>CM028379.1:114263477-114322850 GCA_013146195.2 Codonopsis lanceolata | reverse complement strand
AAACTTAACGTAACATAACTTAACTTAACTTAACGTAACTTAACTTAACGTAATCTTAACTTTAAATGTAACTTAATCCTAACTTAACTTAGCTTAACTTAACTTAACTTAACTTAACTTAACTTAACGTAACATAACTTAATCTTAACTTAACGTAACTTAACTTAACTTAACGAACTTAACTTTAAATGTAATAACTTAACTTAACTTAACTTAACTTAACTTAACTTCTTAACTTTTAACGTAACGTAACTTAACTTAACTTAACTTCTTAACTTACGTTAACTTAACTTCTAAACGTAATTAACTTCTTAACTTAACTTAACTTAAATGTAACTTAACTTAACTTAACTTAACTTAACTTAACTTAACTTAACTTAACGTAACTTAACTTAACTTAACTTAACTTAACTTAACTTAACGTAACGTAACTTAACTTAACTTAAACGTAACGTAACTTAACTTAACTTAGCTTAACATAACTTAACTTAACTTAGCTTAACCGTAATGTAACGTAACTTAACTTAACTTAACTTAACTTAACTTAACTTAACTTAACTTAACTTAACTTAACTTAACTTAACTTAACTTAACGTAACGTAACTTAACTTAACTTAAACGTAACGTAACTTAACTTAATTTAACTTAGCTTAACATAACTTAACTTAACTTAGCTTAACCGTAATGTAACTTAACGTAACTTAACTTAAATGTAACTTAACGTAACTTAACTTTACTTAACGTAACATAACTTAACTTAGCTTAACGTAACTTAACTTAACGTAACTTAACTTAAATGTAACTTAACTTAACTTAGCTTAGCTTAACTTAACGTAACTTAACTTAACTTAACGTAACTTAACTTAACTTAACTTAACTTAACTTAACTTAACTTAACTTAACTTAACTTAACGTAACTTAACTTAAATGTAACTTAACGTAACTTAACTTAACTTAACGTAACATAACTTAACTTAGCTTAACGTAACTTAACTTAACTTAACGTAACTTAACTTAAATGTAACTTAACTTAACTTAACTTAACTTAGCTTAGCTTAACTTAACGTAACTTAACTTAACTTAACGTAACTTAACTTTACTTAACGTAACATAACTTAACTTAGCTTAACGTAACTTAACTTAACGTAACTTAACTTAAATGTAACTTAACTTAACTTAACTTAACTTTAGCTTAGCTAACTTAACGTAATTTTCAACTATATCCTAACTTAACGAATTTAACTTAATTTAGCATAACATAACTTAATATTTCAAATATTAATTTAATAATAAAATATCATTCATTAAAATAATTATAATATTTCCTATATATATATATATATATATATACAAAGGTATTTTATTTTAAATACATTATTTATAAAGGTATTTTATTTCAAAACATTATTTCAAAACATTATTTATTTTAAATTTACAAAGGTATTTTACAAAACAAATATTTCAAAATAAATTTGATTTTGAATATTTTTTTACTTAAAAATAATCGTGGTAGTTAATTTTTTTATTTTTAAAATAAATTGGATTTGATAATTTAATAATATTATATTATAAAATATAATAATATTTAACTAGTTTTAATGAATGATATTATATTATTAAATTAATATTTGAAATATTAATTTAATAATAAAATATCATTCATTAAAATAATTATAATATTTCCTATATATATATATATATATATATATATATATATATATATATATATATATATACAAAGGGATTTTACAAAAACAAAAATATTTCAAAAAAGTATTTATTTTAAATTTACAAAGGGATTTTACAAAACAAATATTTCAAAATAAATTTGATTTTGAATAATTTTTTACTTAAAAATAATTGTGGTAGTTAATTTTTTGATTTTTAAAATAAATTGGATTTGATAATTTAATAATATTATATTATAAAATATAATAATATTTAACTAGTTTTAATGAATGATATTATATTATTAAATTAATATTTCAAATATTAATTTAATAATAAAATATCATTCATTAAAATAATTATAATATTTCCTATATATATATATATATATATATATATATATATATATATATATATATATATATACAAAGTTATTTTACAAAAACAAAAATATTTCAAAAAATTATTAATTTTAAATTTACAAAGGGATTTTACAAAACAAATATTTCAAAATAAATTTGATTTTGAATAATTTTTTTACTTAAAAATAATTGTGGTAGTTAATTTTTTGATTTTTAAAATAAATTGTATTTGATAATTTAATAATATTATATTATAAAATATAATAATATTTAACTAGTTTTAACCGTGCGTAGAACGCGCTCACACTTCGTTTTATTGAATTAAATTCAAACAAAATAAAAACTATAAATTAAAAGTATAAATTTACAAAATATTCAAATAAATTAAAATTATTTATTTCACTCTCCCGCTCTCCTCTCCCGCCCACACAGTTTTCCTCTCCCGCCCAGTTTTCCCCCAAATTCCCTCCACATATATAAGTTTCCCTAAAATTGCAAACACTCTAATTTTCTATACCCACGGCACTCGATCACTCCCTCCCTGTCCTCTCTCGCGCACTCACTCCCTCCCTGTCATCGCGCATCGCTCCTCTCTCTCCGACAAGCCGCCGCACCAGCATCACCGTCAATCGACCTCCAACAGCCGGCGAATCTTTCCCCAAACCCACCGTACCCCTCTGCTCCATCTCTTCCCGGCGAATCTTCTTCAGCCGCTTCTTCTCCGGCCAGTTCAGCCGCCGTCTTCACCAAATCCGCCATAGCCGGCCAAGCTTCATCTCCATCTCTCTCCTCCACCCCGTTCGCCCAAAGCCTCCACCAAACCTCCAAATGAAATAACCCCAAATCTGGCCGCCATCCTCAACGCCAGTGACCAGCGACCAGCGACCATAGCTCCCCTTCTTCTTCGTCTCCGCTGATCGTCTCCCCGCTCCGTCAGGTTCCAACTCCGTCGACTCTCTCTCTCTCTCTAACTGTAAGTTCCTTGTACTGATTTAATTTTTGAAACATACACAGAGACACTCATATATATTGGTCTAAGGGTTTTGATTGTGGTGTGTTGTGTGTATGTTTTGAGCCGTAAAGCATCATTGCCAATTAATAGCCACAAAAACGTGAATAAGATTGGTTTGGTGTTGTCCAATTGTAGTTGGATTGTGTAAAAAAAGTGACTTGGGAGAAGCCATAAAATAGTTACAGTTAGAGAATAATACTCTTACCACTAATAGTGGTTTTAGATTTCACTTAATTGCACCCAGATGTTCAATCCATCTTGCTCAAGTGCTCTGCTGCCTGATTTAATGCGGCTTCAGCTAAGTCCCTGGTTTAGTATTATGAATGGCATGCCCCATATCTCACCTCTGATGTTTTGGAGCCTTGATTTATCTTAGTATATTAAAATGCATTTTCTGCAAATGGGAAAACTATATGGTCCTGCAAATCTGCCCTGTAAATGCATTGGAAAACTCCCCATTATATAGTTGTTGATTCTCAATGCAAATTATTAAATGAATCCTTAGCTAGTGCCTGGGAACTTATTTGCAAGGCCAAAACTGGATTTAGAATGGTTTATAATCTTAGTTTATTATAAGTGAATATGCAGAAAAGACATGATACAAATTTCAGTAGGCCTACAACTCTTTGACCCTTTCCAGTGAAGAAAAAGGGCCCAAGTTTGTTTTGGATAAAGCTAGGATGAGTTGAAGCATTACATGGTTTTTAGTTATTTCGAGTTCATGCTTGATTATGTACTGTTTTTGAATTAATTGCTTGTTTAATTTGCATCTTCTTGAAGTTTCTTTTGTGGGTTTGAATTTATGTCGTTTGATCTCGTCTTTAATTAAGTATTTAGCACGTTAGTTATTTGAAGTGATGGAAATCAGCTTGATATTTATCTGGTTATGCGTGTGGATTTCTAGCATGGGACTTAAGGAAATTAGTTAGTTTATTGGTTTTAAGTTAAATTTAGAAATGCAAGCCTAATGGATTCAGCCCCTTCTCATTTTGGTGTTTACACATTGGAGAAAATCATTTTTGCAAAAGAGTTCATTCTCAAATCTCGGTCCCTCCTATAGGATCTACAAAACATAGGAAAACATAGGCTCTTACACACCAATTTATTATTATTATTAGCACTCATTTGATGATTAAGGAGCATAGCTAGTTGTTGTGGTAATTCCTAGTTCACTTGGCTATGTAATATGATAATATTGATAACTAAAAGAGCTTGTTTTGCACTGATGTCTCTTATAAGCTTTCTTTCACATACTGGCCATTCTGGAATGCGTTCTTGTGGATGAGAAATATAATTATGCCTGGGGTTTGATTTGCAAAGACTGCTGCTTTCTCAGGGGTTTAGGTTTGTTTTAATGCGTTGCTTTGGGGTATGGGATTGGTATGTTGTTAATGTGAGAGATCGATTTCGGAGATGATTGTTCTTTGGTGGGCTTTTACCTCGAGCGTGGACTGATGCAAGTTTATCCTTTCATTTGAATGAAGCTTTCTAGGTTGGAGCTGCACCATGGTGTAAGTTTTTACTTCTCTTCGACAAGCATGCTTGTCTCCGGTGATGTCTTTTGAAGCTGTAGTGTCTCTGCTGTCCCTTGAAAGCGACTTGGAGGAAGTATCCTGTCCATGTTTTTCCTTTATCCTTGCAAATGTGCGAGCGGATTATTGCTCATGTTCTGAAGATGGCAGGAAGATGTGTCCAGCAGCATTTTTGAACATTTCACTAAAGGATGATGACATTATTTTCCAACTCCAACTGGATTTGCTAGTTTTTGTGTGCTGGGGAAGCTATGTTTGCCTGCATTTTAATCAGCTGGGTGATTATTTACATGACAGTTTGAGGCACTATCGATTTATCGTCAATTTATTCCACTGCAATCACAGTATAAAAGATCCTGGAAGCTGCATTAGCTTTGTTTGTAATATTGTTCCCCTGCATTGCATCCAGCCTGCATCGCAACCACCAAGGTGATGGTGTACGTAGTTTTTTATTTGCGTAACAATCTTGTGACCAGGGTTTTATTTCAGCTATTTTTATTTAATAACTGAGCACGTCCTTGACATAGACCTAATTTGATGAGATATTTAGTTCTTTGAATTTTTTGCTGTATGTTTTTTAAACAGGTCTACAAAATTTATCATTGATTTTATTGGAGTTTTGCCATTGTTAGATTTCAGTTTTACTTATTTGGAATTTCTATCATAATAATAAATAGTTTCAGCATGTTTCTTCTATTTGTAACATTTTTGCCCTACATGTGCCCTAGGACGTGGTCAGTGTCTCATGTCAGGGCCACCAATGTAGGAGGGCGACTGTGTGCTTTGGTGTCCCAGTATTAAGCCTCATTGGTAGTCCAATATATTTTCATTGCAAGGTGGTTCCCTCGGGTTGTTTCCTGGTTGTTTATCCTTTTGTAATTACAAATAGTGGGCTTTTCTGGAGAGTTTGATTCATCATGGGTCATGTCTTGTCCTTGTGTCCTAAATGTGGTTTTGCTATATGTTTCAGTAGATTAATTTATTGAAGTTGACTCGGAATTTCATGGGAGTTGGAATCATCTTTTCTTACTTTTCTATAAGCTCTACAATCTGCAGTCAGCTTACAGGTTTGGCATTTAGTTCTTCCTGTATGTTACAGGTGTTGAATTTTCTTCCACAGAGAATATATTTGGTTGTATGTTTATTCATGATTTCAGATATTCCAGCGTGTTCACTACAAGTAGTCAGTGTTTTGCGCAAAAGTAGTTTATATGATAGTCTTGGGTGTTCAGGTTGTCACATTGGAGTCTCAATGATGGGGTTGAGTACTACAATTTTATTATTTGTTCTTGTTGAAGGCTTAAGTTAACTGGATACACTAGTATAGTAGTTTGTCTTTTTTTGATTTGTTTGCATTTCTTTTTTGAAGTTTTGGACAATTACTTGTATTGTTGTTTATGTTGGGTAACTTAACCTTTTCAGTTGTAAAACTTTTGATATTATCCGGCGGTTTTAGTATGAGTTTGAAAGTAATGCTCTATAGATATTCTCTAAGCATTGCGTTACCCAATACATAATCATGAAACTTACTTTAAATGGTGTCTTTGTGTTCAGGGTAAAATGCTTGACAGAATAATACAAAATGTAAGGGAGAGGGGAGTTGGTTGGTAAACAGGCCTTGAAGAGGAGTGTTGGTGGTGGTGATACGCAGCGTTCATATTAAATATGCTTTGTTTTGTTTTTCAAATTTTGGTGGTTTTTGCGTTTTAAATTATTTTTTCTTCTCTGCCGCGTGGGCGTTAAAGGCGTGGTTGACGAGCGTTTAATGTTTAGTAAAGTGTATGAATTACGTATAATACTATTCTTTTCAGATGCAAAGATGAAGTTTTTCTTGATCCTCATGTCGTAGGATTTTTTTTATTTTATTTTTAGGTTTTTTAATAGATATGGTTTACATGGATTTGTATAAGTTTAAATTTCCAAGTTAACTCTAGAAACAAGTTTTTGGTATTAATTGTTATATATAATTTATATGGATTGTTGTAATAACATTTATAGTTTGATGTTTTTAAATTAGTTTTATATTATTGTTTATTTATTATCTTCAGTTTTGTATTTGAATCTTCAGTTTTGTATTAATTGTTATATTATTAGGTACAAATGATAATAGTATTTTTGGGTTTTTTTTTTAATTTTTTAAAAGCCTTTAGCGACGGAATTTTCCGTCGCTGAAATTCAATTTTAATTAATTTTTTAAAGCCTTTAGCGACGGAATTTTCCGTCGCTGAAATTCAATTTTAATTAATTTTTAAAAGCCTTTAGCGACGGAATTTTCCGTCGCTGAAATTCAATTTTAATTAATTTTTAAAGCCTTTAGCGACGGAATTTTCCGTCGCTGAAATTCAATTTTACTTAATTTTTAAATACCTTTAGCGGCGAATTTTCCGTCGCTAAAGGTTGAATTCAATGACGGAAAATTCCGTCGTTGAAAATCAACCTTTAGCGACGGAAAATTTCGTCGCTGAAATTCAATTTTAATTAATTTTTAAATGCCTTTAGCGACGGAATTTTCCGTCGGCATCAGCGACGACGAATTAGCGACGGAATGGCGACGGAAAAATTCCGTCGCTAGGGGCCTTTAGCGACGGAATTTCGCCTTTAGCGACGGAAAATTCCGTCACTAAAGGTCATTTTTCTAGTAGTGTCATCCCCGTGTGCTGTTCATCTTCAAGGATGAACTAAATCTTCATTAATCTAGGAGGTGGGAGGCAACTTGTATCGAATCTGTGCTTTAATCTATATTTTTATTCATTCAATTGTTGTTGATTGTGGTGTTTATCAATCCCTCTATTATTTCACTTTGAACAAATGAATGTAATCGTGAATAATAAAGGCCTAGAGGTGCAGATAACTGCATGATCAATGTGCATATGTCGTACACTGGCTCACCATCACAATAAATTGAACCTATCGATGCACGAGAGTGATAAGTTAGGGTAAGGATCCATATATGACCTAAGTGACAGTTAGATCATATGTTCTTGTGCCTAGGATATAGAATTGGTGAATTATTTGAAGATGGAGACTGAACGGTAATTCAACAGGCTATATCTATATTTTGTGAACGAACCCAAGAGATTGAATGATAATTTATTAAAATAAGCATAGAGGAGATACAAGTGAAACCCGAATCCTAGATTTTCATTCACCATAAGATCTTCATAAATTGTAATTGCTGCTAATTAGTTAAACAAGAACAATAATAATTAGTTTAGAATATAATTAATATAAAAACCCCCCTTAGATTAATAATTTGCTATCAATAAATCGTACTATCTGTGATCTTCTTGTCTCTGTGGTTCGACCCTTGCTTCCCAAAACTATTCTCCAATAGTCTTGTCCACTTGCAAGGAAAATAATTAAAATAAGACATCGATCATATACACTTATGGTAGTTGATGACTACTCTAGGTTCACTTGGATCGAAACAATGACTTCAAAAGATAAGACATATGATCTCGTCACCACTCTTTTCAGAAGACTTCAAACCCAAAAGCTTGAAGACATAAGTGACATCAGATCAGATAACGACACCGAATTCAAGAATAGTGGTGTTGAAAGATACTGTGATGACCATGGGATCGGCCACAACTTCTCTGCTGTCGGAACTCCTCAACAAAACGGTGTAGTTGAACGGAAGAACAGAACACTCATTGAAGCAGTAAGAACTATGCTGGCAGAAGCTAAACTTCCAAAATACTTCTAGGCAAAAGCTGTCAACTCTGCATGTTTTACCTAGAATCAATCCCTGGTAAATAAATTTCACAATAAAACTCCATATGAAATATGGAGAGGAAGAGCCCCAAATATAGGATTTTTCAAAATTTTCAGCTGTAAATGTTTTATTCTATATAATGGAAGAGAAAATAGAGGCAAATTTGATTCAAAATCAGACGAAGGAATTTTTCTGGGCTATTCCAAACATTCAAAAGCATTTTGTATATTTAACAAAACTTCTTTGAAAATCTTAGAATTTGTGCATGTTACTTTTGATGAATACGATTTATTAGAGCCTCGAAAGGCTCCAAATGTTGCTGATGATCTGATGATGCCAAGACATGCACATATAAAGCTTCTACTTCTACTTCACCTCAGAATCCTCCAACTGCAGACTCTTCAATTTATGCAAATCCAGCACCGGCAGACTTCAACTCTGCTGATACCTCTTCCAACCCTTCTGTTGACCCTGAACCCATCTATTCTGTTCTACCTCAAACACCTTTGCGGATCACTCACCCTTCTTGTTCACCAGAAAATGAAGGTCTCGAAAATTCTACCTCTTCTGAACCCGATTTTGGTGAATCACCTTCTCTATCTTCTCCAGATTCTCTAAGGGAAGAACTCACCAGAAATGATTTTCCTCAAACTGTTATTGAAACAAGAGATCACCCCATCTCACAAATCATTGGTGATCTCAACTCAGGAGTTCGTACGAGAAATGATGTTTGAAATGAGACCATGTTTGCCTTCGCATTTGTGTCTGAAATCGAACCAAAGAAGATTGATGAAGCTATCAAAGGTCATTACCGGATTGAAGCTATGCAAGAAGAGCTGAACCAGTTTGAAAGATACAAAGTGTGGAGTTTAGTTCAAAGACCTACTGGCCATCCAGTCATAGGAACCAAGTGGGTATTCAGAAACAAGAGAGATGGAGATGAAAATGTCACCAGAAACAAAGCTAGACTGGTTTACCGACAGGAAGAAGGAATTGACTTCAATGAAACATTTGCTCATGTTGCCAGATTAGAAGCAATCAGACTCTTTTTAGCTTATGCTTCGTTCATGGACTTCAAAGTATATCAGATGGATGTGAAGAGTGCCTTTCTCAATGGTGATCTTCAAGAAACGGTATACGTTGAACAACCTCCATGTTTTGTCATCCAAGACAAACATGATCAAGTGTACCGACTCAAGAAAGCACTCTATGGCATCAAACAAGCTCCCAGAGCTTGGTATGAAACTTTATCCAAGTTCTTAATCGAACAAGGATTCGTGAGAGGGAGAATAGACACAACTCTGTTCATCCTCAAGCACAAAGGTCATTCTCTTCTGGTACAAATCTACGTGGACGACATTATCTTTGGATCTACAAATCAAAGCCTGTGCAAAAGATTCGAGAAACTGATGCAAAACAAGTTCGAGATGAGCATGATGGGAGAGCTCACCTACTTTCTAGGACTTCAGATTCAACAGACTTCAGACGGGAACTTCATCAGTCAAACAAAATATGCAAAGGAACTAATCAAGAAATTTGGTATTGATTCAGCTAAAGGATTCGAGACTCCAATGTCTACCGATTGCCATCTTGACAGAGATGAAAAGGGAAAGCAAGAGAACGTGACCAAGTATCGAGGAATCATAGGTTCACTTCTTTACCTTACTGCCAGTAGACCTGATATAATGTTTGTTGTTTGTGTTTGTGCTAGATTTCATGCAGATCCAAAGGAATCACATTTGCTTGCTGCTAAACGTATCATAAGATGTGTTTCAACCACTACAAATCTGGGTATCTGGTATTCAAAACGGAACAACTTCAATCTAGTTGGGTGAGATGACTATGCAAAACTAGACTAGCGTAGCGAAGAAGCACCAATGGGACCTGTCAATTTCTTGGAAATAGACTTGTCTTATGGTCATGTAAGAAGCAAGGATTAGTTGCAAACTCAACCACAGAGGCAGAATACATTGCTGCCAGCAGCTGTTGCTCTCAACTATTTTGGATGAAGCAGCAACTCGTGGACTACAACATCAAGACTGCAAATTGCCCAATTATGTGTGACAACACTTCTGCAATTTCAGTTTCAAAGAATCCAGTGATGCACTCAAAGACAAAGCACATTGATATCCGTTATCACTTCCTCAAAGATCATGTGGAAAAAGGTAACATCAGTCTGGAACACGTTCCAACTGAACTTCAATTGGCTGATATTCTCACCAAGCCACTGGATGCTACCAGGTTTACTTATTTAAGGAGAAATCTTGGTATGATTGATCCTACAGCTTAAAGTTTATTTTTAAATTTTTCAAGCTTTCTTTCATACCAACAAACTTAATCTCTTCGTTATTACCAGGTTAGTACTTCAATTGTCTTGTCTATTAAAGTGTAAAAGGTTTTCTAAAAAGGCAAAAGGGTTAAAAGTCACTTTTTGTTATTTCTTTGAAAATATCTTAAGCTAAAAGTCTTTTGATAGACACTTGTCAATCATCTAGGGCATTTTTTTCGCTCAAAATGACTTTTCTCATTCTTTAAGTAGACTTCAAACCACCTTTTTTCAAACTTTTACAAACCCTTTGTCTCTCAAATATTCTCTCTCTCTACTCAAACCCTTATTTTCTCTCTGCAACTGCTTCATTCTCTTCGACTTCTTCTCGCTTTTCTTCCTTACAGCGACAATGGTAAGATCTTCGACACCCATTAAGACAATTTCCTTGATGTATTCTTAAAATTCTTCTTTTGAGTCATTTTATTGAGGAATCCGAAAAGACGCCTTGCGGATCTTGACGGTTTCCGCCATTGTTGTTCTTTCAAAACCCTGAAACTAACAGTTTTCTCTGTACTTTGTATACTTATTCTTTTGCGAATCATCTGTTAATGTTTCTCTGTTTTTATCTATTCAAACATTCAAGGGTTTCAAAATTTTCATCTGAAAATTTATTTTATTTCTTAAAATCGAAATCTTTGGTTGTTTGTTCTATGTCGAGAAAAGCTCTAATTTCTGAAAATGTTTTTGTAGGTGAAATCATCTGCCAAGACAAAAACCGACAAGCGAAAGGTGCTTGACCCAGAACAAGTCATTCACCCTAGTCCATCCGTCAACCTCCCAGGATATCCTCCTTTCCCTGCCCCTCATGACATCATTCCAGAGCTGGACCAAAAATGTATCTGCCCGGCATGTGCATTGATCTGAAATCTGTTTGCACTTTTGCCGCCAGAGCTAAAATGTGTGACGACATGAATGAGTCCGGGATTCTCCTGGCTTCGTAAAACGAAAGGGCTTGTATTTATACTAATGTGTACATGGTAGGAGATAGAATTAGGGTATAACTCCCGGCTTCGTAAAACGGAAGGGCTTGCGGGGGCAAGGTGCAGGGTTAATGTGGCCGCAAGGCCTTTGCTTCTTTTGGGCTCACGTACTGGAGACCTTGCGGGGGCAAGGGTCTTGTATCTTACGACCGCAAGGCCTTATGAATTTCCTGCACATTTTCTTTCTATCTTCTCGCACTTTACACCCTTCCTTCAATTCTTCACTTTAAGCCTTGTAAATTCCATAATTCCAACTAAAATCTTGAAACTCACAATTAAGCTCCAAAACACATATTAGTAGCCAAAAGCCTCGTGGAATTTCTATTTTTCTAAGTTGTATAAGTACCCAATAGATGTGTATAAAACACATCTATCACGTATCGACTTGACCTTTCTGGTGAGTATAATGTTTCAGCTACCTTCAATGTTTCTGACCTATATCTTTTTGACTTAGGTGATGATTCGAGGTCGAATCCTTCTCAAGAGGGAGGGAATGATGTCACCATTTTATGTTTGATATCGGGCAGTCGGTGAGGTGAGTGAAAAAGTGAGAAGATAGAGAGTGAGAGCGAGCAACGGTGAGATACCGACGATTGAAAAGAGACAACGATGCCGATGACTAAGGAGAGAGCAAGCTGTAAGTGAAGAGAAAGAGAGAGAGAGGGGGGGGGAACGGCGTGGTGTGGTGTGAGCGTTTCAAATGAAAAATAATATTTCTCTAATAACTTATGTCACCAAGGCTTAGGACTCCAAAAGGGTTAATGAAATGGCAGACTAACCCGCCCCGCCCGCTTCAACGCATGATCTACGTGGGTCAAACCTGTTTGGTCCGCTTCATAGCATACTCAAGCTTTATCAACCCAGCCCACCTTGTTTGAGAGGCGGGGCGGGCTGACCCAAGATACCTAGCCCATTTTAACAACTCTAATACTAGTTAAGTCAAACGAGATCCCACAAAATATATTCTTCAAGTAAATATTTAAATATGGTCAAGCCACCTTACTTTCTTACTGATAGAAAGTTGGAAACACTACAAACTAATGTTATCCATTTTCATAAAAAACACTTTATCCGAACTTGTAAATGACCCAGTTAAAGACAAATTGAAAATTGAACATATAACACGTCATGTTGTTCCTAACTAATCAATGATAATTTTACTATTTTTGACATTTAATTTAAAACTAAATTGTTACGGTCTTAGATAATGGATGGATGCCTCTCATTATAATTTGCGAAAAGAAAAGTGGAATTTTAAATCAAGAACCTCCTTAATGCCAACCACAAGAACAAAAATAGTCTTGGGATAGTTGGAATCATACGTCTTGCTAACAAATGTCCCAACAACACTTGATAAGTCATTGCATTGAGGGTGTCTTTAACACTTACTTTTAGGCAAAAAATTGTATAAGACAGTTTTACGGATCTCATTCCATAAGACGATGCCCCAAAAAAAGAGAGAAATAGGGATGCTGGAGTGGGCGACCCATTAAAGGGAACCACATGTTATCCAATAAGGGTCAAAATGGGAGAGAAGTGGGCTAAATAGGTAGGATTCGGGCTGGATCAAAATACCCAAACTCTAATCCATTAAAAAATGCGCACATCATTGTGAGAACCCCGTTTCAAAACCTCCATTGTCACATGAAAAACGACGTGTTCAAGACATTAAAGAGCGTTGAATACGCTAAGTCTCGTTGTGGACTCTGAAAATAATATGTACAGAGTCGACACCTCTATTTTAAAGATAAAATGAGAAAAACCAAAAATATCAGAAAATATGGGTTCGAGAGCTAAGTTACGAGTTGAGAAGAGGTTAGACACCAAACTCGCCCCTTCGGTCTCAAAAATAGGGTTTGCTAAAAATGTTTATTTTGAATACATATCTATGGAAAATAACAAAGACTTATATTATATTCATCTAAACAAAATGAAACAAAAGAAAACCAAAATAACAAAACTAGAGAATCGTAACAACTATTTTATAAGCTATTTTACGAAAATAAAACTATACTAACAACACAACTTATTTATATTACAAACAAAAGAAATTAACTATACGGGAAGACATTATAACTATTTTACACTAAAAAATATAAACATAAAAGGAAAAAAAATTAATAATATTTACAAATAATAAAAGGAAATACAGATCCACCAAGTATAAATACCTACATTTTATCTACAGACTTTGAAATAAATAACTACGAGGACACAACAATAGGTTCGAGACCTACATCTTGAAGCATGAGTATCTGAACCCAGTACGTCTAGACTTAGGCGATTCGTGTGTGCTTCCCCTGTCCTCTCTCTCTCGAGGAAGTATTTTTATTTTTTGCGTTGTTGTTGTTGTGTTGTGTATGTGTATGCATGTGTATACTGCGTGTGTATGTGGGTGTGTGCTTGCTGGGTGGGTTTGTTGCAAGACTTTTGGCAGAGTAAGTTTGATGTCCCACATGTCACCCTTTCGGATCACCCATGTGGACGCTGACGAGATCACCCACTTTTTGGCGTGATCAATTTTCATGATGATTTTACCGTTGACGTAAGATCCTAAGTTATCACTCATCATCTGCCTTTTTATTCTCTCATCTCCTTCATTTCTGCCCTATTTTATTGTTCTATCATCCCCTTCCCATATGCCATATTTTCTAACTAGCCCAATCTGCTCAACCCCTCATTGTCCCTCTCACCACCAAAATCGGCGTCACCATCACTCTCCTGGCCAGCCTACCCCCATCACCACCATTCTTTCTTGTCTACTTTCTACTCTAAAAAACTTTCACCAGCTCAGTAATCACACATGTGCTCAATTTCAAATGTGTATTGTTAGCAATTGGTCTTGTGGCCCGATTATTTACTTCCGCTCACATGGAATATATTTATATTATTAAAAGCTAATTAGTTTCCTAATTCGAAGGGGTTCGGGAATAACTTAACTTAACCTACAAGAAATAAGGGTTTCTTGGACAATAATATAAATAGGGCAACTAAATGGATAAAACCCTAATGCTATTACACACCTAAGAGGAGAAAACATCTCCCCTTGGCCGCCCCCTTCCTCTCTCTCCTAATACTATCTCACCAAAGAGTCCATCTAGCCTAACCATCAAGAGACTTGGATTTGTGGTGTGACCCAAATATTGATATTCATGCTACTTGATATCAATCCGACGAGAGAGGCTTGCAGATTGTTGATCGTGACATATGAAGATCGTAGCTCAAGCAGAAAGTCTTTCGCTTCGTTCAAAGTTCAAGTTCGCATGAGGTAACTCATGATTACTCTTAGATAATGAACTTGATTGGTATATAGATATAACCTGATAAGAGCCTATATGTTTGATTTCTCGTTTCGTTATGCCATGATTTGCATGTTTTTTTTTGTTTTTGAGTTTGTTTAAAAGTTTTACCCGATAACGAACAAAATGGTTTTATTATTTCATGTGTAAAACAATTTTATTTTCGAGAAAATTTTATATGTATGAGTTCCATATGACAAGGCGAACAACATACTAAATTCTTGTTGAAGTCCGTTGAGTATTTTTCAAAATATCGCAAACCCTAGTTTTGTTGAAAATTAATTTTTCTGAAAATTTACATGCTGTTTTGACCTGTTTTTATTCTGTAAAACAGTTGTTTTATGATCTGTACTTGTAGTACTCCGCAAGGGCTTTCCAACGACATATTATACGCATAATTTGGACTTAAAATGAATGTTTTACGACCTCGAGAAGTTGGCTCGCGGATCACGTTCGTGAATCGATTTTTCGGGTTATAAAAATGGCGTCCCAACTTCCTCACTCTCGGACTCAATGTACGTGCCTCTTGTGGCACTCCATTCAGTGTAAAAAATACATGATTGGAAAGTACTCGACGATATGAATCCAACGCCACCGTTCGCGGCCTCATCGGAGCTCAGGAAGGCGGCGTATGGAGCCCAGTCTCCGGCTGGGCACGTGAGAGGCTGAGGGAAGACCAGTCAACCGTTGACTGGTCAATGGTCAAACAGTTGAGTGATGACGTGTCTACCATGTCTGCCACCATGTCTGCTCAGTGGGACCCATTTTTTGGTGACACAGAATGATGACGTCAACCCTGCCTTGTCAGCCCTAGCGCTGACTCAGTGTCCAGTCAACCTGTGTAAGCGCATGCGTATGTGGAGCTCCGTTTTTGAAACAGCCGACACGTCTAGGCATGTTTTGGCCTTCTGAGTCCATTGGTGTGCTTTGTTTTGATCAATTCAGCTTGGAAATATTTGTTTTTGTCATTCTGTAACTATTTAGAGCTATTTGGGACTGTTCACTAATATTTTAAAATTCTTTGTGAATTTTAAACTATTTTAAAGTCATTTTTAGCATTATTAATTGTCGTTTTGTTCTCTAAAATTGCGATTGGGACTATACGAGACCCAATAAATTTATTTTCAGTAGTGAAAATATTTTTTTGTACATGTTATGTGCTTGGATGGATTTGTTCTATCTTATTTCTTTTGTTTAAATTATCAATTTATGAATATTTTCACATTGTGCATATTTTGGTTGTGATTACGAGCCTCACGTATTTTCCCTCCTTACGTGTATGATGTGATTATATTTAGTAATTGCTTTTTTGGAACGAAAGTGAATCGAAATATATATGCTTATGCCTTATTTTTTTTCTTGCAATAAATTGTAGTGAAATGACTTCGAAGAATGTAATCGATGACCTTAACAAGGGTGAGAAATTAGATGGCACAAACTATAGTGTTTGGCAAAGGAAAATCACGTATTTGCTAAATGAGAAAGAGCTTCTTGACAACCTAGATACTGTGATGGAAGAACCAGAGACGTGTAATTTGACCATCACCTAGCATCGCTAGAAAATGCAGGAATTCCTTAAATGAAAAACGGAAGATCGATGTGCACGCTTTACTATGTTGAGTAGCATGCATAATGATCTGATTGACGAGTTTGAGGATTGCCTGACTGCAAAACAAATGTGGGACGACATTAAGCTTATTTATGGGAATACTTCTGCTAAAAAGTTATGGACTTTGACTAAAAAGTTTAAAATCTATAAGATTGACCAGAAACGTAACATTATTGAACAACTACGCGAGATGTCCAGAATGATTTGTGAGCTTAAGGCTGTTGGTTCTATCTTATCTAATGAACAGCAAATTCAAGCAGTGATTCGTTCACTGCCTGACTCTTGGAGTAGTGTGAGGCGTAGTTTGACTCATACAGACTCCATTCAGACTTTTGCAGATGTATCTCGCCATGTTGAGCTTGAGGCTGAGTGTCATGAAGTAAATCGCGCGATAAGTGTTGCGACTCGTGATCTTGCTCTTGTTTCCCTTGAGGGTCCGCGCAAGCCATATGGGTAACGCAAGAAACAAACTAAAGGCAAGAAGACTCATAATTTGGGCCCCAAAAGTGACAAGATTGCTAAACGCCGAAGAGGTAAAAAGAATATTGCTAAACAGAAGTGCTACAACTGTGGTACCTTGGGTCATTTTGTTCGGACTTTTCCTGAGCCCAAGAAGGTATCCCTTAATCCTATCTCCTTGCAAAGTTATGTTTGCTCTCATGTTTTATTAGCTGACTCTCTCCCTGTATGGATTGTAGACTCAGGCTCAACCAAACATGTGATGAGGGATCGAGGAGGATTTGTAGATTATCGAAAAGTTCTTGCGGGTACAAGAAGAATTTTCATGGGAAACAATTCGCCTGTTGAAGTCAAAGGAGTTGGCTCATAGCAACTTCAATTGCGGAATGGACACACATTGACTCTTCATGAAGTTCTTTATGCACCTGGAATTCAACATAATCTATTATCAATAGTACAATTGCTAGGACATGGATATTCTTTTAATTTTAGTAAAGATCACTTGGATATTTGTTTTGATGATGAGATTTTGGGATATGGTTTTTTGTCAGATAATTTCTTTAAATTAGATTTGTTGGATTCTCAAAGTTCTTATATTAATTCTTCTTCTTGTATGGTTTATGACGATTCTAATTCTGAGCTGTGGCATGCTAGACTTGGACATATAGGAAAAGATAGGATGACTAGATTGGCTCAAGAAGGCCTATTGGGGTCTTTCACCAAAGTCAACCAACCTTTGTGTGAATCTTGTTTGGCAGGAAAAGCTTACCGAAAGCCTTTTGGTAAGGCAAAAAGGGCTACACATCCATTAGACTTAGTCCATTCATATATTTACAGTCCAATGAATGTTAAGGAACATCATGGAGCTTCATACTTTCTCACTTTTATCGATGACTACACGCGCTATGGTTATGTTTACCTTATTTCTCACCGCGATGAAGCTCTTAAGTGTTTTGAGAGTTTTCTCGCAGAGGTTGAGAATCAAAAGGATAAAAGCTTAAAAACTTTTAGAACTGATCGGGACCGTGAATATTTATCTGATCAATTTAAAGAATTGTGTGAGAAAAGGGCATACGCCGACAGTTGACAATTTCTAGAACTCCGCAACAAAATGGTGTCGCAGAATGAAGGAATCGAACATTGTTAGAAATGGTTAGGTCGATGATGGCACATGTCAACCTTCTAAATATCGTTTTGGGGGGATGTGCTAATGACTGCCTGTTGGAATATGCTTCTTGATAATTTAATTATCACCTTACATATTCTATATATGTTGATTTGCTTGCCCCCATTACAAGTGAATCATCACAAGTGGCTAAAAGGTCTACGTACCAGTTAGCGTGGCAACTTGTATGATATCACATAGGTCTTAGATTAGGTGTGACCTGATCTAGTCCTACCTTCCTATATGATGATCAAAACAGACCAGCACTTCAGATGCACTTAGCACCGGAAGACCTACAGCTATGTCAAAAGCCTTCAGTGATAAAGATCAGAATTATCCTTATGACTCATCATCGGCAGACATGCTACAAGTTAAAATGCTCGCACCGGCAGACATCAATTCTCCTGAATCGGAAGACTTGTTTACACTGGCTCGAAGCATTCCACCGGCAGACTTTAAAATATGCATGTGCTACAGAGAAAAGCCAAGAAGCTGCACAAATCAAGACAAATTCGCTCATGCCTCAAAAAGCTTGACATACTTAAAGCTACATGACTTTCTCTTACTCAAGTAGTCTGTTAAAGTCAAAAACCAATTACTTTATTGAACAGACCACCTGACAGTGCAACAGACATCAGACCTACTCTTTAGATACTTATCAACATAGTCTGATAGACAACGAGTTCCAAGATCTACAGGACTAAATCTCTGCTCCAAACAGACAAATATTTTGTGAACAAAGATCTCTATCCAAAAGTCTTCAACCACTACATCTCAAACAGATAGAAATCTTCGAGTCTTCATCTCTCAACGATCATATTGTCTCTCGCCTATATAAATCCTCTCTCTTGCTCAATAAACATAGAGGACAGTATAAGCGACATCTAAGATAATCGAACGATACATTGTGAGCAACGAGTAACTCAATCTACTCAAGAACTTCAAAGAAAAGAAATCTTCTATGAGATCGTCTTCACCAACGTATCTCTGATTTCTACACAGATTGCAGTGAACTCATCCAGATCTTAGCAAAACACCCTCAGTGGATTTCTAAGAAGAAAAGCTTGGAAAAGAGAAGAGACTGATCAGAAACTTTAATAGACAGAGATCAAGATCTGAAGATTGATGTTAAATAATGTCTGAAGAAATGAAGAGCTGTCTGTAGATATTGCATTCATATCTTCAGATATGTATCCCAATACAAATGTTGTTGATTGTGCAATAATCAATCATCATGGAAGGTCGAGTGTTTTACACTCACTCGTTCAGATATATCTCTATATCTGAACGACCTTGAAAATCCCTTCATTCCCATGACAGTTTCTTGGTTTCGTCTCCTATTGTCCTTTGCAACTTAAAGATCCTTGAATGGATAAGTAAGGATTGAGACTTAGGAAGACAAAGCCAGAAAACTGGACATAGACTATTTCGACTGATATAATATGTAATTTATCTTTGAATAAATTCATATGTTCTTTCTAATACTTTATCTCTCAGTCCTTATATATCTATGAGATTTTTATAAATGATTTATCTTTAATAAGCCATTCTCTAATTGATTTCCTAAAAACCTGCATTTGATAGAAGTTTCAAGTGTGTTGTTGTTCTGAACATATATTCGTGTACAGCCACTTCTGATTTCTCCAAATCATAGCCTCTTTACCTTCCGATATACACACCTTTTATCAGGCTGTTGATTTGTCTAAACAGTTTATCGGCAGAATTCTTACTTCTACTTTGAGTAAGTCTACCGATAGCCTCTACTGCCAGACATACTCAACTTGATAAATTATAATTGTCAACTAAACTATGCTTTATGTATATCCAAAAGAAAAGTTTTTAAATTGGCATTATAGGCTATTCACCCCCCTCTAGCCTATTTGAGCATTATTGTGGACCAACAATTGGTATCAGAGCTTTGGCTCTTCTAGCTTCATGCCGGGACTAACCTCCTAAGAGTTGCGATCCTCAAATGCTCGGCTCAAATGCATGTCAAAAGAAAACTTGTTTTATACTTATTTGAGATAAATATTTTTGAAAAATATACTTATTTTGAAAAATTATTTTTTTTTCTAAAATATCATGAGATAGAAGATTATCATGATGATTATGAGATAATTATTCATATGACATTTATATATATATATATATATATATATATATATATATATATATATATATATATATATATATATATATATATATATATCAATTGGCACTATGAATAACTATCTCCAGATGAAAAATTTTCAGATGGATGCTTCAATTGAAAGGACATCTGATTCAAGTTCTCTTGACATAAGGCTAACGATTAAAATCAATCCAATACCTTCTCGAGAAAATTTTCTTTCCGAAACTCTACTATGAAAGAATTTCAAAAGGATTCATATCTATTCTTTTGAAAAAGGTTAAGAGTCAAAAACTCTATATCATGAAACATTGATTGATCCCTCTGTTATATGATATTTAGTTTTTGGGAACTTGGCCCATGTTTCAAAGAAGTATTTGAATCTAAGAAAACATGAATCAAAAATCCTACAAGTTGTTTGCAAAGGAAATCTCTTTAGACAACATCGACTACATATTTATCAGCTCAGATTAAAAAAGACTTTGTCTGAAGAACATCTATCTCGATCCAGATAACTGTAAAAAAGGTACATCCCTTGTCTTGTGCTCCTTCTTTCAAATCTTTATCTTTGTACAAAAGGACCAAGGGAGAATGAGAAATTCAAGATCCAGTCTTTCCTTCTTACTAATCTTCTTGAAATACTTGTTCCAGTATCTAGATTTTTCTGGAGCTTCCTAAAGCTCATAAAATGTTGCTAATGATCTTCTTGATTCTTATTCAAGAATGTGTTTTCTCCAAAGATCAATAAGCACATTTTATTATCTCTCATCTAGTTCTAAAAGCTTTGACTGAAAGTACAGGACCCTATTCACCTAATTCAGTCTTCTTCCTTCTGGATTATTATATATAACTGATATTCGTTTATGATTCCCTGCTAATCATGATCATGAATATATCATCTCTGCATAGCCTTATATTTGCTTGCTCTACTCTTGTCTATTTCTTTTCTAAAGCAATATATATAGCTAGAGTAATTTATCCTATCATACTTTGTTTCCTTTCTTTTCTTTATAGTATGATCTGTGATTTACTCATCTGGTTTGATGTCTCATTTTCTTTGAAGTACTCTTCTGTTGCTCAGTACTTCATAAGCTCAGTTTTATGTGCTGACTTATAGAAGTTTTTCACCTTAATAGACATTGTGCAAACTACATGGGTACTTTTGCAATTTCTACAAAGGTTGAGGTAAATCTTTAGAAACTGACTATTTCTTAAAAGCTAAAGACAGATTTCATAGAATCTCAATAAAGATAAAATGACTTTGAAATGTGGAAATTGTACTTTCCAAAACACTCATCTAAAAAGGGATATGTTTTGTCAAATCCTACTGAAAAATGTTTTATCCACTTAAAGACGTTTCATTCTTTCAAGAAAGCCAAACATACTTTTCAAAATCTTTTAGCTTTCCAAAGAAGTAACTTTACCGGATATCTAGAAATTTATACCAACTCTCACTCTTCCTCGTATAACTTTTATTATGAGTAGTTGAAAAGGACTTTTCACTCTTAAATGAGTCGGTCCATTGTCTTGCCTCAGCGAGTATTTATAGAGACCTTCCTTCCTGCTTCTCTATCACTCGCAAACTACCTCAAACACTATGATAGACACTGATACAAAATTCCCTTCTTCTAAAATGTTACTGAGGAGAATTCTTAGCACTAGATCAAGGCTTCTTCTCAACAATTTGGAATCACCCTTCCGATTCTTCAAAAGTTTTTTTTTTTTTTTGATTCTTCAAAAGTTGTTTGGTTTGTTTCAAGGATTTCTCTCACGTGAAGACTTGCCTTAACAACCATTTAGCATATTTCTCCCGATTCCCTCTATCTTAGCACACATTTGTTGCTCCCTCTCATGTTGAAGATCTTCTCTTGGCGATCCTTCTCTGGTTCTCCCGGATGAGCTTTGATTGAAACCGATATCTAGAAATTTCTAGAATATGTTTATGTGAAACCAGAAAACCAAGCCTATGCTTGGTAGAGAGGTTGCTATAAAAGAGAAAAGGTTGTACCCCGCTCCTCCTTGGGTCATCTGAATCCCTTGATCTAGGACTTGTATTCTATCTGCCAACCGGTTAGCTGAATCTGGGTCCATGGTCTTCATAGACATCTCCTTGTAACATCCTTATCTTTATATATGTATCAGGTGTTTAGATTAGTTGCTTTAAAGAAGTAGTTAAGTCATCGGAAGTTGTAATGAACTCTTTAATCTTTAGATCCTCCTTGTATTCGAGTTTATTTTGATCTAAATGAGAACTTGTTCAAAGCATCTTTACTTCATGTCTAACTGCCTTTGTATGAACTTTCTTTGATAGCATGAAATCTTATATTTGCTTGTAATTTCGGTATTTATACTTTCTGTAATATGTTGTTCTGAATTCAATACAGCAAATATTACTCTGCTGTTAACCCAACAGCAAACCAATCCTTACTCATAAAATTTCCTATTCAACATTTGGTATTCAACATTTGGTATCTGAAGAAATAATGTTGGAATATGGTTAATTTTAGTTTTGGATTTCTTTGAAGGAACTGCATACCTTGCAACTACTTCATCAGGAAATTTTTGATCTCATTTCAACCCATGATGTTCTGGTGAATCTTAATTCCCCTCCTATTTCAGGTCTCTATAGTTTCAACGATAGACCTTATCTCTGCTGTTGTAACGAACGACTTTTCGAGGAAAAAGCAGTCTCCTCAAATTCTTTTCTTTTCAACCACTTCCTCTGTTCAATGACAACTTTGCTCTAAACTCTTTCATGTTTCCCTTATCTTGAACAAAGATGACTTCCTTTCCCTTAAAAGGTTAGTCGTCGTCATCATCTTAGCTGTTGACCACGAAGCAAAAGTCATTCTTCTCCAAGAATCTTCAGCCAAATTAAGTATGAGTTACTTGCTTCTCTGTGATCCAAGATTCTCTAACTTGAAAAGTTGTTGTCTCCCGTTTTTGCTTCAAAATGCTTTTATCATTCAATTGTGATTCTATTCGAAGTAGCATGGTCATCATTAATCTTTGCCGATGAAGCTGAACCTCCTAACGCCAAGGCAAAAGGAAAACTGCAGAAAATCTCTTTTCTACCCTTGTAGCTTGCAGATTCTGCGTTCTGTCTCCAAAAAGGGATCGAAGCGCATATTCTATACCAGTGAGAAGGAGCCAACTGCAGAACTTGGTATCATTCAAGTACCGATACCCGGCATCGGCCGTTGTTGCTTCAATTTTATATTTAAAAAACATTTTGCTTTCCTCCATTTTTGTTTCGCTCTCTTGCCTGAAGCTTATAGTCAATCCTTCCGTGTCAAGGCATTCCAAAGGAAAAACTTGTCAGTAATTCTCCTCATTCAATTGGTATCAAGATATTTCAATTTCAATGTCTCGATGTTCCATCCTTATACACCAAAAACTTCTTGTCTCGCAAACTCATCAATTCATTCTATCCTAACGACTTCATCCCTCGCCGACCTCTTTCATCGCAGACCCTTTATCTATGCCGACTCTCGTCATTCATTCTTTTGACAACGACATACCTAAATATCTAGTTTTCGATCATCCATCAATGAATGATATCATCCAATCAATTGATATCCTTCATACAATCAATTGATATCCTCCAACAATTGATTGATATCCTTCTCTCAATTATCAAGAACTTCCACCCTTCTTGAACACATTATTCAATTCAAGATAAAATCTATTCAATAGCTATCATCTTTCGTGTGTTCAAAAGACCGATAACCTCATAAACCTTTTAATTGGTATCGCAGACTTTCATTACTTGCATACTTCCTCAAAGTTATCGCTTGCACCGGTAGACCTTAACGTCGCTGGTCAAAACCTCGAACCGACTTTCACCTCCTGCTCACAATTTCTTGAACTGAGACCTCCATCTCTCGCTGCTCACACTCTTGCATCAAGATTCTTCACACTCTATCGAACTAATCATCAAAATTAGTTTCAGATCTCTTACTGCTGATCAACTTTGTGTAATGATATCTTTGACATAAAAATTTTAGGAATGATTGATTGTTTTTCAAATAATATTTCAAAAATCTTTCTAAAATGGTTTTCAAAACATATTTGTTCGAATAACTAGAAGAATTGGAAGATTGTCAAGACCTGTGGATGACTCATAAAGCTCTAAAAATTTCTTCTAGTAAACAAAGAACACAAAAATCTTAACTGCTTTTGCAAAAACATTTTTGAAATAATTCTTTCAAAATATTTTTGAAATAATATCTGTTCCAAAATTCTATAGATTTGGGAGATTGATGAGGATTGTGTTGATGATTCGAATGCCCCGTAAATTATCTATTAGGATATCCGAATATTTAAAACCTATCATATTTTCTAAATATATTTACGAAATTTATTCCATTAGTTTTGCTCATCGATATCAACACAAATTCATTTCAATACCCTAAGCCTACATTTAATCTATGTCCTCATCCATTGGTATTGAAATCCTCTATTTAAGTCTCTAATCGTCCAAATACATATTCCCTAGAAGACTTAATTATCGCAATCATGAATCGCCGCCTCTCCAATAAAAAACGCCCACTCACAATTGAGCTTCAAATGATTACTTCATCGGTTCTCATTTCAATCTGTTACGCTCTTTTATGGACACTCAAACGACGGTTCTTGAAAAGTGTGTTCTTCTCGCTCACAATGTAAGACCCCGATTCCCGGTTAGCTTGAATTACATGCAATGCTCACACTTCTTCCCTTGTTGATTGCTCGTTTGGTTTGTAAGAGAGTCTAGATATGTATGAGAGATCACATTAAGACCAAAATACTTTTAAGAGATGCCAAATAGTTGTTGGCTTTCTAAAGTCACAAGTCGTAACCCGACGATAGTCGAAATGCTTGGCGATTGAGAGTTTACTTTGCGGCTGCTCCTCGACCTTGATTTGGTCCTAGATCTTTACATGTTGATTGAATGACAATGTTTAGATGTGTTAGACTTCTAGTAGGATGTATTCCCTAAGTCTCGTGAAGTTTTGACGCTCGAGGATAGCAATTCTCCTTATCGCGTAGTTTGAGATTGAGCCGTGTAGCGCCTCGACTTTCAGGTGTCCTTTCCTCCTATATGTTTTTCATCATCCGAGAGGCATTCAGGTCTATTCTATAGCCTTTTGAAGTGTTTATAATCTTGGGTTGTTTGCCCATCGGTTTGTGGTTTCATTCGCCGTTTCGTTAGCAAGTTGTTACGCCTTGCGTTGGTTTCGCCCGAGTTGTTTCGGTGTTGCTTATGGGAGTTTAGACCTACTTTGAAAGTGATTTGAGACTTGAGTGGTTTAGCCAAGTGTTTGAGGACTTTAAGGGTTGAATTATAGGCCGCTTCAAGCTTTAAGGCTTGGGTTGTATGTGGGAAGGACCTGACGCGAACGAAGATTGCGTAAAATGTCACCAAGGGTAAAATGCTAGATGCGGTCGCAGTGGTAGGAGGACCATGCGAGCGCATGGTCCTTCGAGCTTGGTCCCTCGTTTTGGAATTTTGATGTGTATTTCCTATTCTACCCTCACTAAACCCCTCTAAACCCTTCCTAACCTCCCATACTTAGTCTTAAACATGTCTTAACATATTTGGGAAGTTAATTAAGTTTTAATTAGTGGTTGATTACACCTAAACATCACTAATTGTACCAAGGAAATATCTATTGTGCCCTCCTTGTTTGTGGAAGTATAAATACACAAACTCATTAAGGAATTCAGCCAAATCCTCTTTTTTCCTTCCCCTTCTTCAACCGTATAGTGAGAGAGAGTTGGGAGACCATGGGGGCTTTGAAGACCTAGCTTCTTCTTCCTTAAATCGATGGAGATCCGACCGCTTAGATCGCCTCCAAACTTCGATTCTTGACGTATGCGACGAGTGGAACAACTTCACCGCTCGGATTTTCAATTCTCTTGAGTTTTCACTCAAGCTAGGTAAACTACTAGACTCCTTCTTCTATTGATTTTGTGCTCATTGACCCTAATGAAAACAAAGATGCTTGCTATTTGAGGTCAATGAGTACACATGTATGTTGTGTGTAATTTTATTTTGATTTTTGGATTTTTGATGGGTGAACTTGTTAGAAGCATGAATAGGATGCTTTCTATGTTTAATGGAGCCTATTATTGAACCTCATTTTGGAAGTTTGGACTTTGAGCATGATAGCCATGAATTCCTAAAAACCTAGGGTTTGACTCTATGTATGTAGCAAATATGTTAGTGATTTGCTTGCCCCATTAAGAGTGAGTCATCACAAGTGGCTAAAAGGTCTGCACGGCTTAAGCGTGGCAACTTGTATGATATTACATAGGTCTTAGATTAGGTGTGACCCGATCAAGTCCTACCTTCCTACATGATGATTAAAACAGCATCAAAGACTTCGATGCACTTAGAACCGGAAGACTGCAGCCTATGTCAAAAGCCTTCTGATAAAGATCGAATATCCTTAAGACTCACCACCTGAAGACATGCTACAAGTTAACCGCTTGCATCACAGACATCAATTCTCCCGAATCGGAAGACTTGTTTCCACTGCTCGAAGCATTCCACCGACTTTAAAATCGACGTGCTGGACGTGCTGGAGAAAAGTCAAGAAGCCGCACAAATCAAGACAAATACGCTTCATGCCTCAAAAAATCCTCGACATACTTAAAGCTACAAGACTTTCTCTCACTCAAGTAGTCTGTTAAAGTCAAAAAGCAATTACTTTATTGAGCAACGTAATTCACCCGATAGTGCAACATACATCGACCTACTCTTCGAAACTTATCAACATGGTCCGACAGACAACAAGTTCCAAGATCTACAGATTAAATCTCGCTCCAAACAATCAAAGATCTCATGGACAAAGATCTCTATCCGATAGTATTCAACCACTTTGCATCTCCAACTGATAGAAAACTTTAAGTCTTCATCTCTCGACGATCATATTGACTCTCCTATATAAATCCTCTTTCTTGCTCAATAAACATATGACGTTAATGTGTTTACATCTAAGATCATCAAACGATACACCGTGAGCAACCAGTAACTCAATCTACTCAAGAACTTTAAAGAAAAGAAATCTTCAAAGAGATCGTCATCACCAACGTATCTCTGATTTCTACACAGATTGCAGTGAACTCATCCAGATCTTAGCATAACACCCTCAGTGGATTGCTAGGAAGAAAAGCTTGGAAAAGAGAAGAGACTGATCATAAACTTCAATAGACAGAGATCAAGATCTTAAGATTGATGTTAGATAATGTATGAAGAAAATGAAGAGATGTCTGTAGATATTGCATTCATATCTTCAGATTTGTATTCCAATACAAATGCTGTTGATTGTACCATAATCAATCATCATGGAAGGTCGAGTGCTTTGCACTCACTGCTCGTATATATTTTTATATCCGAGCGACATTGAAAATCCCTTCCTTCTCAGCTCTTTCGTCCTCCTATTGTCCTTTGCATCTTAAAGATCCTTGAATGGATAATTAAGTAAGGATTGAGACTCAGGAAGACAAAGCCAGAAACTGTACATAGACTATTTCGACTGATGTAATATGTAATTTATCTTTGAATAAATTCATATGTTCTTGCTAATACTTTATCTCTCAGTCCTTATATATCTATGATCTTTTTATAAATGATTTATCTTTAGAAAAGCCATTCTTTAATTGATTTCCTAAAACCTATATTTGATAGAAGTTTTAAGTGTGCTGTTGTTCTGAACATATATTTGTGTTCAGCCACTTATAACTTCTCCAAATCATAGCCTCTTTACCTTCCGCTATACAAACCTTTTATCAGGCTTTTGAATTGACAAAGCAGTTTATCGACAGAGTTGTTACTTCTGCTAAGAACAAGTCTACCAATAGCTTCTACCGGCAGACATGCTCAACTTGATAAAATGCATTTGCCAACTAAACTATGCTTTATGTATATCCAAAAGAAAAGTTTTTAAATTGGCATTATAGACTATTCACCCCCCTCTAGCCTATTTGAGCATTATTGTGGACCAACACTTAACATATACATAATCTTAGTGCACTTCAAAATCTAAGTTTGACCAACTTGGTAGTAGACATAGTAGTTTTAACACAGTGAATCACTCAAAATACCTTGTTTAGTCTACATGTTGTTTTCACTGTTCAAACACTTAAGCAACTACTATCTACTTAAGTGTCTAACAGTTATAGTCCTGAGTTCTTTACATATTTGATCTTATATATTATACTTTAATTCAGTCCCTATACTTAAGTGATCAAAAGAAAACCAAATCAAACTCTTTTTAGTTCAGTAGCTGCTACCTGTTGATTTTACATCAGCTGCTAAAAAACTTCTATTTTTTCGCTGTATCTTTTGAAGGTTTTCAAAATAACCCTTAAAGTTTTTAAAAATGATGTTCACCCTCCCTCTAGCCTTATTTCGTTGCCTACTAGACTTACAAATTACATGTTATGTGTTATGTTTAATGTGCATGTGTGTAGAGCCTATTTGGACATCAATAGACTCCAACTTGTATCGTCGTGTGTTGGATAGCTTGGTTATGTTGAGTTCTAGTAAGAACTTGATGGTGTTGTGGTTTAGACTTATGCGATAGCCCCTTTGGAGTCCAAGTGTGTTGTTTATGTGTATTTTGTTGTTGGGGACTTGGGTATTTGCCCTTATGAGAGTCCAATTGTGCTCGAAAGATATTAAGCTCGACGTGTGTTGTGTTAGAAGTCCATTTTTGGACTTTGGTTATGCTTGTATTGAGTTTAGTTGGCTTTTGATTGTTAAACCTTTGGTCAAGTCTTGAGATTTAGGCTACAACATGAGATGCGATTGCAGATGGCTCTTGCGCAATGCAAGCTGCATAGCTCCAGGCAATGCGATCGCACCTCGTCCAGGGGTTGGATTTTGAGATTGGTTGTTGATGTGTTGGCATTTTGGGTCAAGCTCAGATGCACTTGCATCAAGCTGTTGGATGCGACCGCATGACAATGTGATCGCATCTGGTCATGGTCATACGATCGCTTTGACCACTTTTTGAGGCAGTTGGTGGAGCCAGCCCTACTATGTATTGACGATTATAATGAGTCTTATGACTCATTCTTATTTTCTCCTCTTCCTTCAGTTGGGATTCATATTAGAGGATTTTGTGAGAGTTTGAGCTCCAAGCTCAATTTACGGACAAATTACTTGTCTGTTTTCAATTCTGACTCCATAAAAGTGTTGAGCCCAACGAGAGCTACGTTTGTATGCCAATTTCTTGTCATTTTCCAGTATTTTTTAGTAGATGTAAGTTACTATCCCCATCCCATTGTATGTAATAGTTACATACATGTACTGTGGGTAACTCCCATGTGATTTATATTGAATTTTAGAATAAAAATACTCTATATGTGAATTATTGTTATTTGAGACTCGTTGTTGTGTTTAATGGGTTTAAACCATATTTATTTCGAAGAATACATCACTGAGATTGTGTTGGCATGAATCCCACAAATCGCGGTTATACCCGGAATTTATAAATAATGAACGAATGACTTAACAGAATCGATTTAGGAACAATAAAATATAACGAGTGATATGTTCGATTTCTACGATAATGGTGAATGCTTTGATATAGTTTGTTATATGTGAAATTGATGCACCTAACTCAAAGACGGTCATGAGAAAGACACGTGAGATCTTACGCGAAAATCACGAGCTCAATATTGAACATAAGCGGATAGGTACAGCGATCTCCGATCGAATTCTGAGCCTAGGACATACTCATTCTTCCTAGACCATTCCCTTTTCATCCTGGTCGGAGACGTCCATGCCCCAAAATAATGGGTGAGAGAATAGGAATTACACCACGATCGAGGCGAGGGCCACGCCCACCCGACCAAATATACAAGCTATCCGAGCAGACTCGCTAAAAAGCATGCTCGCTCGTGATCTAAGCAATCACTTCGACATTACACATTCAACCCGTATTAATAACCACCAACCCCTATAATCTCGCCACTATTCATTATCCATAAGGATTTGCCTCCTTTGGGGCTATAAATATGACGACCAGACCCGAACCCCAATGCAGAATCCCAAGGTCGTGCCGTCAAAAGGCAATAAACAGGAAAATGGGTAAGGCCATAACAATGATATGCCAACAAATGAAAACAAACGCGGAAGCAATGAAGTGATGTTGCCTAAGCTACCGAGCTCCAAGCTAACACAACCAAAGAGATAGTAAATCACTCGGCCTAAAAATTCGAACCACGTGCCGCAACAATGCACATGCACAACAAAATCACATGCTATACAAAAACTGGAATATAAAATAATCAGGTCATCGTGACGTTACAGCTGGAACCCAACACTATACTAAGAGTCTACAACTCTACACAACAATACGTCAACGACTAAAACATGTCGAAAATAACAATAACGATAATACTGAAAGCTGATCGGGAGAACTGAAATAAGTACTAATAAAATGAGGTACAAAGTTAGGCAATACTCGCCAGTCATAGAATACACTACAACAACAACCCAAAAGACTACCCAACGGTAAAGTACATAACTTTACAACTGTTATCCTCACATGAATTGAACGACTACAGATAAGATACTTTAGCCACAATATGGTTGTAATGACGATTAAATGTCTCTTTTGGAACCTTCGAGGTGTGGGCAATGATTCCATGGTTTCTCGTCTAAAAAAGCTCATCAAACTTCATCAACTTCAGTTTATTTCTATCTGCGAAACTATGATAGATAAGTCAAAAATTTCTTTAATTGCTAGCCGTCTTAAATGTCATTACTTTTTCTGTAATGTTGCTAATACTATATGGATTCTGGCTAAACCCGCCTTTACCTGCCAGGTAATCCATGACTCAGTGCAGCATCTCACTCTTTAGATCAAACACTTCTCGTGGTCACAACCAGTTTACATAACTTCAGTTTATGCTAAGTGCACCTTGCTGGACCGCCAAGATCTTTGGAATGCTCTTATTGATTTGGGCAGAGATTTCTCCGACTCTCCTTGGCTGGTCGGGGGAGATTTCAATATTATTTTGGCCTCGCATGAAAAACTTGGAGGAAATGGGTGGGATAGACAAGGTGTCGCGGAATTTCGAGGCTGCCTAAATGCTGCGATCTGCGATGCTCGGTTTCGGGAGCAAATTCATATGGAGCAATAATCGTGATGGTCAGGCCACTATCTTCCAATGTATTGATAGGATTGTCTGCAACACAAATTGGTTTTCTTCCTTCGCCTTGACTTCGAATGATCATTTGAACCGTACCTGCTCCGATCACTCGCCGCTCCTGGTTTCTATAGCCGCCCAGTTGGATTCTAAACCTCTCCCTTTTCTTTTCCTGAATATCCGGACGACCCATCATCAGTTTTTGCATGTGGTCAAGGTAGCCTGGAATAATCACACGGGGGCAGACCAATGGTTGGCTTTTCTCGCAACTTGAGGGCTGTCAAACTGGCTTTAAAATCCTGGAATAAAGAAGTTTTTGGCAATGTTTTCCAAGCATTCAAGATTGCTGAAGATGACGTGTTGTCGAAGGAACTTGCTTATGAGAATGATAATGATGCTATCAACCGGGAAGCTCTTCATCTTGCCCAGGCTAACCTCAAACGTTTGTTAAAACAAGAAGAAGAATTTTGGCGTCAAAAGTCGCATCTCCGGTGGCTTAAAGAAGGGGATGGGAATTCTAAGGTTTTCCATTCGTCGGTGACCCAAACCCGCAATAAACTCCACATCCACAAAATCAAGGATATGCATGGCTCTATCATCACTTCAGTTGAGGACATACAATCTGCAGCCGTTGACTTCTACAAACACCAGCTCTCTGCTTGTGATATCAGGGACAATGAGCTTCTTGATTGCATTCCTTCTCTTATCACGATAGAGAAGAACCGATTACTCACAGAATCTCCCAGCCTGGAGGAAATTAAAAATGTGGTTTTTTCTCTTAATGGAGACAGCACGGCGGGCCCAGATGGTTTCTCGGGTAAATTTTATACTGTTTGCTGGGACATAATTTCACCAGATCTGTATATGGCTATTGCTGATTTTTTTTGAAGGCTTTGACATGCCCAAGGCTTGGAAGAGCACCTCTATCATTACTATTCCTAAAACTCAAAATGTTGTCTCTTTTAAGGACCTCCGGCCAATTAGTCTATGCAACTTTTACAACAAGATCGTTTCTAAAATTTTAGCGACTTGTCTGGCGAGCCTCGTTCCGTGTATCATTTATGATAACCAAAGTGCATTTACCAAGGGTCGTTTGATTCAAGATAACCTCTTACTTGCTCATGAATTAACTCACCATCTCAAGAAGAAGGTTAATGGGGCGAACATTCTTATTAAACTTGATATGGAGAAGGCATTTGATAGAGTTTCTTGGTTCTGCCTTATCAAAGTGTTGAGGAGATTTAGCTTCAACAAAACATTTATTGATATGATTTGGTATCTCTCAGAACTTGTTCTCCGTCCTTGTCAATGGCGGTTCTGCTGGCTTTTTTCAAGTTTCTAGAGGTCTTCGCCAAGGGGGTCCTCTCTCTTCTAGTTTATTCATCATTGCCGTTGAAGTTCTTAGCCGCGGGCTTAATAGACTTCATATTTCCCATCCTCATCACGCCTTCTCATCTAGTAGTTGATGCCCGATAGTTTCTCATCTGGCCTTGGCCGACGATATTGACATATTTTGCAATGGTAAGAAAGCATTTTTACTTCAGCACCGTAAATTGCTTTCTCAGTACGAAGAATGCTCGGGCCAGCTTATTAATCAAGCTAAGAGCTGTTTCCTCACCTCTGGCTCTACTCCTCCTTCTCGTATTGTTACAATCAGGCAGCACCTGGGGTTTCCTTCGCAAATGTTTCCTATCATCTACCTTGGATGCCCCCTTTTTTAAGGGCGCAAAAAGAAAAGTTTTTTCGATCCTTTGCTTGAGAAATTACAAGGCAAGATTAACTCCTGGCAAGGTTCCTTCCTTAACCATGCAGGTAGAGTCACTCTCATCAACTATGTTCTTCATTCCATCACTCTCTATCAAATTGCTATTTTGGACCCTCCTATTTCGACGATCAATCTTATCAATAAAATGTTGTCAAATTTTTTCTGGGGTTCTATTGAGTCTAAGCCGAAAGCCCATTGGATTTCTTGGAACAAACGTTGTCGTCCTACTGCTGAAGGTGGCATTGGCATTCGTCATCTTTCTGATGTGGTTAAAGCTTTCTCCATTCAATTATGGTGGCGGTTTCGCACCTCCAACAGTTTGTGGTCTCAATTTATGACTAGAAAATATGGCCACAACTCTCATCCGTCCTTGGCTTCTTCTAATGGTTCTCCTATCTGGCGGCGTATGTGCTAAATTCGCGAGATGGTTGAAAACCATATCACTTGGATTATTGGTCGGGGTCGTGCTCTATTTGGTATGATAATTGGTTGCATTCGGGAAGTTTGGTTAAACCCCCGGAGTGCAATATCTCCAATGTCAAAGATCTTTTTGACTCTTCGGGACAGATCTCTCTTGCTTCCAGCAACATTATTGGATCTCAGATTTCTTCCTTCATCCAATCTAACGAGATCTACATTACGGAACATGGATGATCGTGCTTGTTGGAACCTTACGTCGAGTGGAAAATTTACCATTTCCTAAGCCTAGAATCTTTTGCGTCCTCATCACTCCACCTCTTTGTCCTCCAAATTTATTTGGCACAAACTTCTTCCTAGTAAGATCATTATTTTTATGTGGAGATTGTGGCAGTTAAAGCTCCCTTTAGATGAATGCATTGTGAAGAAAGGCATCCAGCTTGCCTCTCGATGCTCTTGTTGTGATGCGCACCAATCAGAGTCTTTTACTCACGTTTTTTTGGGACAGTCCAGCTGCTCAATATCTTTGGATTACTATGTCCCAGCTAGTCGAGATTTCTTGGTCAGCTCGTTCCATTCCTGAAGCTTGTTTCAAGTGGTGGCTTAGTGCTAATTTCTCCTCTTTCCACATCCTCATTCCTTCGATCATCTGCTGGGAATTATGGTCGAATCGAAATAAAGCTCTTTTTGACAGTGTGCTTTGCCCCCCTCATTTGCTGCTCTCCCGTACTAAAAAGTTGGCTTTTGATATCCTTTCTAGTACGGGTTTTACCTTGCCTCTCCCTAAAGGCTGGCTGTCCTTCCCTAGACTTAAAAACAAAAAACTAAATTGGTTCAGGTTGTGCATTGGATCAACCTTCCTGCGGGGTGTCTTAAATTAAACACGGACGGAGCTTGTCGTGGAAACCCTGGGCCTAGCGCTGGTGGAGGTATTATTCGTAATGAAAATGGGGACATGGTGTTTGCCTTTTCCGAATTTTATGGCAACTCTTCCAGCTTTAGGGCTGAATGCATGGCTCTTTTCCATGGGCTTAAGTGGCTTAAAGCTAAGGATGTCATGAATGCGATGGTGGAGATGGACTCTAAGATTCTGTTCGACTGCATTTCGGGTAAAGCTAGCTATCCTTGGCATTGTGGTTATCTCATTCAAGCTATCAGAAAGATTCAGATTCAGTTAAGTATTTCCTTCTCTCACTGTTTTAGAGAAGCAAATTCGGTGGCTGATGTTTGGCTAATATTGGTTGTGATCAAGGTGGAGATAGCTTATTCACTTCCTCGCTCTCTTTGTCCAGTCATGTTCGTGGATTATTTCTCCTTGATAAAAATAGGACCCCCTATATTAGAATTTCTTAATTGTATTTCTCCTTTTTCGAGGTTAGGCTCCTCTGTCCTCCCATTTATAAGGGCAAGGCTGGTTGTCTCCCTCAAGTTTGCATATTTTTCCTATTATTAATAACATCCCGCAGAGTGCCGCCCTTGCTTCTCTAAAAAAAAGAGTATAAATACAAATATAAAAGGTAAGGGTGTTGTTGGATGCGAAAACGCACACGGGCAAGATTACCCGGGTAAACAAGTAATGCAGTGATAAAGTAGAGTGTCGATCCCACGAGGAAGCAATTTGGTTGTTTTTAATGAGTACCAAGCACGTTGCAATTTTAACTATATTTAGACTATCGATTTTGAGTGAATTAACTAATTAATTAAGCTAAAACAAGAAATTAAATAAAGCAATATTAAAATGAAGTTGACTTTAATGAGAGAGGATCTAGGGTTTTGATTTTCAATTGACTCTTCTGTTGTGATTTAATAAGGGGTTTCTATTAAAACTATTCTATTTTTTTGGAAGTCGGGGATTCAAAAATCACCGTTAAGGGATGTCGCTTCATATAACGGTGCTAATTAACGGCATAAATTCATAGGCATTTGGCATTAAGAAATGACTTAGGCCATCTTTGGATCGTTAGAGCCTAAATATTCCCTGACCTTTACTAAAAATATCCCTAGTGTCCCCTTTGAGCCTAATTAAAAAGAATGGAATGTGCTAAGCACACTATTAAACCCACATTGGACATCGTTTCTATTACCCACATTAACTTAACCCTGAAAGCCTATACACTTTTAGCCTACCCTTTGAGAGAGTAGGATGTGGGTGGGAAATTGATTATAGAGGACCATTTTTTTCAGTTAGGCTATTTTTCTGAAGACTTCTTCTTTCCGTCGTCGAAAAAAAAATAGAAAAAGAAAAAAAAATGTATCGACGAAAAATGAAACGGAAGAAGAATAGTGCAAGAAGATTCAAATGAAAGCATAGCTTTCAAAAGAAAATATGTTAGAAAAATATTGCTGAGAAAAATGATGAGATATTTTTAGAAGTATGTATTGCCCAAAACAAGTTTGGGGGGGTGAAGAAAACTGAAAAGTAACAGAAAACACCCCCTACTTGTAGTCTTTACAGGTCCTAGCTTAAATAGGGAAAACTTCCTTTTGCTTGGAAGTATGAGGGATAAAGGGTAGTCTTGCTCTCTCACTTTGAATTCCAATCCCTTTCCATCAAATCCCCCATCACCTTGGCCTTACATTACAAGCTAATAAAGACCTAATGATCAATGCGATGCAAACACTTCATGTTCATATTATTCGCCTAAAAGCTTTTTAGCATAATCTTAGCTATTACAAGTAATTGGGATTTATCATACATAGAAGTGCAATGGATGTATAAGTTTTTGAAATGGTGACCTCTAATAGCTTTGGATTAGATCTCATAATTCACGATGCATGGTTTTAATTAAACTTTGATTTTCATATGAATGTGGTGCTTAGCTTCTCTCTAAGACTGGTGATCACACACACACTGAGAAAGTAAGAGTAGTAGCAGTTTTAAGAAAATGACAGTTGATTTTATATGACTAAGCCTGCATATATGTGGTGAGCATCAAACTGAGACTGCTTTGTTATGCCATGCTTTTATGACTTGAGGTTGAAGCCAAAAAGATTTTTGTTTTATTTTTAGTTTAATTTTTATATGTTTTTGTATTTATCAGTTTTTGTATTTATCTGCATAGTCGAGTCACTCGAAAGAGTCTCCTTGAGTTTGTGGGTTTATAGAGGAGTGTAAATAGTGTCACCCTCCAAAAAAAAATTCAATTTTTTTGTTATTGTAAGTATTGTTTACTCGTGGACGAGTAAAGTTTAAGTTTGGGGGTATTTGATCGATGTATTTTATACGTCGATTTTATATGCTTCTAAGACTTAAATTATGCTAATTCACGAGGCTCTTGGCTACTGATATGTGTTTTCAGTGAGTTTTGTGAGTTTCAGGGTTTTTAGTGAAAATATGCAAAGCACAAGGCTTTTATATGCAAAATCCGAGAAGGGGCCAAAATGAAAAGTTGAAGAAGAAAAGATGAAGAACATGCTGGAGACCTTGCGGTCGCAAGGTGTTCTAGACCTTGCCCCCGCAAGGTGGACAGTAACATCAAGGAACTCAACCCCAGATTTCAGAGAACCTTGTGATCGCAAGGTGCCCCATACCTTGCGACCGCAAGGTGGTCAGAATGCAGATTTTCCCGTTTTCATTAGAGATTCGATTGAAATACAACTTCTCGGTATAAATAGGAGTCGGTAGCCAAAGCCTAGGACATCTAGAAACGGCTGGAAACAGTTTTGTATAGCTTTAGAATAGATTTTAGGTTGTATAACATATTTAGTTATTGTAATTACAAGTATTGAAGATCAAATCATGTCTTCTATCATCTCCATGTGATGTTCATCGTCAAGGATGAACTAAATCATCACTAATCTAGGAGGTCGGAGGTAACTTGTATCGAATTTATGTTTTAATTCATATTTATGTTCATTCAATTCTTGTTGATTGTGGTGTTTATCAATCCCTATATTATTTTGCTTTGAACAAATGAATGTAATCGCAAATAATAAAGGCCTAGAGGTGCGGATAACTGCATTACCAATGTGCATATGTCGTACACTGGCTCACCATCACAATAAATTGGACCTATCGATGCACGAGAGTGATAAGTTAGGGCCATGTTCCATATATGACCTAGGTGACAGATAGATCATATGTTCTTGTGCTTAGAATATAGAATGGATGGATTATTCGGGGATGGAGGCTGAACCAATAATTCAACAGACTATATCTATATTTTGTGAACGAACCCAAGAGATTGAATGATAATTATTTTGAATTAAACATAGAGGAGATACAAGTGAAACCCTAATCCTAGATTGCATTCCACCATAAGATCTTCATAACCTGTAATTGCTGCTAATTAGTTAAACACCTAAATAATAATAGTAGTTTAGAATAAAATAAATATAAAAAAACCCCTTTAGATTAATAATTTGCTATCAATAAATTGCACTATCTGTGATCTCTTGTCTCTGTGGGTTCGACCCTTGCTTCCAAAACTATTTTCCAATAGTCTTGTCCACTTGCAAGGAAATAATTAAAATAAGACATCGATCATCTAGCAAATGAAATAAAGCATTAAAAAGCAGATAGATCTATATCTATATTATTTACAGACTTGCAGCCGCCTCCTTCCAATAATTACAAATACATTTAGAAATATTTTGCCATAATAATGGCTCTTTTTAATGCTATTTTCTACATAGATCCGGGCAACATAACAGCTTATATTTTTTACATTGGGCCGGATGAAAATAACATTTTTAATATAAAGACCCTTAAAGGTTTACCTTTAAGAGCGTGAGGTGCGCTCGCTCTGTCCTTCCGGGAGAGGGAGTCTTTTTGCTGCTGCTACGATTTGGGCAAAATAATTGCTTCCGAAAGTTGCTTTTAGGCACTGTCAAAGCGAGCAACAACGCTAAGTTTTTGCCGTTGTTTGCTTGTCTGGCGGAAATCGCGAGCAGCAACTTGCTTCTGGCGGATTTGGCCTTTGGATTCGGGCAGAGCAACTGCTCTTTTTGAGATTTTTGGACCGGGGGAGTAGGGTGGAATCCTAGCTGGGGGGCTAAGGCTCACTTTGACCGATTGGTTTTGAGTTTGGAGGAGATTTGACAGAGCTTCGAGGCTTTATAGGAGGAGGGAACTCTCTCTATCTCATGATCGCTCTCTACGGTGTAACAACAACGCTAAACAGTATATGAGTGAGAATTTTCTCAGCCCCAAAAACTGAAGCTGGACACCTCTATTTATAGGTGAGAGGAGGGACATCGATGTCTTTAAAATTTATTCTTTGTACTTCATCAGCTTGTGTCGCGCACTTGAGAGCTTGTACTAATTCTCAAATCGTAATCACTGTTTGAGCTCTCGGCGCCGAACCCTAAGGCTCTCGGCACCGCGCCTGGTTCTCTTGGTGGTGGCGCCTGGACCCTTTTTTTAGCCTCTTTTTTGACACTCTGACCCCTGCACTTCACTGTTTTACGCATCCTGCTTTGTATTTTGCATTTTTAAACCCTGTAACTTGATATTTGTTAAGTTTCAACATGTCTTGATATCGCATGTCATGTTACATACCAGGGGGTACGAAATTGGGGTGTCTACAAAAAGTTTGTGAAAAAGAAACAATAGATTTTGTCAATACAAGATTAACTTGATTAGTATCAAAATTTGCCTCAATTTCTTTCTCTTTCTCACACTCTTTCTTTTTCTCACACACACTAATTTTCCTCTCCTTTTTTCGGTTATCTCATATCTTTCACTAGTCTCTAAAACCAGCCTCTCACTCTTGTTTCAACTCAAGCTCTCCTTTTTCTTGGCTATCTCACAAAACTCACTTTTATCTCTAGTCAAACTCTCATTATTTTCACTTGAGCTCTCCTTTTTCTTGGCTATTTCACTTTCCTCACTTTGTTCTCTAGCCAAACTCTCTTTATTTTCTCTCAAGCTCTTTTTTTTAAAGGCTTCTCTATTTTCTTTTCATCACTAGCCTTTCTCTCTTCACTAACTATTGAGCTTAGCATCATAAAATTATCATAAGCTTGTGTTGGAGTTAATGGTATAAGTTTAATGGTTATTTGATTGTGTACAAATGAATGTCTTTTTGTGTTGCCATCATAATTAATACTCCTCTCAACTTGTCAAGGTCGCCCTAGCAATAAATGAGTTTGTCGTATTGGCACCACATCACACATTACCTCATCTTCATATCTCCTAATCTTGAACTTCGCAAGCACTTGCTTGTTCACCCTCAACATACCTCCTCCATTCAAGCATTGCAACTTGTAGGGTTTAGGATGCTTGGTTGTAGGTAACCCTAATTTATCAACCATGGTCACACTAGCAACATTAGTACAACTATTTCCATCAATGATCACCCCACAAATTCGCTCTTGCACTTTGCACTTAGTAAATAAAATTTTCTCCTTTTCAATCTCTTCAACAGTTGGAACTCTCACTTCTAACATCCTTCTACCTACCATATTGTTTTCTCTCTCATCACCTATTGGCAAAGGTTTAGAAGAATTTTTGTCACCCTTATTTACCTCCATTTCTTTTAGTTTTGAGTTCTTAATTTGCAACCGAAGATCCTCCCAATATTTCTCAAAATTAATTTTTTTCATCTATTCTACCTCTTGGCACATCATTAGGTTCATTATCTCTCTCTCTTGTTCTTTTCTTTCTTTCACTACGAATTTTCCCAATCTCCTCCATTAGATCCTCCTTTTGCTCCCTCATAGTTTTATGCGAATCTCTCACAAAACCTTCCATATAATCTCATATCAAAGGTTGGAACATCATTCTCATTTGTATTAGACATGGTGTACCTGCAAGAAATTTTATTAGTAAAATCACCTCACCCACTCCCTTACGTGTATCACTCAATTAATGTCACTCCTCTCGTGTTTACCTACTCTCCCTCACTTTCAATTCCTCCAAGTTCTAAAAGAACTAAGCAATTAAATAGTGATTAACAAAGTAAGCAAAACCACGAAACTTAATCAATAAGAATCACGTGTAGAGAAAAGAAAATTAAGAGTGGAATTTCAAGGATGATTGGCTCAACGATTATTTTGTAAAAGAAGATTCAACTTTTAACTTTAGAATCTAGATAGGCTATCCCAAAAGAATAATACCACAAAAATTTTTTTTTTTTTTTTTGGATTGATGTGAACAGTAGTAGCAGGTTTTGTTTTTTTTTTTTCCTTTTTGTATAGGCCGAAAGTTATTTTCTCTCCTTTTTTTTTTTGTTGAAACTTGCTGTGAACAATAACAAAAGTAAATTTTTTTTTATAATCAGCCTATGAACAGTGACGTGAATAGTAACAGTAGTTTTTTTTTTGGGTTTATAACCCTAGAAGTTTTATGATTTGAAATAAACAAACAAAACATGAATTTTTTAAAGAACAAACTAAGATTAATGATCCTAGTTTGAAGGAAGAAAAGAATCAAATAGATGAACAAAATAAGAACAATTTAAGTAAGATAGATTATGGAAACGAAAATTAGCTCTGATACCAAATGATATGATTCCTAGACGCGTACTCGCGATGGAGGAATCAAAGACCACGCAGCACGGCAAGCGAATAACATCAATGATGAAGATGGAAGATGACGCCTTGACCCAATGGTACTCCGCGATCCAATTACAAGACGAACACGAACCTTGGTATAATGAAGAACGCCGCTATAGGGATGAATATCCTATTGATAAGTTTGGGTTTCGATTACTTAGCCTCTCACTAAATAATCACAAGTTCAATGAAGAACAAGGAGGTTTTGAAAAACACTCAAAAACTATATTAATCAATAATCAGAAAGTTGTCTCCAAAACAAAAAGCCACAACCCTTATTTATATGGGTTGTGAATCCTAAACCTAAAAGTAAAAGGAAAGGTCTAAGTAGAATCATCTTAGGAAACTAGTTAGAATCAACTTAGGAAACTAAATAAAATCAACTTAGGAAACTACCTAAAATCAACTTAGAAAACTACTTAACTTACCTAATCTATGTAGGAAACAATTAGGTAAGTTACCTAATCTATTTAAGAAACATAAATCCCTCAAAATAAGGAAAATCTACAAATCCCGTTTTTTGTGAAGGCATAATTTTCAAAGTTGCATTTTGCCCCCCCCCCTAAAGTATTCCTTTAGGCGTTAAAAGCTTCCAAAGTCATTATATGACATTAACGAGCATTTCTCGAGTCTTCAAGTCAACTTTCATGAAATATAAGGCTTCACAAGACATGTTTGAATTTATAGAGTAGCCATTGTAATAGCTTGAATCTCCAATAAATCCACGAATTAAGTTTGTATAGAACTCTTGAATCTTCCAATCATACTCTATGCATTTTAGAACCCTTGAACCTCGATCCATGCTCATATGAACCCTCGAACCTTGATCTACATGCTTCTAATGCCTCTTCCTTGCTTGTGACAATCTTGGTTCTTGGTTGGTGGTTAGAATCATATCAAACCTCGTTTGCACTCATTTATGGGTCCTAAGCCATGGCACCGGTAGAACTAGCCCTTCCAACAGCACAAGTCACCTTCTTCGATCAAGAGCAAAACGACTCTTCCAGGAAACTTGACCTCGACAACCTAGAAGAAAAACGACTGGAAGCTCGCCTCAGAATGAACAACTACAATAAACTTACTAAGATCTACCATGACCAGAAAGTTAGGCCGAGAGCTTTCTCAGTTGGCGATTTGGTCCTTAGGAAAATAGAGGCGACATGCAGAAAGTTGGGAAGAAACAAGCTTTCACCAAATTGGGAAGGCCCGTTCAAAATCACCAACATTGTTAAAGAGGAACATACCGATTGGAAGAGTCCGACGGCACTTTGTTGAGAAACCCTTGGCATGCCGATTACCTCAAAGCATACTACCGCTAATGTAACCTCTTTGTAAAGTCTCAAGTGCTCAATGAACAAGGCTGCATCTTTTCGAAATGAAAGTGTTTGTCCCCTGCTCATTTCCATCCTCGTACGGAGGTGGGATCAAAGACCTCATCCTCGGTACACAAGGAAGGTCACAAACAAATAAATGAGCTAAGTGCTCATTCCCATCCTCGCACGGAGGTGGGATCAAAGGCCTCATCCTCGGTACACGAGGAAGGTCACAAACAAATAAATGAGCTAAGTGCTCATTCCCATCCTCGTACGGAGGTGGGATCAAAGGCATCATCCTCGGTACACGAGGAAGGTCACAAACAAATAAATGAGCTAAGTATTCATTCTCATCCTCGTACGGAGGTGGGATCAAAAGCCTCGTCCTCGGTACACGAGGAAGGTCACAAACAAATAAATGAGCTAAGTGCTCATTCCTATCCTTGTACTGAGGTGGGATCAAAGGTCTCATCCTCGGTACACGAGGAAGGTCACAAACAAATAAATGAGCTAAGTGCTCATTCCTATCCTTGTACAGAGGTGGGATCAAAGGCCTCATCCTCGGTACACGAGGAAGGTCACAAACAAATAAATGAGCTAAGTGCTCATTCCCATCCTCGTCGAAGGTTGGATCAAAGGCCTCATCCTCGGTACACGAGGAAGGTCATAAACAAATAAATGAGCTAAGTGCTCATTCTCATCCTCGCCCGGAGGTGGGACCAAGGAAAATATTCTTGTAAAAAAAAGAAGTTGTGAAAAGAATACAAGTATGGAACACTAAGCAAAGCGAAAATAGAACATGTACTGATCGGTATATCAAATCAAAACCAGGAGACCAAAATGTCAATTACAGTTCAAAAACAGAATAAATATTGTTCGAAAGTTACGGGCACATACGCCTAATCAACTCAACATAGCAAGGATTACAAATCATTCAGGGAGGTCGACGACCTCGGCGTCACGAGAAGGAGAGGGCAGACCACGTTGCTCGGTGACATAAGACTCATCGACAAATTGATCACAGTTGAACTGCTCGTCCATGAACTGTCTCAACTTGAGCTCCATGTCAACCTCCACCTCTTCGCCATTCTGCACAGCGTTGATTAAAAAGATGGCATCCAGAGACCAAGGAATCGGGGGCACCCACTCTTCAAGCCCAGCGTTAGTATCCTTCCCCTTGATCATTTTGAGCTCGCCTTCATCAAAAGGGACCATCCCATGTCCCTCCCTCGTAGCTTCTTCGGAGAAATGTTCGCCGCCCCAATCAACAATGGTCCCGAGCGTGACCCCCGAGGAAGCAGCTAGGCGGAGCACATGGCGAATACCCCATTCATAATTTGGGAGGACCTCATTGGTGAATTCATCTGTGTCCTTAAATTTTTCGAAGGTAGATGTCTTCACCTCTGCCACCCGTCTCTCAAGCTCGTTCACCCACTCGGAGGACTCAGCCAGCTCCTTCTCAACCAAAGATTTCGTCTGCTCGGCCTGGTTGGCCTTTTGCTCGGCATTGCCAGCTCGTCGCTCGGCTTACTCATTCTCCTCAGTCAAAGCGGCCATCCTAATCGTCACTCCCTCCAGCTCGGCTGTTTTTATGGCTTGGTCTCTTTCTAGAGACGCCAACCGAGCTTTAAGGATCTCAATTTCATCCTGGTCAGCTTGAGCTTTTGTTTTAAGTTTCTTTACTTCAGCTTCGGCCCGACCAGAGCGACTACTCAAAGAGCTAACAAAGGAGCATAACTACAAAAAATAGAGGAATATAAGAGAAATCAAATACTACACATTAGATGACAAAAGAAAAAGAGAAAGCAAGGGAAGACTTTTACCTTGCTCACGCAGAGCCCGATGCGGCCCATAGCTTCATTAGCGGGCAGAGAATTGGCAACCCCAACCAGGTCCCTAACCTGGGCCTGGACAACTATTCTTCGCCCGGCCAGGGCAGTAGGACCGTCACGTCGGGTCACGTCTATATTTTGTAAGACCAAAATGTCTCTGATGTCTTGCCCGAGTTTGATCTCAGCAGTACGGGTCGTCGGTAAGGAGAAGTCATACTTTAGACAGGGTATAGAGTCCTCGCGGGACAAGGAGGGCACAGCCGCAACCTTCATTTTCTTGGAAGCGGGGGAACGAGTAGACACGTCCTCGAGGCTATGCTTGAACCCACTCGTGCTTCCTCGATTAGTCGTTTTTTTTCCAGAAGGTATTGGGGTGCTTTCAACGGATGCAGGACTTGTAGTGGAGGTAGGAGCTTTCTTCATGGGGGTGGGGACCGAAGATTTGGGCCTCCGAGCAACAATTACCCTGGTTGGGGTCGGCCGAGGCCGTGGCAGCAGGCTGGGCCGAGGACCTAACCCCCTGCACATCGGTGGGCAAGGCGTAGGCCTTCCCAGGGATAGTGATCGATGTATTTTATACGTCGATTTTATATGCTTCTGTGACTTGAATTAGGCTATTTCATGAGTCTTTTGAGTACTAATATATGTTTTTGGTGAGTTTTGTAAGTTTCGTGATTGTTCGTGAAAATACGCGAAACTCAGTGGTTGTAAGTGCAAATTACAAAGAAAGAAAAATTGAAGAAAATAAAGTCTATCAATCGGACACCTTGCGACGCAGGTGCCTCGGCTGCGACCGCAAGGTAGGCGGATCGGTCCCCTAAAGGAATCGAAGAGCCAAGAAGCAACACAGGAGACGGACGCAGTATCCAAAGACACCGCAAGGTAATGCGCGAAATTTGGGTTTTCACACTATTCGATTCAATCACAACTCCCAAGTATATATAGAAGTCGATGCCGAGCCTAAGAAGAGGAGGACTACCGGAAGCTCTCTTTACATAGATTTTAGGTAGTTTTAGATTGTATAACATAATTAGGTTTTGTAATTTCAAGTATTGAAGATCAAATCATGTCTTCCATCATCTTCATGTGTTGTTCATCGCTATGATGAACTAAATCATCCCTAATCTAGGAGGTGGGAGGTAACTTGTATCGAATTTATGTTTTGATTCTCATATATATGTCTATTCAATGCTTGTTGATTGTGTTGTTTATCAATCCCTTTATTATTTCGCTTTGAACAAATGAATGTAATCGCAAATAATAAAGGCTTAGAGGTGCGGATACCGCATGACCAAGTGCATATGTCGCATTAATCGGCTCACCAACACAATAAATTGGACCTATCGAAGCACGAGAGTGATAAGTTAGGACCGGTTCTTACATGATCTAGGTGACAGATAGATCATAAATCTAGGTGACGACTAGATTACGTTCGTGCTTAGGATATGGAATGGATGAATTTTTTGGGAGGAGATCGAACCAATTGTTCAACAGACCATATCTATTTTTAGTGAACGAACCCAAGACATTGAATGACATTATTATGAATTGAATATAAAGGAGATATAAGTGAAACCCAGAATCCTAGATTTCCACTCACCATAAGATCTTCATATTTGTTATTACTGTCTAATTAGTTAACATCTATAACTAGTAAATTAGAGTAGAATTAAACATAAAAACCCCCCTTAGGTTAATAATTTGCTATCTATAACCGCACTGTTCGTGATCACTTGTCTCTGTGGGTTCGACCCTTGCTTCCGAGTCTATTCTATAATAGTCTTGTACACTTGCAAGGAAATAGATAAAATAAAACATCGATCGATATTTGCATCCTTCAAAGTAGCACTGGTTTGCACGGCACTCGATATTTTCATCCGTGTCCAACACCATGGCTGAAACAATAAGAATCAAGTCAGAATTACAAACAAAAGACAGAAAGATCAAGAATGATGAAAAGATATATATATATATATATATATATATATATATATATATATATATATATATATATATACTTGGGAAGTCATCCTTGCATCAATGGCAGTTTTTTCTAAATCTATTCCCTCCGTGCATCGACCACCCAGGATACTGGATATACATGGAAACCTCGCACCTAGGATTGATTCCTTCTATCTTTTTGGTGGACATCCCAACCATCCTCAGTAACACCTCGTCCTCGGTGACTAAACTCTAGCAAAAAAAGACCCGGGCAGGTTCAACCCCGTGTACCCCCAAGAAAGATTCAATGGCTGCTCGAGCCGACTCATCATACTCGTTCAGAGTCCCGGCAGGAGAAAGAGACTTAACTTCAGAAGCCGAATTCCGAGGAACAGGAAAGTTCCATCCCACTCAACACTTAATTAGCAAGACCTTCTCGTCCCAACGTCGTTTTTCCAAGGGGCTTAGCAAATAGACTAATGCCCTAGTTGTGATGTTTGCATTGAAGCTGGTTGAGGGACTTGGTCACAGAGAAATAGGCCTTGAATAAAGGAAGGGTTGGCTCAAACCCGAGCACCCGGACACAAGCCGCGAAGACACTAGATACCTTAGCAGGTTGAGAGAGAGATCGAGGGGATAGGCGCCTGCCTCTTCGAAAAGGTTACAGATCAGAGGGTCGAGGGGCAAGCGAAGACCCACCTCAAAAAATACGGCATAAAAACCCACCCGATTGCGACGACTCCTATGATCGTTCAAACCAAGCGAATTGTGGGGAGCAGACCCTCGAAATTTCTTGGAACTGTGATTATATTTATCGTTCCAGGCAGGTAAATCCTCTAGCCATATGCTATTTCTCCATTCCTTGAGTACTCGGCGAGCTGGTGGGGCATCCTCGACCCCACCAGAGCCATCCTTAACTCTAGCAGCAACCGAGGAGGTTTCTCTTTTTTTCTCGCGAGCCAAAGTCCCGTTGGCTGCAACCATTTCCTCAACGACAATCTCCCGGCAATATTGATTAAATAAATACCTAAGGGCTCTCTCTCTCTCTTTCTTTGTCCCTGCAGACCATCATGACAGTCTCAGTGGGGAGGTCCTCGGTCATATATTCTTCGTCGGGGAGAGTGGGCAAGCCCTCTATATCGTACCCCCTTTCCACCAAAAGGGTCATTGCTCGACTAAGTAAAACAATCCTCCAGGCCCCATCTGTCTAGAAGTATACCCTCCGATTGAGAGGACACTAAGCATTGACGGGATCTGGGCTGACGTGTTTAGTCCTCATCCCAGGTCGCGAAGCACTGGTAGAACTAGTCGAGGAAGAGGAGGAGGTTTCACTTGGTGTGAAGTCGGGGGCAGGTCTCATGAAGCCTTAACCCTAAAATTAAGAAGTATACAACAACGAATAGAAAGAGCAAAATACCTACGAGCAAAAGGCGACAGGAAGGAAGAGTAAAGCGGTTGAAGGGACATGAAAATAAAAGGTCGGCACCGGAATTAGCACCAAAACAACATAAACGGCGGCTGAATCACCGGAAACCACTACAGACCCAGAAACCTACTCAAATCAAACTCAAAAATCACAAAATTGACTTCAATAGAAAGAGGGGAAGAAGGTAAACCTAGAAAACTAGAATACAAGATGAAGTGATGGGTGGAAGTAGTAAGAAATAAGAAAAACAACAACAAGAAAATTATTTTGCCTTCACAAAGACACGGTTTTTAGGAGGGAAAGTTCAAAGTTGTTGGAAACGTATGGAAGAAGCCGGAAACATCACCTTTTTATACAACCTTGATAACGTCGGGTCAACCCGAAAGGAAAAAAAGTGGATCCTACCTAACCATTCTCAGGGCGACACGTAGGCGGTTACCATTCAAAATCATGTACATAAACTGACGACGTTTTTGGAGAGTGACGGCGTCACAATTATGAACAATAAACTGAAATGATTACCAACGACCCCTTGATAACTGCACCATTAATTGCAAACGGTGCACCAATTTCCCAGATAATTCCACTATTAACTCCGAATCCAACCTTGACTTAAAACTCAAACGAAAATAATTGAGAATCCAACCTCCATTATTAACTGCACCATAGTTTAGTAGTTGTAATTATAGTTTTGAAGATCGATTCATGTATTTTTTCATCCCGCTGATTGGTTCATCTTCAAGGATGAACTAACTGTTCATTAATCTAGGAGTTGGGAGATATCTTGTATCGAATCTATTGCTCAATATATTTTTATTCATTCAATTCTTGTTGATCATGATGTTTATCAACCTCTTTACTGTCTAGCTTTGACCAAATGAATGGAATCACTAGTAAATACCTAGAGGTGCGGATAGTTGCATGGCCAAATGCATACATCGTACACTGGCTCACCATCGTGATAAATTGACCTTATCGATGCACGAGAGTGATAAGTTAGGGTCAGGTTCATAAATATGTTCCTAAGTGACAAATAGGAAATTAATATGTTCTTGTTCTTAAGATATAGATTGGATGAATTATTTAGGATGAAGACTGAATTATAATTTGACGATCTATATCAATCTTTTGTGAACGCCCAAGGTATTGATTGATACTTTATCTAACAGAGCAATAGAGTAGATGCAAGTGAATCCCCAATCCTAGATTTCCCCCCTTCATAAGATCTTCATAAATTGTGATTGTTGCTTAGTTTATTAATTAGATTTCCTGTTTTAGTAGAATAGATTAGATTAAATAAAATAAAATAAAAACCCCCCTTAGTTTAATTGCTACCGATATACTTGCTACTTGAATTCTTATTGTCTCTATGGTTCGACCCTTGCTTCCCAAATTATTCTACAATAGTCTTGTGCACTTTTAAGGTATAAATTTAAGACACAATCAAGTTTTTGGCACTGTTGCTGGGGACAAGCTAGTTTTCTAGCTAGTTTGTTGGTAGCGTTTTTAAATTCAGTGTTTATAAAAAAAAAATACAAAAAGATTTTTATTTTATTTTTAGCTTAATTGTTTATTTGCTTTTAATTTTAGTACTTTATGCACGGTCGTAGATCTCTAAATCCCAAGCTGGCTTATTTATATCAAAACATAAATCATATTCGTAAGAATCAGGAAGACCTAATAATTTGGAAAATTTGCCTGTTAATCAAGAACAGTTTAATAGAGAGGATCATTTGGTTGATCTTCCAATGGATAACAACAATCAAAATGTTGAAAATCCGGTTCGTCCGATAAATATAAATCAAAGAAGGGAGGAACCTGCTTATAGAAATATGGCAGTAATAATCAATTAAAGAACTGTAAATGATTATGGTCAACCCATGTTGAATGCAACACCATCATGTTTAGTCTTATCGGAAGCGTTAAGAAACTTTGAACTTAAACGTCATTTTTATAACATGTTCCTTCATTCCATGGATTGCCATCTGAAGATCCAGTAACTTTTGTTAAAGAATATAGTTTTATGACTGATAATTTTCCGTTAGGAGGTCTAACGGAAGACCAGTTAAAAATGAGGTACCTTCAATGTGCATTAAAAGATGTAGCAAAAAGATGGTTTATGAATTTAGCACCTAGAAGTGTTTATACTTGGGCTCAACTATATGATTTGTTTATGGGTAAATTCTATCAACATGCATCTCTTTCGGACTATAGGAAGCAAATTATAGCTTTTCAAACTGAACCATGAGAGCCATTCCATGAAGCATGAGATAGATTTAAAATTTACTTATTATGTGTCCCCATCATAATCTATCTCAGGATGTGTTAGTGACTCAATTTTATCATGCTCTTTCGCCTGCTCTGCAAACTATGGTTGACAGTGCAGCCGGTGGTTCTATTAATAGAATGACACCAACTGAGTTAAGAAAGTTTGTTTGAGATGTTAAGTACAAATTCCCAATCGAAAAGTACAAGAGGTAAAAGTAGAAATTTGTTTCAAGTTCAAGAAAGTTCAGATACTCAAGCACAAATAGAACAATTGAAGGCACAAATAGAAGTTCTATACCAAAATAGAGCACAAATTCAAGAAGCATGTACTATTTGTGGATTAAATTCTCATGCAACTAACTTGTGTCCATCTAGTGCTTTGTATCCTGAACAGACTAATGCGATGAATATATACCCTCCAAGGCAAACGAATGATCCCTATTCCAACACATATATTCCAGGTTGGAGGAATCACCCAAACTTTTCATGGGGAGGCAACAAGCCCTTGCAACCTCAACAATTTCCTAAGCAAGGACAGTTACAGATTGAAGAAGCTCCAAAATCGAAAGGATTAAATGGTGGACAAATTACTCTTAACAAATATTTATTGGAATCCATAGACAGTTTGAAGAAAGAACTTGCAAAATTTCAAGGAAGAAAATAAGGGAAGTTCCCTAGCCAAACAGAACAAGTAAAATCTATCACTACTCTGTGAAGTGGTAGAATCATTGGAGAAGAGGTAAGTGATCCTACTCAATCTACAGGTATTTCTGATAATGTAGAAAAATCTGGTAAAGAAGTTCAAGCAAAAGAAAAAGATAAAGGTAAAGATATCCAAGTAAATGAAAACCAAGTAAATGAAAATCAAGATAAAGAAAAAGTAATACAAGAAAAAGAGCAAGAGGCAGAACCTCTTGAGGAACCATATGTTACTCCTCCACCATATGTTCCTCCAATATCATTTCCTAGTAGGTTAATGAAAAACAATGTTGATAAGCAATTTATGGAAATTTATAATATGTTGTCCAAAGTGAATATAAATCTCCCTTTTCTCAATGTCATTAAAAATATTCCGTCCTATGCCAAGTTTTTCAAAGATCTCCATTCTAGGAAGCACAAATTTGAAAAGAATGAGAAAATAATTGTTTCTAAAAACGTTAGTGCAGTATTACAACCTGAACTCCCCCCCCCCTAAATTAAAAGATCCAGGTAGTTTTAATATCCAAGTTTCCTTGGGTAGTTCGAAAAAGTTGAAAGCTATGTTAGATTTAGGAGCGAGTATCAATTTAATGTCTTCGTTGTTTATAAGCAATTAGGATTGGGAGAATTAAAACCCACTACTATGTCCTTGCAATTAGCCGACCGTTCGGTCAAACATCCTTTAGGAATAGTAGAGGACATTTTAGTTCAAGTAGACAAGTTGATCATCCAAGTCGACTTTGTGGTTCTAGAAATGGAAAGAAAGATATGCACTAATAATGAAGTTCATATTTTGTTAGGAAGACCTTTTATGGCCACAGCTAACACCATGATTAATGCGAAAAATGGTAAGCTATCAATGTCAGTTATGGGAGAAACTGTAGAAATTTCAGTTTTTGACGCTTTAGACAGACCAAGTGACATGAATGCATGTTTTTCAATTGATGAAATTGAAAATCTAACATCCTAAAGCTTTGAAGCAAATTTAAATGATGATGAGTTAGAGAAAGAAATGTTTGGAGAAGACTATGATGATAGAAACTTCCCCGATTTTAGAATCAATTTAGAAGAATTAGAAAGAGAACTCCAAGAGGCAGATGCCAGAAAAGAGAATGAGAGATTAGAAGCTCTTAAAATGTTAGTGAAAGTAAAGAAGAATTAGAAAGTCCTAAATCAAAATTTGATTTAGATAAAATAGAGATTGATGAAGATCAAGAAAAAGCAGAAATTCCTAAGGAGGATTGTTGATTCTTATGTTAAATTTATATCTGATCAGTACATTACATTAGTTTTATACTTCAGTGGCTAATCGGGCTGCGTATCGATTAGCGTGGCAATGTGTATAGAACTTTGCCTTGTATAGTTTTTGTAGGACTCTTTTCGGTTCGGCGGAAGACCGCTTTCTCGGCTTCACTTGGGAAGACTGCGCTTAGCTTAAGATCGGTAGACCTCGTGTCCAGTGATGCGCTTCTACGTGTCCTCTTCATAAAGATAAAGCTGGCTTGATTAATTCAAACTTATTTCCATATATTATTTGAATTAATCCAAGTCATTCTCTCGACATGTCAAGCCGCAGAAAGCAACTTTCAAGCAGAAGACTTTTCGAGCGATGGCTAAAAAGAGCGATGGCAGATAAAGCGGTATCGCCTACTTTACGCTTCATCTCTCGATCTCGACACCAAATCGCCCACCTTTTTGAAGATCTCGAAATGATTATCCTCTGCGGATATACGTGAAGACGAAATTCCTTGATCGATGTGACCCCATGCCCCATTTAATGCATTTATGAATAGAATTTGCTTGAAGCCTTCGGTCCCTCCAACGGATTCTTTTGAAGTGCACTGCTTTAAATACGCCATTGAAGACGGAACAACAGAAGCGTATGCAGAATCAATCGAACACTTAAAGAATTGCTCGAATCTATACAACTCCAAGTCTTTCATTTCGGTGCATTCAATAGATCCTCAACGGATCTAGAAGTCCTCGTCAACAACAAGAAGGCTGCTCTTCAACATTTATTGTTTTATTCTTCTTGTTGTTTACTTCCATTAACTATATTTTGCACGCAATTAAATATCTTGTATTTACAGATATTTAATTCCATAGACAAACACAAGTCAATATTTTGTACACGATCCATTAGGGATATTCTTTGTAATTGATCTAAGTGGAAAACATAGTGCACAATTTAAATCCAAGGTTGATTGCCTTGGTGGTGGGCGTAGCACTATTTCACTGGCCCCGGTGTGAACCATCTCAAAATACTTGTGTTATTTCCTTGTTTGTCTATTACTTGAGCTGCATAGTTTCCTTGTTCATTATATCCATTTCATTCTGAACTTAAGTAATCGTAAAAAGGTCTACCGGTAGTCCTTATCGGCGGACACTGGAACAATTTTCTTCTTGAAGGTCTTCCGCTACTTGAAACTCTTCATAAACTTCAAGTAACTTTCAAGGAACTTACTTAAAAGTTTTAAAGTGTTAATAAGCTATTCAACCCCCCTTCTAGCTTATTATTGTGCTCATTGGGACCCACAATTGGTATCGAGCCATACTCTTTGAAAACAAGTTTTTCTCTAGATTAAACTCTTGAGAGATACGACATAATGGCACAAACACACTATATCTTTCTACATCTAATGCTAACGTCCCAATATTGGACGAAGGTCATTTTGATGTATGGAAGGATAAAGTAATGAGATTCATGAACTCTATTGACAACAGTTATGGAAATGTGTCACTGCGGTCAACATATACCAATGAAGGCAAATCTTCTCGCCTCCATGCTGGAACCTGCGAAGTTCCTAAAGAAGAATCGAGAATGGACGAGAGGGCGATAGAAAGTTGGTTGAACTTGACAAAAAGCAATCAACATAATCACCGACTCTCTGAGACACAAGCACACCCGGCAAGTGATTCGATGTACAAGCTGCGAAAGAGATGTGGGAAGCTCTTGTAGAATACTTGGAGGAGACCAAGACACAAGAGACAACGAGAAAATATACATACATCCAGCAGGTTTGATTCTTTCAAAAGGATCCTAAGGAAACCTTGAGACAAGCATCGATCGATTCGGTGAGGTAATAAATAGTTGCTTTTCTCTTGGTAAGCGTATGACAAAAGGAAATGAACATGAGGTTTCTAGGCTCTCTAGGTAGCTTATGGCATGTGAAGACCACGGCTATGAAAGAATCTAAAAACTTAAGCGAGATGACTCTTCGTAGTCTCTACGCAAGTTTAAAGGTTTATGAACTTGAAGTTAATCAAGCTCTAGAGCAAGACAAACAGTTCGAGCGTGTCTTTGCCAGCCATGGTCCAAGAAATCATTGTTGAAAACAAACCTTCTACTTCTTCCTGTGAAAATGATTTTTTATCCGATGAACAATTTGCTATGTTTGTTAAACGATTTCAAAAATTTGCAAAATATGGAAGAAAGAACACCCACCAACAACCTTTCAGAAGATTGGTGAAAGCTCATCCAAGGAAGAGCTTGTGTGTTATAACCGTAGAAAACCCGTCATTTTGCCTCAAAAAGGTCCAAAGCCAAAATTTGAAGCATACCGAAAACCCTCGTTTAGAAAATTTCAAAACAAAAAGGTATGTTGGCTCAAGACATAGAAGATAAACAAAGTTGCTACATGGTTTGAAACCCGATTCGTAAGAGGAGGAAGAGGATTGTGAGCAAGCTAACATATGCTTAATAGCTCATGATTCATGTCCTACCTATGACTCGAAATGAAGTGTAGTTTCACCAAGTCCTTTGGACAAAAATGAAACCAAGCAAGGATAGCTTCAAGAAGGAAGAACTTCTCAAGGATAATCGTGATACTTGAAGAATTTAATTTAGAGTAGCCTATGTTAAATCCGGCCAAGAACTGGTGAGAAACTTACAATCGAGAAATCTTTGATGCAAATGAGATTCAAACTCTCAATAGCCGCCAACAAGAGAGTATCAAACCGAAGGAAGAAAACAAATTTCTTCATGACAAAATTGACTGCCTCTGACCGAGCACATCAAAGGACTAGACCTAGAGAAAATTGCCTTGCAAAAGACAATTGACTCGAATAGCTCCAAGGATGCATTCAAGAAATCCTTTCAAGCCAAAAAATCTAGCTATGATAAACCGGCATAGATATTCAGATGTGTTCTTCCGACAATCTTCGCCAAAGAGAAAGGTGAATCCTCCGAAACCCAAATGATATATCTTTCTCTAAACGTACATTTGGAAATACAGTGGAAGCAAGGCCTTGGTTACTCAAGTGTTCCTTATGTTTACCCTAAAGTTCACAAAGAAAAGAAATGACCGATTCAAATGAGAAATCGAGAAGGCAATCTAAGTTCACCGGTAACTATCAAGCATCTGTCAATGAAACACATGTTTTTGCCTGCTTCAAGGTAAACTTGTGTTATTCTACCGAATCCTCCCGAAAGTTCTCAACGTAAAAGCTAAAGCTAAGTCTCGTTAATAACCTACCTAGGAAGATTCGAAAGAAACCAATTAAGTCTACCGTCAACAAACAAACCGAACCAAAAAATGGATAAGAAAAGGAATGATCATAAGCACTCTTCTTGATGAAGAATCTAACACTCTATGGACTTTTCATTTATGTCATTCTTGCAATGCTTAGGCCATCCGGCACCGCATGCCTCGCTAAGGTTCACCCCAAGATCCGAGAGACCTAGTTCTCTCAAGGTCAAGTGTACGGGTTGCAAAAGGTTGCTAATCCTTAGACCCATAAAGGGTACCTTGTTTTGCTTTTAACTCTTGTACAGAATGCTTCATGGCTATAGAGTCGAAACAAAACATCCGTACCTGCATAAAGGGTCGCTCAAGGCATGATCGGGAACAAGTCTTCTTACCGATATAGTCAAGCAAAAGGACCCACGCTATCTTCTGAGACAATGCAAGAGGAAAGACAATTGGATATGGCTCAATTACTAGAGAAGTCTCTCCATCAACAAAGTTTCTCTAGTAAGCGGTTTAAAGCACAATCTTCCGAGCATATCACAATTAACAAAGGACTTCTATGCCAATTCAATTCCAACCAAGCTTCATCAAAGACAAGTGAATCGTGTTTCACACACGACCGGCAATAGACAAGGAAACGCCTATGTCGTGGACTTAAATCTTCTAGTGAGATTCTCAAACTCGTGTCTAGTAGCCAACAATGTTCGTGACAACAAATGGCTATGGCAAGCTGCCTCGCCACCTCAACTTCAAAGCACCTCTCCAAGCTCTCCAAAAATGGGCTTGTCAAAGGTCTACCTACGGTGTTCCGCCGATCATGACAAGTTGCAAAGCTTGTCAACTAGAAAACTTTCCAAGTCTTCCTTCAAAAGAAAGTCTGCTTTATCAACAAATAGACCTCTTCAACTTCTCGCATATGGATCTCTTTGGACCTATAACAACCAAGATTTCGGGAGACACACACTTGTAGTAGTTGATGACTACTCTAGATTCACTTGGATTGAAACTATGACATCTAAAGATGAAACGTATGATCTAGTCATCGACTTTTAGAAGACTTCAAACTCAAAAGCTTGAAGACATCTCGTGACATAAGATCGATAATGGCACCGAATTCAAAAACAATGGTGTAAAAAAGTACGCTGATGACCATGGATCGTCACACTCTCTCGCCGCATCTCAACAAAATGTAGCCGAACGAAGAACGTAACACCGACAAGAAGCCTAGAACAATGCGGCGTAAGCTAAACTTCCGAGTATTTTCAAGTAAGGGCCAACACCGCTTGCTTTTACCCAAAATAGATCCTCGTAAACAAGTTTCAAAACTCCATATGAAATATGGAGGAAGATCCCCAAACATTGATTTCTTAAAATCTTCTGGTCAGAATGTTTTATTCTTTACAATGGAAAAGAATATAGAGGAAAATTTGATGCAAAAATCAGAAGGAATTTTTCTCGATATTCCAAACATTCAAAAGCATTTATTTTCGAAATCTAATTTAAAAATCTTAGAATCGCGGCATGTTTCTTTTGATGAATATGACTTGTTAGAGCCTAGAAAGGTTCGAACGTTGCTAATGATTCTCGATAATGATGAGACAGTACAAATTCAAAGATCTACTTCTATCGAAAACGGCAAACGCAGTAACCCATGATACCGATAACCCTTCACCTAGGTTAGACCTCTACCGATACCGATAACAACTCTCTCATGCTGACCTCGAACTCATCTCTTCTGCTTACCCCAAGCACCTTTACGATATTCATCCTTCTTGTTCACCGAAAATGAAAGTTTTGAAGACTCTATTTCTCGAACTGATTGGTGAATCTCCTTCTCAACCAACCTGCAATTCTTAAGTGGAAGATCCACCGTAGTGATCTTCCTCCAATCAAGATGTCAAGAGATCATCCCATTTCTCAAATCATTGGTGATCTCAATACAGAGTTCATGACGAGAAATAAGGTTCGAGAAGAAACGCTTGTTTGCTTACGATTTGTATCGGAACTCGAACCAAAGAAGATTGATGAAGCTATCAAAGATCATAATCGGATTGAAGCTATGCAAGAAGAGTGAATCGCTTTGAAAGATGTAAGGTGTGGAGTTTAGTTCAAAGACCGATCGATCAATACTATCTCGGCACCAAGTGGGTATTCGTAAATAAAAGAGATGAAGATGGAAATGTCACCGTAAACAAAGCTAGATGGTCGCTCAGGCTACCGACATGAAAGAAGGAATTGACTTTGATGAAACATTTGCCCGTTGCTAGACTGAAGCAATCGTAATCTTTCTAGCTTATGCCTCGCTCATGGACTTCAAAGTGTATCGATGGATGTTAAGAGTGCCTTTCTCGAATGGTGATCTTCAAGAAACTGTATACGTGGAACAACCTCCGTGATTTGTCATCTCCGACAAACCGGACCACGCCTACCGACTCAAGAAAGCTCTCTACGCCGAAGCAAGCTCCTAGAGCTTGGTATGAAACTCTATCCAAGTTCTTAATTGAACAAGGATTCGGAGAGGAAGAATCGACACTACTTTATTCATCCTCAAGCACAAAGGCCATTTCTCTTCGGTACAAATCTACGTGATCTACATTATCTTTGATCAACTAACCAAAGCCTCGTAAAAGATTCGAGAAGTCGATGCAAAGCAAGTTCGAGATGAGCATGATGGGTGAACTTACCTATTTTCTAGATCTCAGATACAACAATGTATCGACGGAATCTTCATCACCAAACCAAATACGCAAAGGAACTAATCAAGAAGTTTGGTCTTGATTCAGCCAAAGGATTTGAAACTCCAATGTCTACCGACCGCCATCTTGACAAAGATGAAAGGGAAAGCAAGAGAACATGACCAAGTACCGAGGAATCATAGGTTCACTTCTTTACCTTATCGCTAGTCGACCGACATTATGTTTGCTGTTTGTGTTTGTGCTAGATTTCAGTGATCCAAAGGAGTCACATTTGCTTGCCGCCAAACGTATCATCGATATGTTTCAAAAACAACAAATCTAGGCATCTCGGTATTCAAAATCCAACAACTTCAATCTAGTTGGATACTGATGCATTATGTACGCCTGCAAAGTGAGCGTAAGAAGCACCAGTGGGACTTGTCAATTTCTTGAAACGCACTGCCTCATGGTCTTGCAAGAAACAAGGATCGCTGGCAAACTCAACCACGTAAGGTAATATATTGCTGCAAGCAAAGTGTTCTCAAACCATATGGATGAAGCAACAATTGGTGGATTACAACATCAAGACCGAAACCGCCAATCATGTGTGACAACACATCGCCTATCTCGCCTCCAAAAATCCAAGTGATGCATTCAAAGACAAAGCACATTGATATTCGTTATCATTTTCTCAAAGATCATGTGGAAAAGGTAACATCGCCTGGAATATGTTCCAACCGAAGCATCAATTGGCGACATTCTCACAAAACCACCGGATGCCACCGTGTTTGCTTATTTAAGGAGAAATCTTGGTATGATTGATCCTAATGCTTAATTTCAATATTTTGTTAATATTTCTTTCATACCTAAGAGATCCAAAGATAGGAATCAGAAGTTTTTTCTTCTTACCTGAAGACCTAAAGGTTAGTACTCTTCCTTAGTCTCAGCTAAAGAGGTTTCTAAAGCATAAAAGGGTCAAGGACAAAAATTCAAGACTTAAGAAAATATCTTAAGTTCCCGCTTTTTCAAACCAGTATTTTTCTCGCCTTAAATAGCCCTTGAACCCTGTCATTTCCAAACTTTACGAAACCCTCCGAATGTAAATCTCTCTCTCTCTCTAAGCATCTACTTTCAGAAAAGTTCTTCGCCTTGTTTCTTCTTCTCATCCTCAAACAATGGTACGCTTTATCTCTACTCTACTGTAATTTTCTCGATAATCGTTCTCGCATTTCAAAATCATATTAAAATCTTTTGGAATTCAAACCGTCATTTTCGAGTATTGAAAGCTGATTCGCCATTGTTGTCCTTACATACTGAATACTCAAATGCTTTTGTTTATTCATTGTTCATTCTTATGAAACTTCGTTATGCATTTCTCGAGCGGTTACTCTAAACATTCTAGTGGTTTCAAGTTCTTGCTTAAAATTTCAATTATTTGATAAAACTTTGAAATTCCTACTTGTTTAGATATCTAGAGATGAAAAGCCCTAAATTTTATTTTTTTCTTTCTTCAAGAACTTCAAAAACTAAGAGCTTAATAAAAGGAAGACTAATTCTCGAGAAAGTCATTCCCAAATAAGAAATATAAATCTTCGCAGATATCCATCCTATCCTCGCCGCCACGACGCCATTGTCGCCTCGATCCCAAGCTATACATTCTGCATG
>CM028379.1:114196132-114263377 GCA_013146195.2 Codonopsis lanceolata | reverse complement strand
TGTAAGATCAATGCTAGAAGCTCCAGCGGGACGCGTATCATAGGTTTCATTTTCTACGAGCTATTCCACGCCATCACTCTCCATCTAAGCCACGTCATTGTTACTCTATTATGGAACTCAACAACCTCGCTCGAAACTACTGCTTTCATGACGTTATGAATGCCAGCAGGGATGATGATCGCCATCACGGAGGAGAAGCAAATGAGATCTATCGACGAGATCAACGTAATGCCGATGGAAGAGCAGTCGCCTCGCTCGTGAAGAAGCTGGACTACGGATTCTCGTTCCACCGGACCTCAACCGATGATGGATTACATAACGAATACCAAAGAAGAATGGAAAGAGCTAGAGCGAAAGGAAACTGCTAGATAAGAGAAAGAAGAGAAAAGGAGGAATTTGCAGACAAGGCAAAGGGAAAAGACCTTGGTAGCTTTTGTATCTTTTCTTCCCTTTCCTTTGTATTTATCTTATTTTTGAAAACTCGTCAAATGTAAACATCTTGTTTATAAATCTGAGATGATTACTTGCTTTTTCAAAAATTATGTTGTTTAAATTCTTCTTTGCTTATTGTTTTATCTATATTAGAATTTAAACATTCGGTTTAAATTGATTTAAAGCTAACTGTGATATAATGTGCTATTCTTTGACTCTCTTATTCTTGTATGCACTTAGATTAGTCCACTTGCATCTCGGGTATTATTACATTCAATAGAAGCATGTCTACTGAATTAAGTAATATATAAACTTTCTCGGACATGCTATTATCTATTAAAAAGCTTGTTTTAAAACCCTCGTTTGTAGTAATGATGACCGAGATATAAATAGGAGGAGATTGTTAATTCTTATGTTAAATTTATATCGATCGGTACATTACATTAGTTTTATACTTGGTGGCTAATCGGTTGCGTATCGATTAGCGTGGCTTAGCATGTATAGAACTTTGCCTTGTATAGCTTTTGTAGGACTTTTCGGGAACATCGGAAGACCACTTCTGCTTCAGGGAAGACTGCTCAAAGCTTAAGATCGGTAGACCTCGTGTCCGGTGATGCACGCTTCTACGTGTCGCTCCGGATCAAGCTAGGCTGGATTAATTCAAACTTATTCCCATATGATATTTGAATTAATCCAAGTCTTCCCGACATGTCAAGCCGCCCGAAACAACTTTCAGCGAGGAATACTTTTCGTCTGAGCGATTAATAGCGATAAAGCGGTATCCCCTACTGCTTCATCTCTCGATCGACACCAAATCGCCCACCTTTTGAAGATTTCGAGAAATGATTATACGCTCTAGTTATACGTGAAGGCGAAATTCATATTGCGACCCCATGCATTTAATGCGTTTATGAAAAATTGTTGAAGTCTTCGTCTCTCCAACGGATCTTTTGAAGTGCACTGCTTTTAAATACTTTAAATCTGCCATTGAAGGCTGAACAAAGAGACAAGCATGCGAAATCAATCGAACACTTAAAGAATTGCTCTGAATCTACACAACTCCAAGTCTTTCGGCTCGGTGCATTCAATAGATCCTCAACAGATCTAGAAGTCCTCGTCAACAACAAGAAGCTCTTCAACATTTATTGTCTTATTCTTCTTGTTGTTTACTTCCATTAACTATACTTACTTGCAATTAAATATCTTGTATTTACAAATATTTAATTCCCTAGACTAAACACAAGTCAATATTTTGTACACGATCCATTAGGGATATTCTTTGTAATTGATCTAAGTGGAAAACATAGTGCACAATTTAAATCAAGGTTATTTGCCTTGGTGGTGGGCGTAGCACTCATTATAGTGTGAACCATCCCAAAATACTTGTGTTATTTCCTTCGTCTATTTAATTATTGAGCTGCTTTCGGTTTCATTGTTTACTTCACCATTTCAGTGAGAACTTAAGTAATCTGTAAAAGGTCTAGGTAGTCCTTATCGGCAGACCTGGAACAATTTTCTTGAAGGTCTTCCGCTACTTGATTCTTTTCATAGATTGCAAGTAACTTTCAAGGAACTTATTTTAAAAGTTTAAAAGTGTTAATAAGCTATTCAACCCCCCCTTCTAGCTTATTATTGTGCTCATTGGGACCCACAGGGAGATCGAGCAGGAACATAAGCAGTGCCCGTATCATCAATATCTTGAGCAACTCCCATATCATCAGGATCATGAATTTCGTCAAGGTCATCACTGTCTAAATCATTGTTCTCACTGAGGGCAGCAAACCTGTTAGGAGAAATAATGTTGTCTGGATCGGCACAAGGTAGAGGAGTGTCCTCCACGGCAACAGAAGAAACATTAGTTGGGTAATTTATTATATTATCAACAGGAGCATCAGTTGAATTCTTTTCCAAAATTGGATTATTCAAAATACTAGGACAGAAATCAGAAGGAATAGCGTTACCCATTGTGGTTGGAGCTGTTGTGTCCTTAGCCAAAGATGAAGAAGGAAAATCTGAGACTTTTGACGGTGCTGCATGCAAGTCATTCTCCAGATTCATGGCAGTGGAAGTTGTTGGCTTCTTAGGGGTCCAACGAGTTGTAGGAACTGGCTCACGCATTGGAACAGGCGGAGGAGGAATATTAAGGTTTTTAACTTTGCAATGGAGCTCGGAGTGGCCTTGACGAAGGCAATGGCAACAATAAAGAGGGGCGTTTTTCGCTTCAATGGACTGCCAAAAACTAGGGTAAAGAGACCCACAATCAATCCAAATCCGATTCGGAATAAGTTTCGATAGATCAACTTCGACGCAAACATGAGCTACACTCGGCCGAGAAAGATTGATGGTTGGCTGATCAAGCATCAAAGGTCGGCCAAACAAAGATGCAATGGCGAAAAGGGCTGTTTTGTTAAACAAATGAATCAAAGACCGTGGAGAGAGAACCATACTGGGGCGATTGGGCTTTCAACTTCAGGCTGGAAATCAGAAGACCATTTGAATACTCTCATGGGGAATCGACCAAGATACCATTGGTCTTTGATCCACAATCGTTGGTAGTCTTCATCATGGAACACTTGAATGAGAATGTGCTTTGCATCAAGATGGCCAACGGAAAAGGCTGCTTTAAGGCCAAAGGTATTAAACTGTTTACGTATAGATTCCATCGAAGGTCGGCCATGTGAAAAATTTCCGACTAGGGTCTGTTGAAAAGGCTTAGCTAAAGCTTCAATAATTTCGGCCGAGAGCTTGAGAGATGGCTCACCTTTATAGGATGAAGGAGGGATATGTCAATAGGGTTAAGATTTATGGGAGAAGAAGAGAGGACATCAGCAAAAGATTTTGAAGGGGCAGAGGGGGGATCGGGCGGCGCTGGCGGAGGATCCACCATTGCGGCTGTGAAAAACGGCAAAAGAAGGGTTGGCTAAATCACACCGTTTGTCGCACCTTTAGTGTGTGAAAAACGACAATAAGAAAATATCTCACTTATATATAAACCGCATAAGAACTCGATTGAGTCTCACAAGCACACATACATCAAAGTATACACTTCAATCCATCCCAAAGTATCATAAGCTAATACATTAGTCTAACGAACTACAAACATCATAGGGATTGAATGTGGAGTCGGTATTGTTCAATAACTCCCTAAACTCAACTCCGATGAGTCATTGCTAAGAGTGCAACCAAGTAGAGCATAGATACTATATGCATCCCATTACTCTTTTCTATGTTCTCCGTTCTGTAAAGGTAAAATAGGCATGACCTATTTTAGTCTTGTTTTCACCTTTCTTGGTAATAAAGTTTTGGTGGATATTTGGAAACAAAATCTTTAGAAGTCATTTTTGGAAACAAAATTTTCCTAAAGATTTTTGGTTTTATTTTTGGAAACAAAATTTTCCTAAAGATTTTGTGGTTTCTTGGACCTAAATTCTAGGAATCATTTTTGGTAACTAAATCTTAGTATAAATCCTAGTCTAACCATGATTCTTGAGTTTTTTGATATTTGGTAATCAAATCCCATTAGATTGATAAGTTGTTGGTTTTTTCCTTAATAACTAATCCTTTTCCTTGTAGTAGATGGATTGTTTTTGGGTGTGTGTAGGAGACGCATAACTATAAATAAAGGTGCAAGGATTCGTGCTATGTGTAGAGCTCCAGAGAGAGAATAAAAGCCATACAGTCGTGGTCTGAAGTTTGGAGTTTCGGTTTTCCAGCCCGAATCGGCAGCGACTGAAGTCAATGTAGCTACATCGACAGTAACATCAGAATTTTGGAAAACTGTTTGTGCTTCCTATTTAAGTTTAGGAAGCTGTTTTTATTTCTTCCCACGTTTTCTATACCTTGTTTATGTGGGGTTTTTGTTCTCCAAGACTTGTTGTCTTGTGAGAATATTTTTGTGTGTGATTTCACAATCTTTTTGTAAAACAATTAATCTTTTTAGTGAAATCTTTTTGGCCATGAGGCTAGATCTACAAGTATAAGCTTGTAGATTGTTTGGTAAACTTTTGTGATTAATTTCGTGCTTTGATATTAAGTCTTCCGTTGTTTTTGTTATTTTTCTGTCTATTGTGACTTCCATTATAGCTTTTTCACAAGCTACATTGAAAATTGCATTAGGCAGTTTAGAGAATCCTAGCTACTTGTGTTCTTTCACGTTCATTTAGAACACAATAACCAAGTCATTCATGACCTTAAACTAGCCATAAACCAATTTTCGAGTTTGAAACCCTAGAATAGCCAATTTTGTTAAACATACAATTGAAATTTATTCTTTCACAAGAGTTGTTCCTAAGCATATTTAGAATATCATTCATGCTTTACACAAAGTCAAAATCATAACTTGACATGGAAACCTTAAAAACTTCATACTTTTCACATGATGAATTGAAGAATTCCACTTTACTAGAAGTCTTCCTAAGCATGTTTAGAACAACTATAATGAAGGAAGCATGTTATTTTATTGAACATAAAAATATGGAAATTGAAAACTCACTTTAAGCCTATGAATAATGGATGGAAGCAATAACAAACTAAGGATTGTAGAAGAGGAGCGCAAGGCCTTCGATTTGGCGGTCTCTGATCGCCAATCGGGTTACCGGAACTCCGGCAAACGGTCACACAAGTATGGGAGCTTCACAAGCTCAACAATGGCACAAAGGTTTAGTAAATGGAGAGGTTGAAGACAAAGAGGGGCTGTCAAGGCTCTAAATGGGTGAAACAAAACCACAATCCTTATGAAGGATGGTTATGTGGCTTCTAATTGGTCAATTAATGAAAGTCTTTGATTAAAAACTCATCTAAGGGCTAACAAGGGTTTGACTTGAGTCCACAATAGTGTGCTAGGCTGAAATGGTCGGACTTGAGACAAGGGAAAAGGGGCAAGGGGCAAGGGGGTCTTCAACCAAAATAAGTCAAAAACCTAAAATCTGGAAAACAAACTGTCAATCTTGTAAAATCTATAGCTCACACCTCCAAATGAGGTGATTATTGATTTTTCTGAAACTAGATGCATTAAAATATATTTTAGCATTTTAAATTACTCAATTTGGAATTATATTCATCAAAATAAGGTTACTACAAAATCAAGTACAGAAGCTGATTTCCTGAAAACAGAATTTTGGCACAGCCGTAAGTCAAGACCTAATTGAGGTACATAGACACCTTGGAAAATTACCAAATTTTACAGGGAGTATCCTAACATATGTAGGTAAAACACACCAAAAGGGAATCTCAATCAAATTAGTAGATTGGTACCAGAATTTTCCCGAAGTTTACCAAAAACAAGACTAAATCTGTGAAGTAATAAGTTGGTCATCTTATTTCCAAATGCAACAAGTCTATGAACAATGATTGTGCAAGCATGAGAAATACTAGTACACTTCGTCTAGAACTCAAATGAACTTCTCGCAACTTGAAAACACAAACAATACAAGCAACGAAGGCAATCCCGAGAAACCCTAAGACTCAAACGAAGCAACAATGCTTCTAAACTCTCAACCATGCATACTATGATCAAGATTAATCTTATAAGTTATATATAAAGGGTACTAAGACTCCAATGGGACTTAGTTAAGTGTAAACATGCTAAGATGAATACTCAAAGCATTAACGACAAAGCATGCAACACATAGAAGGCATTCGAATGACTATGATCGTAACCAACCTAATGCAAGCATGATGTGAACAATATGAACTCTATAACATGTTAAGGCATACGTTAAGCATGTTATAATGATGTTATACATGTAATGAGTTTGGGTTCTCACAAAAATGAAAACCATCAACAGAACAACCCTCTCCTTCACCCAAGCCTAAACGTAGACGACTACGTAAAGGTCTACCGACCAAGACACCAGCAGACCCTGTCAACTCTGCCGATGAAGCTACTGGATCTCTTGTCCAGCAGCTGAGGTAGCGAAGGAAGTCTGCTGGCACCCAAACTTCTACCCCATCTCAACCCCATCCTATTGAGTCATGTACTCAGAGGGAATCAACCCCTCCGGAGGAACCTATCCCTCAAGAGGAGCCTATAACTAAGGAGGAGCCTGCCAGATCAACCTTTCCAGCCCCTCCTTCACCCTTCAACTACTCTCCAAACCCTTCTACCCCATCTTCACCCCCTCTTAATCCAACCAACCCAACCACACCATCCGAATGAAAACAGACTACTCCCTCCCAAACCAACCCTTCTTCACAATCAGACCCAAGCTAACCTATCCCCCTGATCCTAACACCCTAGTATCCCCTACCCTTTCCTCTGCTTCTACGAGGTTCATCTTCGAACTCTCGTCAGTAGCAGACCTCTTTCCCAAACCTGCTCCCCCTCAACCAAAATCTACCCCTGTGAGACCAGAAGACATTTCCTATCCCCCTCCTTCCTTCTGGTTCTCAATTGAACCCCTATCGACCCCTTCAAATGTTTGTGATCATTCAGACACAAATATTGAAATCCCCCAATCCCTCCTTCATCACCTCCTCACTCAAATTCCTCTTCTACCCATACCTTTCCTACACCCGACTCTTCTTCCTCTAATTCAGCCACTCCACCTCTCCAGCAATCCTTCCGCCCTATCACCTCTGCCGACACCACCTCGTCTGCCAGCATTGAGCAAATTCACATAGGTCTCGACCCTTCTCCATCCCATCCAGCCAACTTAGAAATCCACAGCCACCTAGACGCTATTTACAACAGATTGGGAGAACTTACCAGTATCTCCACAGCTCCTGCTGAAGTTGCAACTGCAACGTCCAAGGCTGTCGGCAGGAATGCTGCCATCCTTCGCCAATTTCAAGAGGATGTGTGGACAAAGTTTGGAGAAATGCGGCACGAGTCCACCGACCTCAAAGTCAACATGGAAGCTCAACGCAACGAGTGCGTCAACTTTGCTCAACTCTCTTCTGGCAACTCTTCCACAGCATAACTCTTCATCTGGGTCATAGACGCCCTCCTGTTCTTAAACTGAATGATCTCACTCTCAACGCATCCCATGATTGTATCAATGTCGAGCGTGAACGTGATCTGGCCATTACGGAGGAGAGACAACTTCGGTCTATGAACCGAACTCTGATGGAGGAGAACAACAGACTTCGTGAAGAACTCGACTACCGTTCTCGCTCCACCAGACAACCAACCTCTGCCGATGATTAATACACCAGAAGAGTTGAAGTACTCGAACGCCAACGCAGAGAAAGAGAAGCAACTGACAGAGCAAACAAAGGAAAAGGGAAAAGGCCGTGGTAGCTCATATTTTTTATGCCTAATCCTTTGTATCTATCTCATTTTTGAAAACTCTGTAAACATTAAAATTCTTGTTTGAAATATAGATGTTCTCTCTTTTCAAAAACCATCTTCTATTTAAATTTCTTGTTACTTAAATTCATATATCTGCTTAGAATTTAAACATCCAGTTTAAATCTATTTGAATTGTTTATTACTAATCCGTGTGTTGTTCCTTCATCTCTTCTGTTTGTTAGCACTTAGATTAGCTTTTACACTTGAAGTGTTTTCTTTTTGATAGAGGCATGTCTGTTGTTATAAAACTAAAACATTTCTGACATGCTATTATCTATCCCAAAGTTTTCATAGCCCTCAGTTGTAAGTAATGATGACCAGATGCAAATAGGAGGAGATTGTTGTTTCTCATTGTATCTTGATTTTCATTTGTTCATTCATTACATTAGGTTCTATGCTTAGTGGCTAATTGGGCTGTGTACTAGTTAGCGTGGCAACTGTGTATAGAACTTTACCTTAGAATAGTTTTTTGATTTCACAGGTTCAGTGGAAGACTTCGGCTGAAGGCTTCACCAGAAGACTTCAAGCAGCCTCCAGCGGCAGACCTTGTCTTCACTCAAATCAGCATGACGTGTCCAAGACTTCCAGATTTCAAAGCTTAAGTGGATTATTTAATTCAAGCCTAAATCAGTTTGAATTTGAATTAAATCATCTCCCGACTTCTCAGACACGTTCCTCCTGCTTTTCTGAAAAAGCATGAAGACTTTCGTCTCCTAAAAAGCGATAGAGCAGGTGAACAGACTGACACATACAGACTGTACCAACTATTGTAGATCTGCAACTTTGATTGCTCACCTGCTAGTTGCTGCAACAACTCTTCACCATTCCCTGCTCAGTATCAGTTGAAGAAGAAGTCAACAAACAACTCCAAGCATTTAAAGCATTCAACCTAATAGAGCTGTTACTCACTTTGTCTTCTCCAACAATCTCAAGAATGCCCAAGCTATAAATATTTCCATTATAGACTGAAGAAAACAATGCTCTGAGTCTTTACAACAAGATCAAACTTTATACACTCAGTGCATTCAAGAGATCATCAACTGATCAACGAAGTCCTCAACAATAACAAGAAGATCTGCATCAACCTTTAATCATTTGCTTCTTATTGTTGTTCCTTCTACTATTCTTCTGCACGTTGAATATTTTGTTTTGTCCAGATATTCAATACCCCCACCCCCAAACACAAGTCAAATATTTTGTACACGATCTATTGGATATTTCTGTAATAGAACTAGTGGAAAATATAGTGTACATTTAAATCCAAGGTTCACTGCCTTGGTGGTGGACGTAACACTCTTTATAGTGCGAACCATCTCAAAATACATGTATTATTTACTTACTGCATTACTCTGTTTTCATATCTGTTAACTTATTCCTTTAGCTGCAAACTTGAGTATCCAGCTAAGTCTACCAGTAGTACTTCACCAGCAGACTTAGTTTGTTTTCCTTGCAAGACTTCCGCTATTTCAATCTTTTCAATAAATTGCAAATGCTTGTTTTAGGAATCAATACGAAAAGTTTTAAGTGTTTAATAAGCTATTCAACCCCCCCTTCTAGCTTATTATTATGCCCTTGGGACTAACAAGGTTCGACATTACCATCTAATGCATGAATGAAGTTGATATGAGTAGAATCAAAATGATTGTAATTAGTATAAAGAGATGATGCATACTTAGGTAAAGAAGAGGCAAGAACAAGAGGAAGGACAAAATCCTTTAATTTTATAGATGAAAGTCTGATCCTAGTGGAGTATCTCACTGGAATAGGTTGAGGATTCTGAATAGGAGGAACGGGAAGAGAGGGAAAAGCATGTGAAGAAGAGGTAGATGGAGGAGCAGTAGAAGGAAGATGAGTGGAAGAAAGAGAACCAGAGGATGGGTCATCAACAGGCCAAGGTAAACTGACTTCAGGTTGTGAAGATGGGGTGTGAGAGTATGGGAAAACATGTTCATGAAAAATGACATGTCTAGTTACAAAGGTTTTATGAGTGATTAGATTATACAAGATATAACCCTTCTGGCTAGAAGAGTAGACAAGAAACACATATTTAATGGCTTTGGCATCAAACTTGTCACTATCGTGAATGGAAGCAAAGCATAGGCAACCAAAAGTTTTCAAATGTGAATAGTCAACTGGTGTTTTAAACAATAACTCAGAAGGTATTTGAAACTGAATGGCACTACTAGGCAACATACTAATCAGATGATAAGCTGTAAGCAAACAATAGCCCCAAAATTGTTTAGGAAGACCAAACTGAAATCTCAAGGCCCTGACCATTTCTAGAAGAATTTTGTGTTTCCTCTCAACAATTCCATTTTGTTGAGGAGTATATGTACAAGATGATTGATGAAAGATGCCTAGGCTAGCAAAAGAACGGAATAATTTCCTCATTCTAGCAGATTTAATTATGGTTTGAAAATGATTATGAACATAAGCATTGAAAGACTAAAGAATTTTGAAAACATGTTTAGTGGGCATCAAATGAACCCAAACATGTCTTGTGTGATCATCAACCAAAGTAAGGAAATATCTACATCCATTCAAAGTAGGAATTCTATATGGACCCCACAGATCACAGTGAATAAGATCAAAGGGTAAAACACTATGAATGTTACTAATAGGGAAAGCAAGTTTGTCTTGTTTGGCAAGAGGAAAAATAGTACAATATGAAATACAATCATTATTTGCTGTCTTGGAATTGAAAACATGAGATAGTTGATGTATTTTCTTAAGAGAATATAGAGAAGAGTATCCTAATCTCTTGTGCAAAAGTTCAGAAGAAACATAATTAAAAACTCTAGCCACATGGCCAATGAGATTTGGAGATGAATAAGATGAAGGTTGATGAAGTCCTTGCAAGATGTACATGTAAGACCCCGATTCCCGGTTAGCTTGAATTGCGTGCAATGTTCGCACTTCTTCCCTTGTGGATCGCTTATTTGATTTCTGAGAGAGTCTAGATGTGTATGAGAGATCACATTAAGACCAAAATACTTTTAAGAGATGTCATTTAGTTGTTAACTTGCTAAAGTCACAAGTCGTAACTCGACGATAATCGAAATGCGACGCGATTGAGAGTTTACTCGGGTTTTCGTGTTCCTGACCTCGATTTGGTCCTAGATCTTTACATGATGATTAAATAGCATGTTTAGATGTGTTAGACTTCTAGATGGATGCATATATGTAAGTATTAGATATCATGCATAATATCCTTAACATGATTTAAATCTTGTTTGAATGCTTGTCGAATCGACGGTTTGATTACTACTTTACTTCTTGTCATTCTTCTTCTTTGTACGACTTTTTCGGTTGGTATTATTTTGACCCTAGATGACTAGGGGACCTTGGGTAATTAACTTAGAATTATTTTTGAGTGGTCGTGTAAACGTTTACACACGCTCGAGTTTGATTTTCGGAAATTCGCGTATTTTCGAAGGCCACGATAGGTCTGTAAACTAGACTCATAGATCTTTCTAAACATACCTTTTGTGTAATTTTAGGACGTGTATTTACATATAGGACTATTTTGTAAAATGACCCAAATTCTGGTCTACTATAGTTGACCACTCATTAACTTTCTATTTGGCCAACCTAACCCTACCCAAACCCAAACTAACCCACCCTAAACTACCCTAGTTCGTCCTACCTATCCTCCATTGCATGCTCAACAAGTTTTGAGAGTCCTTGGGTGCATGCAAACCACTTGGCATGTAGAGACATCCACATGCACAAACATGCATTGGACACCTTCTCTCACCCCACTTCAACCAAAGATTGACCAAATGCCTCCACTAAGCCATCCTATTCAGCCATCTTCTCCAAAAAACGTGGCTTATCATATCTCTAAGGTTTGAGAGGTTTTCTTGAAGGTTCATAGGTGATCAACAATGGTGGCCATGTCTTGAGGAAGCCATTGCCAAAACCCAACCATAGAAGATGAGAGGAGGTCAAGGAGATCACGTACCCACCCTTGCATGGACGTTTTTGTACTTCTTTTAGAGCTTGTTTAAGGTAAGTTACAACATCTCTTCTTATTTCTTTTAGCCTCATTGACCCTAGGGAAAACAATCTTGCTATATGAGGTCAATGAGTGCACTTAGGGCTTTGTAGAGATGCCATGTTCTAGTTTATGTTATGTGATGAATTTGGGTTGTATGAACAGATTATATACCTATTATAAACCATGATTTTGATGTCATTTAAGTGTATTAATGCATGACAAACCATTCTACTTTGTTGTTTAAGTATTGGGAGCATATTGGATGAGATAGTTAGGCTTGTAGAGATGCCATGATCTTGTATGTGCTAAATGATGTATTTTGGGTTGTGTAAACAGATTATGATCAGTTTGTAAATCATAATTTTAATGTTATTTGAGTGTGATAAAGTATGATAAATCATTCCATCTTGTTGTTTAAGTATTGGGAGCATGTTTGGTGAAATAGTTAGGCTTGTAGAGATGCTATGTTCACGTATATGCTAGATGTTACATTTTTGATTGTATGATCAGTTTATAAACAGGTTATAAACAGGTTGTAAACCATGTTTAAGATGTTATTTAAGTGTGATAATGTATGATAAATCACCCCACTTTGTTGTTTAAGCATTGAGAGCATGTTTAATGAAATAGTGAGACTTGTTGAGATGCTATGTTCACGTATATGCTAAATGCTACATTTTTAGTTGTATGATCAGATTATAAACAGGTTGTAAACCATGTTTAGGATGCTATTTATGTGTGGGAAAGTATGATAAATCACCCTACTTTGATGTTTAAGTGTTGGGTGCATATTTGATGAAATGACAAGAATGTATATGCCTAGTTTGTGACTTTGATTCTATGTTTCATACTTGATTGTTTGATTGGGGTCTTATGGGTTTAATGACCTTAGTAACCTATTTAATTACGTTAGTATGGACATAGGAGAGTATTGAGACCAACGGCATCTATACACTAATTTTGAAAAATTGATTATGACTCAACGGAGTTGACCATTGGGTTAGTATGACCTTAAGGAGTATTATGCCTAAGTCCTACGAATTATGGGGTAGTATTAATGGAGGTTAAGCCTCCAAGAATTTTAAAGTGTATGAAGAACACTTGATGATTAGAGTCTTGATTTTATCTCTAATGTGTTTATGAGCTAGTTGTGAATTAAAAGCATGACTAGATGATTGTAGAGTACTTGCCTACTTATTTGAGCATATGGATATGAATTACGTGTGCTTGAAGTTTGAGTCCAGCTGGAGTCGGTTTGTTGAGTCTTTGGGGCGGGACGATGCATGATCTTCACGAATTGTGAGATTCGTGATTTTGATGGATCGCCGCCGGATTGCACACACCCCTCTATCGATGGCCACGGTAGGGAAGTAGTTGATCTTAGTTGTAGTATGGAAACATGACTTTGATAACTATCGAACTTCGAGCGGGAAATGTCTCGGGGCGTCGATATCCAAAGGGATATCGAGGACACATAAGTTTGGCACATGTTTTTGCAGGAGCGACATGCGCGGAAAAGGGGTAACGATATCACCTCCCTTCTGTATGAATTGACTCACGAGTGCTTATATGTGAATAATGTGCTACGTGAATATGGTATGATATGAAATGATGATTGATTGATTTAATGAAATGTTATATTTGTTGATAACATGATATTCAAGATTGTTAAGTATGAATACCTTGACATGATTATTTATGAAATGTATATTATGCCAATTGCATGAATTATTATTGTTGAGCATGATGCCATGACAGGAAGTTATGTTAGTAACTTGCTAAGTCTTTATGACTTACTTCTATTTGTTTTGATTGTTTTCCTAGATCCGAGCCGTGCGAGTGGTTCAGTGATTGTCGATTCAGATTGAAGAAGCTTGTGACGAGGTTGCTACCTTGTTAATATTTTTAGTACCTTTTTCTTTTGGCAAGGACGATGGGACATAAAGTTATATAAACTTTATGTGGGGTAGCAATATTTGATGTGTTTGAATATTTAGTACTTATGTTTAATTAGTACTTATTGTTTTGAGAGCCGACATATGTTAGTCGTGCCTATGTATTTATGTTGATCAAGCTTTTGTTGCTTTAACCATGTATTGGTTTGTTTAATAGGTTTATTATCCGGCATGTTTTTAGTCGTTAAGCATGCTAGACTAGAGTTCTAGACTTAGTAATATTGGGTTCCGGCCGTAGCGTCGCCGATGACTTGATATATAATTACCATAAATTGTTATGTGTGCCTATTGTTGCGTCACATTATTTTATTTTTGGACCAAGAGATTCATTATCTCTAAGGTTGTATTAGTTTGAGCTTGTTAGCTCGGGCGCCACTGTTTAATTATTATACGCTTCCGCATGTGTTCAAGTTTTTGGCGTACCGCCGTTATGGCCTTACCCACTATTTGCTACTTGTTTTTGTTATGCGCCTTTTGAAAGCGGCACGACCTCGGGATCTCGTCTTGGGATCCGGGTCGGGTCGCCACAGTACAAGCCTTTATGGAGAGTACCAGTTGCAATGGTGTTCTTCCAGTGGTCCTGGAATGTACAAGATGGTAAAGTAAACTGTACCATGCATGAAGTTTGAAAAAGTAATTTGGAAACAGAAAATAGATTGAATTTAAAGGATGGAACATATAGCACAACAATGAGTTAGAAGGGATGTCAGATTAATGGAACCTTTATGAGTGACAACAACCTGAGTACCATTTGGAGGATACGGTAAAACAGGTTTGGCTAGAGGAACAACATAATTCATTAGTTTGGATGCAAAACAAATGTGGTCAATGGCCCCTGAATCTACTACCCAAGTACAATCATTGGAACCAGAATGAATTGATGCAACAAATTTGTCATTATAGCAAGTAGTAGCACTCATACCTGCAAAGTGGTTAATAGTAGCAAAATTGCAGGCTGCAAGATGATCTTCATGAAGATCCTTTCCTTTCAACATTGTCAACACTTGTCCTAGTTGTGCCTTGGGTAATTCTATGTCTGTATGTGTGCCATTGTCATCTCTAGATTTACCTTGAGATTGAACTTGCATAGCCTTTGACCCACTGAATGGTTTCTACAGATCCATATTGTTGCCTGCTTTGTATGGTTTAGTATTGTGTGCAAGATGTCCTATGGGGAATCCATTCAACTTGAAACAATCACTTTTAGTGTGCCTTTCCTTGTTGCAATAGTTACAGAATATACCCTTTTTGAATGGCACCCTCACATAGCTAGGTTTATTTCCATTGCTAGGTGATATGTAAGCTGCTGCAACCTTACCATTTGTGTCAGACACTAGTTGATATTACATTCAGATTAGGAATGCAACCTACCCGTAGAGACTCCTCTTGTCTTACCATATAATATTCCTCACTTATGGATGGCAAGGGTTTCATTCGTAGGATTTGCCCCCTAATATTTGCAAAGCTGTCATGAACAGGCTGTGACCACATCAAAGGCTGAACTCTCATCCCAAAAACTCTTCATCCTATGATAATAGGCCTCTACAGAAGTTTCTCTCTGTTCGAGCCTCTGGAGATCCTTTTCTAGTTGGAAAATCATGTGGATATCTTTCCTTCAACTCAAACCAAACAACATACTCAGAGGACAAAAACCAAAAACTATTACTTATCTCTTCCGGCATGACATTGAAAATCCAAGATATCACCATATCATTGGCTCGAGCCCATAATGAGTATAAACTGGAATTCTTGTCAGGAATGAGAAAAAGAACCATCAATTAAGGCTGACTTATTTTTAGCAGATAGGGAGATTTGGAGTAACCTAGACTAGGAACTATAGTTACCACTACCAATTAGCTTATTGGAGATGAGAATTAAACCTGGATGGTCATTGTTGTGTATAAAAAGGGGGTGCATGTTCGAATTAAGGGAGATCTCCAAGGTGTTGGTAGTCGTAGTTCTTCCCCTATTCTGACTGGATCTAGATGTTTCTTTTGTTTCTCCAATGCTCGTCATATCCAATAGTAATCAAAACCCTAGAAAGCAGAGTTGATTTCCAGACACAAAGAAATCAATCAAAACAAATTGATCGATCAAATATGATTTACGAAAACAGAGTATGTGATATGTGGATCAATTGCTCTGATACAATGTAAACTTTGTTTATGAAAGAAGAAAAACTAACAGATAAAGTAGAGAGAAGATGTATTTCTCCATTGATGAATTGACTGAATCAAAAGTTGTTACACAATGAAGGGATATACAAATATATATCACTAACTGGGAAAGCAAGTTGGAGATTATGATCTATCTCTCCACTATCTAACACAACTCCACTAACTGACTATAACAATTTACATAAGCTAATTACAAATGTGCCCTTAAGGATAATGAACTAAATTACCAACATTAACCTTCTATCTCCAAACATCCACATACAGAATCTTGACAACTGCCAATAGCTTCAGCAAATCCTTTGTGACATCCCTAGATCTTCGTACATTGTTGACCTTTGTAGTGGCACAATCACCATAGGATTTGGTATAGTCAACAATTATGTCAAAGTTAACAAAGTTAGTTCTTATTGTAGATGATATGAATATTACGTATAATTTTCTTGATCGTATTGTATGCTCTATTAGTATTTTTCTATTCGGGGAAATTTGTGAAAAACTGTTTGACGATTGGGACTGACTCCACGGTGGCTAGCTTTGGCTATTAGAGAATAAAACAATTTATTATTGTAATTACTGTTTCGTAGTAATTACCTTGCATAGTTTCTTATATAACCCTTTGTTGTAAAGGATTACTGTAACCCTAATCCTAGTGTAACTCTAATTGTAACTTCATATATAAATAGGTGATTCAATTAATGGAAAGGTTATACCGTTATTCATATCAATTGTGAATTTCTACATGGTATTAGAGCTTTGCTCCTAAACCCTCACAGCCATGTTCCACCAACTACATTGCTTGGAAACTTCAAGTTGAGGCAACTCTAATCGGCTATAACCTCTACAAGTTTGTAGATGGCTCACATTTGTGTCCGCCTGCTACCATCCTCTCGAAAGATACTCAAACATCCAAGGATGTTCCAACACCCAACCCCAAATATCAACCCTGGATCTGGTAAGACAAGCTTCTATTTGGAGCCCTTGTCGGTTTCCTCTTCGCACCCCTTGTCTTTCTGATCCAGCAGGCTGCCACCACCCGACAGCTTGGGAAATCCTAGCCCATACCTATGCCCACCCGACTCGCGGCCATATCAAACAAATCAAGGATCAGCTCAAGCCAGCCACCGAAGGTACTCAAACGATCTCTGAATTCATGAAGTCGGTCAAAGGTCGCTCTGATGAGTTCGCTGCACTTGGAAAACCACTTGACCACGAGGAACATTGAGATCATCCTTGGGGATTTGGATGATGACTACCGCCACATTGTTGATGCGGTCGAAGTTCGGGAAACTCATATCTCGTTTGATGAGAAAAACTCATCAACCGCGAGCGGCTTCTCAAGCACTCCCAACCTGCGTCCTCCTTACATCCTGCTTTGGCTAACCCTGCTGCCCCGAGGACCAACAGCTCGTCTGCTCGGCAACCATCCGTGCAAACTTGACAAATGACCATATCTTGGAAAGTGTCAAGGCTGTCACCAAAGGGACACATGGTTACCCGCTACCCCAACTATCAACTGGTCACCACCACGCCTCAGTCCTCTGGTCACAACTCTACAAGTGGATCCAAGTGGCAACCACATGCATATTTAGCAACCACATCAGACACAGGGACTGCAAGCTTGATTAAAAATAAGGGCAGAGAAAACCTGGGATTAAAAAATAAGCTTCCTAGAAAGACTAGGAAGACAAACAACAACAGCAGCAGATGTAGTTCAGGATGTAGCTCATGATGATGTTACACTCGGAGCTTCATCGAAATTCCAGCAGCAACACTCTTCTGAATTTTCTCTCTAATTGTATTATGTATGCTCTAAGCTTTTCACAGCTTTGTTCTCTCTGATTTTGTGTTTTCTGCCTCTATGCCGTGCTCCTTATTTATACAATGGAGGAGACCAACAATACCATAACAAAAGACTCCAAATATCTAAAGGATTGAGGGTTAGATTCCATAATCAAATAAAATATCTTTTTTACCTAGATTTTGTTACCAAATTATACATGGACTCTTAGAGAAGTTTTAGGAAGGGATTATAACAAAGATTTTGTTTCCAAATTGATTTCAAAACTTTAGGACCAAGAAAAAAAATATACTACCAAGATTTTATTTCCAAATATATACAAAAACTTTAAGACCAAAAAAAGGTTAGAACAAGACCAAAATAGGACATCCCTATTTTTCTCTTACAGTTTAATTCACTGCAATAATACAGAATATATACAAGTTACAGGAAGCTTAATATATGCACATGATTGGCTTGATTTGGGATTAACATGAATCAAGGGAGTGCTTAGATTATGGGTTATACATAAAGTAATGCTAGCTGTGGTGGGTCTTGTTTTGGTTGGAGATATTCTCTTGTCCTTGCACTATATGGTAGCTGAAATACGAAGCATTTTCGGGTTTGACTTCTGATCAGCCATCAGCATCCTTAGTCACAATGCTTTGTTTGGCTGTGGTGTCTCATGTGCCGCTGCTAAGCATCTACTCTTTGCCTTTTCTGGTTGATAGTTCGTGTCATTAGCTTTTGGACTGTTTCAGTTGTTCTTTCTTTGAAATTTTCTTGCTGATCTGTTTTGTAGCAGTCGTTTTTTTCCATTCCTTCTTTTCTGTTGAGAGGTCGATCTCCGGAGGAGTTTTTGTGTCACATTTCACGTAGAGGGCATTTTTAAGTCGTTGGTAGTTTGTGTTTTGCGTACCTGTCATGGGTTTCCTTGTCGGTAAAAAGTGTTATGTTTAGTAAAACATAGGTGCTACTGTAGACACTGTAGACACCCCAATCTCGTACGCTATATTTATCTCCACATAATGTCAATTGTCTTTCCGGAAAGGAAATGCTCTAAATTAAGCAATAATGTCTCATTCTAGACTACATTATTCCCATTAGCATCATTACACATATTTGAAGGATTTTTTTCAGTTTCTACCTTTATGTCTTGGTCCTTGTTTCTGTCGCTTATCTCTTCGAATGGCTTATAAGCATAAAACCAAGCACAAATTATGTAGTAGACAAGATTGATAACTTGTATCCCAGTCGCAAGCCAGTAGTAATAATCCAATCTAGCCTTATTAATGTTTCGGTCAGGTAGCCAATTACTTTCCTTGCCTGTGTATTTATGAATCGATGATACGATGAAGGAACCAATATAATTCCCCATCGAGGCTATTACCCAATACAGCGCTAATAACGTGCTCCTCATGCTCTCAGGTGATTGGTTGTATATGAACTCCAGATTTGCAGCACTAGAGAAAACATCAGCTAACCCCTGGAGAAAGAACTGAGGAACCAACCAAAAAACACTTATAGGTACTATCGCTATTGGGCTGTCGAGTAAATTGTGATCTATGACTGAAGCTCTTCGTTTCATCTCAGCTAGTGCCGAGACAATAGTTGCTAGAATATTTATTGCATATCCAACCCCGATTCTTTGTAAGCACGTGATGCCTGAACGGTTTCCCGTGATTTTGCTAGCAACCGGGATGAAGATATGCTCGTATATAGGAATGCCAACGACCATTGTAACCCAACTGAAGAGCGACATGCTAGCCGGAGGTATTTCAAAGGTAGGGGTAATGTGACGTTCCATGGTTCGAGCTTGTTCAATGGTGAAACTGTGTTGATGCGAAGCTGAGGCTGCGAGGAACGTTCCTGCTAACCAAATGGGAAGCATCCGTAAGATGGTTTTCAGCTCCTCAACTCTATGAACGGTGACTACCCTCCATAGGTTTGGTTTGCTTAATTCTTTGGGATCCTGGTTAGTTACAATAGCACCTCTATCAAGCCATCTACAGACAAAACAAAAAAATAACTAAAAATCAGTTTAAGGATGCTGAAAAATATTTACTGCAATTATGGTGATACACTGATACTGCCAACCAGGTGATACCTGGCTAGAGTTCAGTAACACATCAGTAGCTTTGCTGATGTGGACAACAAGATTGAAGATAAAGTTACTGATATGTTACAGTTTTATTGGATTGTGATGCCACATTGGCGTACTCGATCGAGGATGACAATGGATATCAGGAATGTAGCATATCTTACTTGAACTGGTTCGTATGTAGAAGCCTTCCATTGGTAGAAATAGCAGCATCAAGCTCAGTATTTTCATACAAGAAGGTAGGGTCTGCTGGTGCAACGGCTTTCCATTTCCTTATAGCAGCCACAATTACCTGAGCCAATCTGACCAACGGACTCCCTCCCGGTTTTACTTTCTTATAAAGAGGAGACCCTACGACAAAAGCTGTAATTGACACCAACATGGTAATAGTTGGTATTCCGAGTCCCCAACCCCAACCGACGTGGTCTTGGATGTAGACAATGACCGTTAGAGAAAGTAACATGGAAATTCCGAGGCAAAAGTAGTACCAATTGAACAAATTCCATCTCCTCGATTCTACTTTGGATTTGCTCATGTCAAACTGATCTGCTGCAAAGGTTATTACACAAGGCCTAATGCCGGCTGATCCTAGATACGTGAGGACTAAAGAGAGGTAGAGCGCCCATAGCTGCAGGGCCGAGGCTTCTGTGCAGTTCTCACGCGTTGGGCATGGTGGAGGCCGTAGCTGTGGAAGCACTGCCGATGCAGTTATGCTGATCAAACCCTGTGAAAAATGGATACAGGGTTACATCCTTAGCTACCATGAATTGATTATTCCATTTTACTCTATTGAACTAGCTACTATGGCTTTCAATGAGAATGCAATGTCAAGGTTGAAAATTGTCAACTATCTACTGTTTTCATTCAAAAATTATTGTCATGTTTGACTTTTCTTAATCTAACATGATATTTTTCAAGTGTAAAGTTGGCTTATATTTTTTCTTATTTATTTTCAAAATCATTGAACACGGAAACTATAATATTAATTAAAATACTAAAAATTACCTGTTTTATAATTTTGAAAAAGAAAAAAAATACACATCAAATTTATATATAAGAAACATCACGCTTGACCAATTTTTTTTTTTTTAAATAGAACAAATTTTGAGACGGAAGGAGTATTATAAAACATAATGTAACTCATTACATTGTGGACCTTCACATGCAATTATCTACTTCATTTGTTCAAAATTGTTTCAATTGACAAGTAAAATTTTAAAATTTAGCTTTTACTTGGTTGCACCTCCTTTAAATTAATTATACATTCTACTTTCTTTGGAAATAAAGTTAGGCAGAGACGTCTAATCTCCCCAGCGACACGATTGGTGCACAAGGATTGTAAAATTTTTAACGAAACTGTATTTCTCATGATTCAAACCCGAGACTTATATATGATTAAGCTAGAACGATCCTTTTTAATATGATCTATGCACTTCTATGATGTGTGTATAACTTTTCTGGAGGTAATGTTGGAAAAATTTTAAGATTGTAGACTTAATAAACAAAATTAGGCTCTACATGTATCCACTCTTAGCACGAAACGGAAAGAATGATAATTTAAAAAATGAAAATAAGCCAATTATTTTGGAACGTCCCTAATGATACATTTATTTTGAAACGGTGAGAATACCTTCTCTCTTTTTTAACAAAAACTATAAAAATAGTACTAAATTTGCTTTGAAAAAGACTAGAATATAAAAGTAACAAATCGACTATAATAAGTATCATTTTAGAGAGAGAGAGAGAGAGACCACTTCAAAAATAATGGAACCTGCAAAGATTGTCCAAAACCGACCAGCAAAGGAATCGGCGACAAGTGCACCGGCGAGTAAGGTCAAAGCGGCAGTGGCACCAAAGTTGGCAAGGATGTTGGATGCCTTTACCAGTGGTAGGTTTAGCTGATGAGTTAGATATGTAATCAAATTGGCATGAAAACCAAGGCTAGCCAGTCTATCACATAGCTCATTTGCTGTCCAAAAAACAAAAACAAAATCAAAATTACGAAGGTAAATCATATACTCCATCCGTTCCACTAAAAAAGATCATATTTGAAAATCTAAATAATTAAAAGACATATATAACTAGCATTTGAGTTTGTCATAATTATAAAAATACTTGAGAATAATTAATATGTTAAAATGAATATTAGGCCGAACAATTGGGTTGAGTTTGAGTTGAGTTGAGTTTGAGTTGGGTTGAAATGTGTAATGAGTTGAAACGCGTTGAAATCCGTTAGAACTCAAATGTCAAATGAGTTGGAATGAGTTGGGTCAGAACGGGTCGGGTTGAAATGTGCGACGTGTTAAAGCGGGTCGACGCATCTCAACCCAACTTTTCTCCAAAAAAACATTACTTTTTAGCATGAAGAGGCACGGGACGAAATGTGTAGTTGATCTGATCCGTTTTAACACGACCCAACCCGTTAATATTATTTGATTAAAACGTGTTACTCGTTTCAACCCGAAAATATTAATAACTTGGGTTATGTAATTAGTGGGTTAGGTTGGGTGGATTAATTGATAAAGAGTTGTAATTGTCAGACTTAATGAATATGAAAAGTAAAGATGAAATGTTATAAGAATAATAAACATAATTTTTTGAAAGTAAACACTTCAATTGAAACATCTCAAATTAAATAGTATAAGAACTCTTTGTGTGAGAGGAATAGAGTAATAAAAAAGGGTTCCTCTTCTTTTTTCATTTCACTGTCACTAAGGGTGTTTTAGACATTTTACTTAAATATTTTTTCCAAAATGGAAAGAAGACACTTATATTAGGATATCTCAAAATGTTATGTGATACTTATTCTGAGGGCATACATTATAAGACTATTTTTACAGGACACAATAACTCAGTGAGTACAATGGAAAAGGGAATTTTGGTCCCACAAATAATTCCAATGTTGGAAGAATGTTAAAAACGACTCGACAAACACTTGGGAAAGACCGTGTTACGAGAATTTTTTAGAAGACCAATCTATTTGATTCAACTCACTGTATGTTTGTGAGTTAAGATATTTAAGAGTGTAGTTCCGTCGTACGATTTAGAATCGAGAAGACGGTCTCACGAAAGGCCTACTCAAACAATGTGAAGCATCAAAATGAAAATATTAACTTACCAAGGATGAATGGCACTGTTTTGATCCCTCCAAGCTTCTTTTCCTTAATACTAGTTGGTCTCTCCTCCCTATTCTCAACCATATTCTTTTCTGACAATATCCTGAAATTTCTCTATATGACTGACATGCATCTTAGGTTCTTATATATGATAACAGAGCATCTCCCTTAGAAAAATTTATGATTGATTCTGAGCTTAATTTACCTGCTTTGAACTAGTGTTTGGAATGTCTTTTCTGGACTTTCTCCCATCACTTGGATATGCTGCAGACCACCTTTCTTTTTCCCTTTTTTTTAATAAAAAAACTTGTACTCCATTCCTACTAAAATTATCGTTCGGTTGATTTGATGAACGGTTTAAGAAAATAAATTTGACTGAATTATTAATAGTAGTTTGATATATAGTTTATTTTAAGACCCATGTGTATGTGACTCATAATTCAAGTAAGATGAAAAAGTAAGGATAAAGTAGTAAAAGTGTTTTTTTTTTAAGTTTCAAACAAGATAATTATTTTAGAGACGGACGACAAAGGAAAGTAGGACAATAATTTAGGTGATGAGGGAGTGAAATTTTGGCAATCCAAAATTTCTATTGGCAGTTGTGATCCTTATGGATTGGTTACATAGTTGGCCAAAAAAATTTTGGACAATTTTTAATTGATTACATAGTACACAACCCAGTCATTAAAAGTATCACAATTCACAAATACAAATATGAATGTGGAAAAAAAATTGAGTGACACATAGTATTTACACTTTCTTTGAATTTTTATTTTAGTCACTTTTAGATATGGCGAGCTAATCAATTTTTCAGTTTCTGGATAAAGATGTCAATTTTTCACATTCTAGTTATATATGGAATACATCATAATCAATTTTTTTTCTTTTTAAAAACTCGTTTGTTTTCCTTTCTATTTTTTTAAATATTTTTATTTTGAGCAGGTCTCTAGTGAGACCGTATTACGGATTCTAATTTGTAAGCTAGAATCTCACTCTCTCCTACCTAAGTCTATCGACACACGATGGATCAGATCAAGAAGATTTATCTTATAGAAAATACATGTAAGACGATATTTCCTAATTTTTGTCATTTATTTTGTGGTAGTACTCATGCTACATAAAATCAAATCTACAATTACATCATGTAAAGTCTTTTTTAATTGAGTCTAAACAAAAAAAGAAAAATATCACATGTAATTGAGAGTACTAATTAGTTACAACCACATAAGATTAAATCCATAATTATATTGGCGATGCTCTAATTATCTAATTAAAAACCTAATTAACAATTAGAAACCTTTTCTGAACGTCATGACGTGGGAGATTTTATCATGTCATGGCCGACTGCAAAAGGTTGAGAGTATATATACATGAAATAAAATTGCAACTTAAAGATGACAAGAGCAAGAAGAAAATTGGTGTATGTTTTTGAAGACATTACAAAAGGAAGAGACAAAAAAGCACCAATTTGGTATGATTCAAATTGCAGAAAATCCTAGATACTCTAATCTCGTACCCATATATTGTCCAATGTTTATTATTTTTTGTGGATTACAAATTGCAGAAAACCCTAGATACCCTAATCTTGTACCTCAAATATTTTCCGATGTTTATAAACTTTTATGGACTAACAAAAACTTATTGAAAAAAATTATGGGTCATCCTTTTTTCCGTTTTTTAATTGCTCTAGTCCTTTTTTTTAATTTTTAATCAGAAACAATCACTTTTTATCAGGAAATGACTATGTTACCCTTAATGATTGCTTAAGACATGACTAGCCGCATGATAGGGGTGTAAATCGGAATCACCGAACCAAACCGAACCAAACCAAACTAGTCGGTTTGGTTCGGTTTTTGTCGAAGACGGTTCGGTTTCGGTTTCTAAAATTGAAAAACCACGCGGTTCGGTTCGGTTCACGGTTTTTGTATCAAACCAAACTGAACCGAACCGAACCGAACCAAACCACCCTATATATATATTTTATTTATTAAATAATATATATTATATTATATTTATTAACTATTTTGAACCTTTGATTTATTCATAATATATATATATATATATATATATATATATATATATATATATATATATAATATACGGATACTAAATCAAAAAAAATCTTGATTGTTGGAGAACTATTATTTCTTCCATTGTTTGTGTTTATTTTAAAATTTGTATTGTTTTATTTATGATAATTTGTTATTAGTAGGTTATTTCCTAATTTTGATGTTAATTCCAAATTAAAATCTTATTTTTATTGTTATTTTTAATGTTGGTTAATTTCATTAAAAATAATTTATATAAACCACAAAACCGAACCAAACCAAACCAAACCGAGTGGTTCGGTTCAGTTCGGTTCCACGTCTTACTCGGTTCGGTTCGGTTTGAGATTTTTGAAACCACTAAGAGGCGGTTCGGTTTGTGGTTTTGGCATAAACCAAACCAAACCGAACCACTTACACCCCTACCGCATGAACCGCGGTTCAAAAGTGACTTATATAGGATTATTTGTAGAAAGAACCTTTTTTGCACGGTGATATATACAAAAGGGAATCGCAATGCAAAAATAAGTCTTTAATGATGATTCTTGATATTTTCAAGTAACATGTGAACCGCGATATATAAAAAATGAAATCGCGGTGCATGCATGTTTTTGGCTTATTTGACTTTTTGTGAATTGTGGTTCAAAACTTATTTGTCTAAATTTAATTTACAACGCTTTATATGTGAACTGCTATAAATAATTATTAGATCTTGCATCGCGATATATAAATATATTATTAACAAAATGGGAATCGCGGTGCAAGAATACATATGATTATTTGAAAAATGAACTTTTTTGCATCTTGATATATTCAAAAATATGTGGGATTAATTGATGAAAGAAACTTTGCACTGCGATATATAAACTTGATGTAGCGTGTTTCTTGCTCAATATGGGTATCGCAGTCTTTTCGTGTCCAAAAGTGATTTTTTCGGATTTTAAAAAAGGGTATTTTAGCGATTAGGAACTTAATAAATTAAGTGGACCGACCCGAATTTTTTTCAAACTTATTTAAACACTTGCACAAGATATATGAGTCGCTCCCAGCGTAGGTGAAACTCCTTGTGGAGCAGACCGAGCTGGCTCCCTTCATGCGGGTTATGGATTCGTTCCACATCTATCTATCTATACAAGAGGTATTTAGGGAGTACTGGTGAGATACTACTCATACCTTTCATTTCGTCTGGGTGAGATGACTATGACTTTGGCCGATTTTGCGGTGATTATCGGCATCCCGACGGGACTCGACATTGGTCCCGCCTTGGACAACAACCTACGATTTCAGCCGGAGGAGGTGAGTAATCTATTGGGTTTGGAGCCCAAATACAAGAGCTTAGATGAGATCCAAATTAGTATCGTGAAGTGGTGGCTTGAAGCCAACGCTCAGTTTGTAGATGACGTTGATGATGAGGTTGTGGCCCGTGTGACTCGGGCATTCCCCTTCTTCTTTTTCCTGGCCACCACCCTGTTTGCTAATGTGTCTACTACGTTGTGGGTGTCTCTTCTGGCGAGTCTCCGCGATCTGTATGTTATCTCACACTATGACTGGGACAGGCGGGTTGGGCTACGCTTTATTTCTCTATGGATCAGGCGTGTCGTAACAGCGTAAGGAACCTGACCGGCTTCTCTGTTGCCTGGAAGGTAAAATTTTATTATACATTTTGTTGTTTGTCTTTTATGTACTTGTATTATTATTGTATCATTATTATTTTTTTGATGAATTTTCTATTTTTATTGTTTTTGTTATTTAGGTGTGGGCTTACGCCGTGTTTGATTTTGCTCATTTCCCTAACCGAGTTCTGCTTCAGGCGCCTCCTTTCTTCGTGGAGTATCTTGAGAGCAACCTGGTGCAGGTTGGGCGAAGTATTCCTCTTTTGTCTGAGGAGACTGTGCGGACTGCTATTGACCAGTCACGCGTTAACTTGGTCAACTTCTTCCCTTGGCGGGGATTATCAGGTCATTATTTGACTACTGTGGAGATGAGCAGTCGTCGCATAATGATGAGGTCAGTAAAGTGCGACTCTATGTATCTGGGAGAGCGGGTTAACCGCCAGCACTCTGATGTGACGGTTGCATCAGTGACTCCACCGGCTCCTCCGCCTTGGTTGATCGTGCCAGAGTTCATTCCTGGCAAATACCAGTATATGGCCCGGTACATTGTGCCTGCTGAGGCGTACCCTGACATGCCATATCGAGAGTTCCTCAGGATCGTTTTTCACCCGGGCCCTGCTAGACGTGCCTCAGACGCTGCTGGTCCTTCTCTCGTCCTGTTGTTGAGACGTCGTCTGAGTATCATGTTCCATCTCGGGTTCCTGTTAAAGTGCAGTATTTGCGAGGGGGACGGTACTTTAACTACCTTGTGTCGGACGTTAGTAACCCAGATGTGTATGAGATCCTAGATCAAGCGCGAACAATATATTATTTATTTGTGTATTTTATTTTATTGTTCAATACATTCAATTATTGTATATTTGATTATTTGTTTGTATCACGACCCGACCCGGATTCCAACACGACATCCCAAGGTCGTGTTGCTGGAACAAACATAAGATGAGGACAAGCACTTGTTAAACAGTAGTGCGAGTCCAACAGTCGAGCTAACAACCTCTAAACATGAACATAAAGTCGCACTAAAATACGGTATTTCAAAAAATCGAATTAGCAGAAGCAATAAGTAAAAGAAGTCCCGAGCTATGAAGCTCGAAACAAAAGCCAAAGAAACCAAGAGAGACATTATCTCTCAAAGGGGGAAAAACAAAACTCGTGTACCGCAACATTGTAGACGCTTAACAAACCATCGGCACTCCAGGCCGGCGTTTCAACAAAGAACCAACCTGATAACAATTACCCACGGCTAAAGCATACCGGAGTTTACCAACAACTATAACAATTTAGAATAAAGAAAAGCCTCAAAACTACTGCGTGCCCAGGAGATAACTGAAATAAATACTAAAAGCACGAATAATGGCACGACACAACCCGTCGGCCGAAGAAGAAACAATACAAATACCCAAGTATCTACCCGACCGTAAAGTCTAGATAACTTTACAAAATCGATCTCACAAGAATAGCAAAGTATATAATATATGTGACGATGCTAAGAAGAAATAGGACTCCACAAGCTACTACTCGGGGATGTTTGTTTCTACTAGCATGAACCACACGATCTAATCTCGATCTATTGATCAGCTGCGCTCTGCTACAGTCACGATCTACTCGACCTCAACGCGGCTACCAATTTACTGCAACTAGAAAAAAAGTATGGAATGAATCATAATAACCCAGTACGCTACTACAAGAGATATGTAACATATAATTATGTAACATAAAAATAATCATGGTGTCATTTTACAAATGACAGAAAAACCCGTGAAGAGGCGTAGTATCGCTTAGATACTCCACAAGATAACCATTTCTTCTTACTTAATAAACTGTCCAAATGAACCAGGGTGTAATTCCCTGTTCAAACACAAATCAAATGAATTAGAATGAAATTCACATAAAAACATCATATGTAAGTATATATAATTATATATATACTAATAAAACTGTTCATAGAATCATTAAGTATAAGTGTGCATATTTATATATATACACATTAAGCCTTTCATAGAATCATCAAGTAAAAGTATGTATATCTAAATATACACATATCAAACGTTTATAGAATCATAATGTACAAGTATGTATACTTACAGATATACACCTCAAGTATTTCAATAATACACAATCAAGATAAACACAGTCAATCAGATCTCATGCTCAACTAACACTTTGTTATCACATAAGTGCCCATAGTAAGCCACATAAGGGATAGAGAAGATACCGAATCATTGTCGTGGTATTGCTCCTGCAATCACAATTGTTAATCATATCGTGCGCTGATACCCGTGATCGTATCAAAGTACCGAGTGCTCTTTCGGTCTAAGCTCTTCTGGTCTAAGCTAGCACTAGCCAAATAGCACTAGCTCTTTTTGTTACCACAAAGCTCTTTTGGGGGCTTACCACAGGGGCTTCCCCACCGTGTCTAGCAGTGGAGGGGTGTATGAACCGAATCCGATACGGCGATACATAGCTGTAGACACCCCAATTTCGTACCCCAGGTATGTGACATGACATAAAATATCAAGACCTGTTAAAACATTAACAAATGTCAAGTTACAGGGTCAAAATCGCAAAAGGACAAAGCAGGATGCACAAAATAATGAAATACAGGGTTCAAAGTGCAAGAAATTGAAACTAAGAAAAAGTTGGCATCACCCATGGCAAAACTTGGCATGGCGCCAAGAATGCCTTGGTGGCGCCAAGTTTCACCTTCCCGGCTCCCAGTTTCTGCTACAATCGCCGTAAAGTCCAAATTGCTCAGCGCTGTGTACAATCTGTTGATGCACTAAGAATAAAAATTAATTCCCAGCGTGTCCTCATTTCCAGCCTATAAATAAAGGCCTTGGGCTCCGCATTCAGTACATAATTTCATTGATAAAATTCTCTGCGTTCTCGTTACGCTGGAAAAATAGAAAACGAAGTGAGATAGTGAGCGATCACCTCAAAAAGCCTCGAAACCCTGCCAAACCTTCTCCAAACACAAAACCAACCGGTAGAAGTGAGCCTTAGCCCCCAGCTAGGTATCCACCCTATTACCCTGATCCAAAAATCATGGAAAGAGCAGCTTGCTCTGCCCGATTTAAAAGGTCAAATCAGCCAGAAATAAGTCCGTTATTCTGCCCGATTTCAGCCTACCTCAAGCAAACACAACAACCAAAATAAACAGTTACTCTGCCCAAATGCCGAGGTCAAAAGTAACCTTCGGAAGCAGTCACTCTGCCCGAATTCACACAACACACAACACACAACAACATCTAAAAAAGACTCCCTCTCCCTGAAGGACAGAGCGAGCACACCCTAGGCCATCAGTAAGTTTTATTTTTAAGTTTTTATTTGTGAAAATATTATCTCCAATCCGGCCCAATGTAGATATATAAGCGGTTGTGCTTCCCGGATTTAGTTAGGAAATAAAACTAAAAAGAGCCATTATTATGGCCAAATATTTTCAAGTATATTTGTAATTATTTGTAAAGAGACAGTTGCAAGTCTGTAAATAATGTAGACAAATGGATGTATTTGTAGGCAGTTAATGCTTTATTTATCTGTTAAATTAATATAACAACAAGCATACTTTAGCCAAAAACTGCTTTTGAGATCGAAGGGCGAGTTGGGTGTCTAGTTGGGTGTCTACCTTCCCAACTCGTAACTTAGCCTCCGGACCCGTCCCAACTCGTAACTTATCTATGCCTCCGTTTTCTTTTGGTTTTGTTTTACCCGTTTATTCCTTAAAATAAAGGTTTTCTTTTTGGTTTTGTTTTATTTATTCCTTAAAATAAAGATGGCGACTCTAAAACATTTTGGATCCAGTGGGGCCTCGCAACATCTTTCCTTGCACTTTTCGCTTCCCCTAAAAAGGGAGAATGAGAATGGAAAGAATGAGAATGGAAAGGTGATGTATTCCTATGTCCTGGTATCCCCTAAAAAAGGGATAACTTGACGTAGAAAACTCAAAGCATTCATAGTGATCTGAGATAGGCCATAAAGCTATTTTCATAAAATCCATAGTGGGGGCGCTGCAACATTCCTTCCTTGCACTTTCACGTTTTCCCCTAAAAAAGGGAGAATGGGAATAGAAGGGTGATGCATTCCTATATCCCGGTATCCCCTAAAAAAGGGATAACTTGACATAGAAAACTCAAAGCACCCATATTGGATCAAAATCAACTAAAGGCAACCGAGGCGCATTCCAACGCGCTATTCGACAAAGACTCCTCTCGCACGCACTTTTGATTTCGTCCTCCCTAGAAAAGGGAGGGTGGAACGAGAGCAAGTGGATGTCACCGCATCGCACGCCACCCCTATCCAAGGCGGGCGTTTTCCCGGGAACCCAAAGTGGTGACTCTGCTGGGGAGATCGTTTTTATTTTAATAAATAAAAATGGTGGGCTAGATTCAGTAACCAAAACTTTTTTTTTCTTTTGTTTCTGGCTAAAGTATGCTTGTTATATTAATTTAAACACTTGAATATTGCGTTCCTTTAACATCCGTGTCTATATTTGTGGATATGATCCTTCATCTTGCAGCAGTTTCATTCCAATCAATATTACGAATATACTTGAAAATATTCGTATTTTTCAAAAAAAAAATTGCAAAAAAATAAATAATATATATATATATATATATATATATATATATATATATATATATATATATATATATATATATATATATATATATGCACTAATTTCCAGGCAGCACAATAAAAGGGACGGGGCTTTATTTTTAAAAGATCTTCATTTTCGGCCTGATATTATTTTATTCTGCTTTATTTTCATTCCGCAAAAAAAAAAAATATATATATATATATGCATTCATTCTGTCATTTTATTTTGGGGATTAGGACTCATTTGTAATTAATAGGGATAGATAGATTCCCCACTTTTCTTTCTATTTCTTAATGGTATGCTTGCTTGCTCGCGCTCAAACTAAAAAGCCGAGAAAATCCATACATAACAGCAAGACATGCCATATCTATTTTATTTTCTGCTTTTATATCTAAATAATAATAATAATAATAATAATAATAATAATAATAATAATAATAATAATAATAATAATAATAATAATAATAATAACAACAACAACAACTTTTTTTGCTTTTTAGATATCGCACACACGCGCACATGCATATAAAAGTATTCCGAACTGCTACCCTACACTATGGCCAGCCTACTCCCTGCATAAGCCAACGTTAAACTGCATATAGATTTTCAGGACACTTCAAAGACCGACTGGTTTTTTGCATTTTAAATCGTGAGTCAGCCCTTGTCAAAAAAAAAATCTGCACAAGTCAAAATAAAAAAATCTGCCCAAGTCATAATAAAAAAATCTGCGCAAGTTAAAAAAAAAAATAATATATACTGGGGCTGATTTGTTATTTTTAATGCTCGACCTAGACCATTTCGAATGGTGGATCCCGAAAAGAGTATAGGCCCTTCGCCTGGGATCAGTTCGATTCCAGGGAGTCGAAAGGCAGGTGGAATACGTTGGTCCTATACTATGGAGAAAGAATCCACTATTCCAGGAAAAGTCCTGAGACTGTCAAAATTAAGAAGGTGCTTATCCGGTCAATTTGTAGGGATAATAAATAATAATAAAATATACTAATAAAGGCACGCTGTACTCCAAGCCCAGAAAGCCTTCAGCCAGCCTTCTGATACATCCAAAACCCATTTTCCTCAGAACCCTGGCCCGAATTTGGAAAGTCAGAGACCGTATTTCTCGGTTAATACAAGGAACAAGGACAAAAACAGTTCAGAAGGGTACAAATTCAGACAGTATGGCAGCAGAAAATGAGCAGTCCGCTATGGGTACTGATACAGGGGCTTCAAGGTATGCTCCGACTCGGCTATACAGCAGTGGCTAGACCAAAATTTGGGTGCACAGGCTGATCGTATAATGAGTCAAATGGCTAATCTGGTACAAAGCTTGAAATCAAGTGGTGAGGTAATCTCTTCCCCTGCAATCCCACAAGAAGCATCAACCTCACATATGCTTCCAAACCCAAACCCTGAGTCAAACACTAACCCACCAAATACTGCCAACATTCCAAATCCTAACCCTCTACCAAGTCCCTGCTACCCAAATATCAACCCTTACCCATCCTATCCTCCATATCCACCCCAAAATCCATATCCAGTTCAAAATCCCTATCCAGTCCAGAATCCTTATTCTGCCCAAAATCCATATCCAGCTCAAAATCCCTATCCAGTCCAGAATCCTTATTCTGCCCAATATCCTTATCCTGCCCAAAATCCCTATCCAGTCCATAATCCATATCCAGCCTAAAATCCTTATCCAGTCCAGAATCCATATCCAACCCAGAATCCTTTATCCTGCCCAAAATCCACCAACCCAAAATCCTTACCTGATACCTCAGCTAGAAATTAACCCAGCCTTCCCTACTCCTGCCAGCATATACCTAAAACCAACTCCCCCAACCACCAAAATGGAGGCCGACATGAAAAACATGATGCTCAAACTTCTGAATTACCAGAGAGACAACTTCTTGGGTATGATAGACGGAGACACTGATGATGAAAGGCTCCCGGTTGAGTTCGAGCTTATTACTAATAAGCCTCTCAGAACTGGTATACTACGACCAGCCCACTCTTGACTCCCGCAGACATGGTGGACCGCTTTGGATATACTATCCCCCTTCCTTTCCCTAGCTTTACGGATTGGTCATCTACCGATCCGCTCCCTAAAGTTGAGGATCTCAAACCCCAGGTCCTCAATAATGTAATAAGCCTCGTGTAGTTTGCTATTAATGATAATCTGAATGTCTTTGCTTATTCCTTAGTTGCACCTACATTAAAAGACACATTAAATAATCATAATAATGAGTCATTTAATGAAATGGACCCAAAAGATAAAAAATATTTGCTTGAGCTTGTAAAGTCAATTGAGCAACAGAGACAACATCACTCATCAGCAGCAGCTGAAGATTTGTCCATCATCAATCTAGGGCTGAACGATCAAGTCAAAGAAATCAAAATCGGCAACTACCTGCAAGGCTCTAAAAGGGCAGCACTCATTGACCTCCTCAAAGAGTTCATAGATGTCTTCGCCTGGTCCTTTGAAGATATGCCGGGGCTAGATCCAACCATAGTCGAACACCGGATCCCCATATATCTGGATGCTCAGCCAATCAAGCAAAAGCTCCGCCGAATCAAACCAGAATGGTCACTGCAATTCAAAGAAGAAATTATGAAGCAGCTCCATGTCAACTTCATTCGGGTAGTTGAATACCCGATCTGGCTGTCCAACATAGTGACTGTTCCCAAGCCCAACGGGAAGGTCCGGATCTGCGTAGACTTTCGCGACTTCAACAAAGCGTCGCCCAAAGATGACTTCCCGCTACCCAATATTGATATTGTGGTAGACGCCGTTGCTGCTCACAAAATCAGATCCTTCGTCGACGGCATGCTAGGCTACAATCAAATTAAAATGGCAGCTGAGGACCAAGAGAAGACCTCGATTCACTACTCCTTGGGGTACCTACTGCTACAATGCCATGCCATTCGGACTAAAAAATGTCGGGGCTACTTATCAAAGGGCTGCCACCACCCTCTTCCACTACATGATCCATAAAGAAATGGAAGTCTACGTCGACGACATGATCGTGCATTCCAGCGACGCCAACGATGCCCATATCAGATACCTTCGAAAGTTCTTCGAAAGGTTAACAAAGCACGAGATGAAACTTAACCCCACCAAATGCACATTTGGGGTCACCAAAGGCAAGGTCCTGGGATTTTTAGTGACTGAGCAAGGCATCGAGATCGAGCCAGCAAAAATCAAAGCCATTATAGAGATGCCGTAGCCAAAAACTCCAACAGAAGTCAAAGGGTTCTTAGGCCGATTATAGTATATCAGCCACTTTATCAGACAGCTGACAGCCACATGTGGGCCCCTCTTCAAACTCCTAAAGAAAAATACCAACCAAGTCTGGGACGAAAAATGTCAGCTAGCCTTCGAAACAATAAAAACCTACCTTACCAATCCCCCTGTGCTAGCTCCACCTCACACACATAAACCTCTCCTCATATACCTAACCGTCACAGACACATAAGTAGGGGCCATGCTCGCTCAAGAAAAGGAAAACTCCTACATCGAAAATGCCATATACTTCATAAGTCGAAAGCTACAAGGGAGCGAGCTGAATTATTCGGCATTGGAGAAAAGCTGTGCCGGCCTAGTCTGGACAACTCAAAGGCTCAAAACTTATATGCAAGGACGATCCATCAAGCTCATATCCAGGATGGACCCTATAAAGTACATCTTCGGCAAGCCATCACTTTCCAGCCGACTGGCTAAGTGGTCCTTTCTTCTCAACGAGTTTGACATAACATATGTCACGCTCAAATCTATCAAAGGCATAATTGCACCACTTAGCCGATCTACCTCTAACAACCGAAGATGCGATCGAGCCCGGCTTCCCGCATTTAAGGAAGGTGTCTTGGAAATCACTGACCATGACACCAGCTGGCAGATGTTCTTTGATGGAGCCGCAAACAAAAGAGGCTTTGGCATAGGAATCTTGCTCATCGATCCGGCAGATTCTCACACTCCACTGGCCATAAGATTGGAATTTGAGTGCTCAAACAACACAGCTGAGTACGAAGCTTGTATTGCCGGCCTAGAAGAGGCTCTCCAAAGGAAAGCCAAAAATCTCGAAGTCTATGGAGACTCTGCTCTAATCATAAACCAAGTCAAGGGGAAATGGAAGACCCAAGATCCCTAGCTACAACTTTATCATGCCAAATTGACAGCACTTGCCGCTCGGTTTGATTCTATCTCATTCCACTACTTGCCGCGGGACAGAAATCAATTTGCCGATGCACTGGCCACTCTAGCATCATTAGTCCAAATTCCCGCAGAAACCCAAGTCCAACCCTTTGTAGTCGGGAAGAAAGTCACGCCGGCATATTGTTTCAAAATTAATACAGCCCCTGAAGCAGATCACGAGCCCTGGTATGTTGATATCCTAAATCTGCTTCAGAAAGGAATCTATCCTCCTGGCCTAGACAAAAGAGGGAAAGTCTCCCTGCAAAGATGGGCATCGCAATTTGTATTCAGCGATGGCAGCTTGTATAAAAGGTACTATCAAGGCCTCAATATTTTATGCGTCGATCAGGCCAAAGCGGAACAAATCATGGACCAACTCCACGGTGGTACCTGTGGACCCCACATGAACGACCATATGCTATCCAAAAAAGTTATCCGGCAGGGGTACTATTGGATCTCACTTGAAACCGATTGCATTCGGTGGGTACGACATTGCGACAAATGTCAATGTTTTGCAAATCTACAGCACGTGCCCCGCATCTACAACTCACGTGCCCCCGCACATCCTATACAACTCTCCCTTCTCAACGTGGGGAATCAATGGCCAAATTCACCGAAATCCAATGTCCTAGTAGTCCGACTACTTTACAAAGTGGGTAGAAGCCTCTTCCTACAAAATCCTAAATGCTCGCAAGGTGTCCGAATTCATCCGAACCAACATTATATATCGCTACGGAGTACCTTTCGAGATAATCTCCGACAACGGAAGGCATTTTGAAGGGGACGTGAATCGTCTACTCGACGAGTTCAAGATACAAAGGCATAAATCTTCCCCCTACCGGCCGCAAGCCAACGGTGCCATTGAAGCAGCCAACAAGACACTGGAAAACATTATCAGGAAAATGGCTGACACAGGAAGAGACTGGCCAGAAAAGTTGCTTCTAGCCCTCTGGGGCTATCGCACCTTAGTTCGTACACCCACCGGGGCTACCCCCAATTCTCTAGCATACGGCATGGAGGCAGTGCTGACTATTGAAGTTGAAGTACCATCATTAAGAGTAATGATGGAATCTTACATAGCAGAGATCGATTGGGTCAAAGGGCGATTTGAAGAATTAGCCCTGATCGATGAACGGTGTTTGCTAGCCCTAGAGCATACTCGAGCCTATCAAAGGCGCATAGCCCGTGCATTCAACAAAAAAGTCAAAGGCCGCGACATCCAGGTCGAGATCTTGTACTTCGAGAAAAGCCCCCTAGTTATGTTGATACTAGGGGAAAATGGAAGTCTCCATGGATGGGACCGTATATTGTCAAAGAGATCCGGTCAGGAGGTGCCGTACTTCTCACAAACCAAGAAGGAGAAGACCTTGTTCAGCCCTTCAACCTTGACAAGCTCAAAAGGTATTATGCTTGAGCCAATCTATCCGGCAAAGTGCTTCCCTCTCCAGCTCGCTAGGTTGAAAACCCGAAAGGGAGGCCTAGGCAAAAGTTAGAGCAAAATAAAAAAAAAACAATAAAAGGAGAAATAAGGGCTCGCTAGGTTGAAAACCCGAAAGGGCAGCCTAGGCAAAAATTAGAGCATAAAAAAAAATAAAAAACAATAAAAGGAGAAATAAGGGCTCGCTAGGTTGAAAACCCGAAAGAGCGGCCTAGGCAAAAGTTAGAGCCATAAAAAAATGGAAAATCATGAGGAAAAGGGGAGGAAAGACACTCTTTGAATCCTCGGCATTCTATCTCCAGTCTTCAGCATGCAACGGGCTCGACTGACAAAAAAAAGAGAAAAACCACGACAGAAGCTCACATTAAAACACTAAAATATAATATTGCAGGTCCTAAGGTGCAACTTAGGAATTTTTAAGACATTTACATTATGCATTATGCCTGCACATATATACTTTTGCCTATACCCCCGCTTGTTTCCCCAAAACTATCCCTTTTTTTGGAGCTTAAGCCCCAAGGTGGTCCATCAGTACCTGCGGTGTCTGCCCGGCCGGACCCATATACTTCTTCTGCAAGGCAAAGAAAGGTCTCAGTCTCATGAGAACGAGAAGCACCAGAAGTGTCCCCGTCTTATTCATTATCCGCACTGCCGTTGTCCTGAAACAGCTAGACGATTGGGATTCCGACTATTCACTGCTGCCCTGTCTGATTTCAAAGAAAAATGCAGGGGCTATGAGAATAACCTTATGCCAAGTGTAGCCTTGCAACGATTATATGGCCGAGAACAGGAGGAGGTGGCTGTCTTTTCCTCCCCGCATATCTCCAAGAAAGCCCCCTCAAAGCCAAAAGTGCACTCCTTTGAAATTCATTTCTGAGACACAGCGTGCCGCCACCCTTAGATATCGGTATAGCTTTACTTTCTGCATGTATTTTGAGTGTGCATTTTATTTTCTCATATCATGTAAAATTATATTGCATTACATAATCCATGTTTGTACAGATTTTAGAAAAAAAAAGAAAAAAAAAGAAGAAAATAAACAGATGTTAAGCATGCAAAAAAAGGGGGGAGAAATGGCGAACGTGCAAAATAAAAAAATAAAAAAAATCGAAAGAAGGAAAAATGCATGTAAAAAAAATGAAAGAAATAGAAAAGAAACTCTCCCGTCAGCAATGGAGGAAAGCTGAAGCAGAAAAGAGAAAGAAATGAAGGCTGCTCCTTCATCCCGTAAGTGAAGAAGGGAGGAAAAGTGGAGTTTTCACTTTTCCCCCTCCAAGCAACTCAGAATCAACACTTAAGTCCTCAAATTTCCAAAGTTGCAAAGTGGCCCCTAGAACTTAACAGAAGGTTAACACAAAAGTAATTTTGTTAACCAAATTCGACGGCCTTTCATCCCAAAAGCAAGGAAAATTCATGTCTCCAGCAAGTCAGCCGCAAGACAAGAAGAAAAGTCAGAAAATTCGGCGGCAAAGGTAAGCCCCTTTCTCTTTTTTGTAAAAATAAAGTCGAAGAAAAAAAAAAGAAAAGAAAGAAAAAAAATCAAAGAAAAATCAGAAATAAAGTCATGAAGAAAATCAAAAAAAAAAAAAGAAGAAAAAAAAAGAAAAAAAAGAGACCCCCAGCATGAAAAGCCAGAACTACAGAAATAGCCAAATCAGCTGAACCAGCAGCAGTAGTCAAAAAGCATGAAAAGGTAAGAAAGGTAAGGTTTTCTTATTCTACTTTCATAAATAAAAGAAAAAAAAATCTTTTTCAAAAAAGTTTTCGTTAAAAAAAAAAGAGGAATATTCAGAAAACAAAAAAAAAAAAAGAGGGGAAGAAGAAAAGAAAAGTCTTTATCGTATCCAGCAGATTTTTGATCAGTTGGATATAGTTTTCGGAAAATTTGAAGAACGATCTTTATCGTATTCGATGTCGGGTATTTATCGGTCGAGTACAGTTTTCGAAAATCTGAACGGTCCTCTTATTGTGTTTGGAAACATGACATTTGGCCAACCAGACATAATTTTGAAACTACCTCTTAACATATTTCAACGTCAGGTATTTATGGGTTGAAGTATGGTTTTCGAAAAACACAAAAATCTTCATACCGTATTTGACATCGGTTTCGGACCGGAAGAATACGACATTTCAAAAAACATCAAAATCTTTTTTTCGTTTGTACTCTCGGATGGGTCTTTGACCCAAAGAGCACAACATCCTCGTTGGTTGTTCGTCTTGCTTGAGGCCAAACTACGTTTGGTCTGATTCCTTTTATTAAGGGATACGTAGGTAGCCTACATTAGTAGGTCCGACCATCAGAGCACTTAAATTTGCATATCTGCTTAAAAACTGCGATAACCTGCTATAACCGACTAAAATGTCTAGGATATGGAGGTTTGTTCACATTATAAATTGCTGCATTATAACTGTTGCTCTGTTGCATCTTTCTCCCTCATTTTACAATTGAACGAAATTGGAGAGTCTATTTCTTATCAACGATGTTCGTCTACTCAGTAAGCTGTGGGTTACCTGTAGACTCCATCGTTGAGGGGCTCTGTAGACACCCCAATTTCGTACCCCAGGTATGTGACATGACATAAAATATCAAGACCTGTGAAAACATTAACAAATGTCAAGTTACAGGGTCAAAATCGCAAAAGGACAAAGCAGGATGCGCAAAAGAATGAAATACAGGGTTCAAAGTGCAAGAAATTGAAACTATGAAAAAGTTGGCACCACCCATGGCAAAACTTGGCATGGCGCCAAGAATGCCTTGGTGGCGCCAAGTTTCACCTTCCCGGATCCCAGTTTCTGCTACAATCGTCGTAAAGTCCAAATTGCTCATCGTTGTGCACATCTATTGATGCACTAAGAAGAAAAATTAATTCCCAGCGTGTCCTCATTTCCAGCCTATAAATAAAGGCCTTGGGCTCCGCATTCAGCACAGAATTTCATCGATAAAATTCTCCACGTTCTCGTTACGCTGGTGAAATAGAAAGCGAAGCGAGATAGTGAGCGATCACCTCAAAAAGCCTCGAAACTCTGCTAAACCTTCTCCAAACACAAAACCAACTAGTAGAAGTGAGCCTTAGCTCCCCAGCTAGGTATCCACCCTATTTCCCCGGTCCAAAAATCGTGGAAAGAGCAGTTGCTCTGCCCGATTGAAAAGGTCAAATCTGCCAGAAATAAGTCGTTACTCAACCCGATTTCAGCCTACCTCAAGCAAACACAACAACCAAAATAAACAGTTACTCTGCCCAAATCCTGAGGCCAAAAGTAACTTTCGGAAGCAGTCACTCTGCCCGAATTCACACAACACACAACACACAACAACAACAAAAAAAGACTCCCTCTCCCTGAAGGACAGAGCGAGCACACCCTAGGTCATCAGTAAGTTTTATTTTTAAGTTTTTATTTGTAAAAGTATTATTTCCAATCCGGCCCAATGTAGATATATAAGCAGTTGTGCTGCCCCGGATTTAGTTAGGAAATAATACTAAAAAGAGTCATTATTATGGCCAAATATTTTCAAGTATATTTGTAATTATTTGTAAAGAGACTGTTGCAAGTCTGTAACTAATGTAGACAAATGGATGTATTTGTAGGCAGTTAATGCTTTATTTATCTGTTAAATTAATATAACAACAAGCATACTTTAGCCGAAAACTGTTTTGAGACCGAAAGGGCGAGTTTGGTGCCTAGCACCTTCCCAACTCGTAACTTAGCCTCCGGACCCGTTTCTATTATCTCTGGTTTTCTTTTTGGTTTTGCTTTATTTATTCCTTAAAATAAAGATGGCGACTCTAAAACATTTTGGATCCAGTGGGGCCTCGCAACATCTTTCCTTGCACTTTTTCGTTTTCCCTAAAAAAAGGGAGAATGGGAATGGAAAGGTGATGTATTCCTATGTCCTGGTATCCCCTAAAAAAGGGATAACTTGACGTAGAAAATTCAAAGCACTCATAGTGATCCGAGATAGGCCATAAGGCTATTTTCATAAAATCCATAGTGGGGGCGCTGCAACATTCCTTCCTTGAACTTTCACGTTTTCCCCTAAAAAAGGGAGAATGAGAATAGAAGGGTGATGCATTCCTATATCCTGGTATCCCCTAGAAAAGGGATAACTTGACATAGAAAACCCAAAGCTCCCATATTGGATCAAAATCCACTAAAGGCAACCGAGGCGCATTCCAACGCGCTATTCCGACAGCACTCCTCTCGCACTTTTGATTTCGTCCTCCCCTAGAAAAGGGAGGGTGGAACGAGAGCAGTGGATGTCAACGCATCCGCATGTATGCGCACCCCTATCCAAGGGCGCGCGGGGTGCGGGAGCACATTTTCCCCAGAACACACAATAGCAATCACGAATCCCATAATTCGTGAAGACGAAGCACCGTCCCACCTTCAACGTAAAACTCAACAAATGCCAGCTGGACTTATATGCATGCACAAGTAGATGTTTACTTGTGAATTCTCAAGTAGATAAAATGAGCTACTAAACTCATACGACTATGCACATTGTTACAATAATCACAAAACCACAATAGGAGCTTATTTGAGTCTTTAAATCATAAGTGTCAAGCTGTCCATTCTATTCTATTCAAGTCCCAAAATATAGTAATCTAGTCAAAGGGAATATAATTATTATAGGATCTCACCACGATCCTCGTAAGGTTCAATTGGTCCTTAACTCGACTCCGTTGAGTCCTTACTACAGTTCCAAGCAAATAGAGTATAAATGTTATATACATTTGTAGCCCTTCTATGTTCTTGTTTAAGGCATAGCTAGGTTCTCGTATCATTTAGGAACCCTAGTCCACATATCAATAAGTCAAGTAGAAGATGGAAGCCTAAGTTGTTAATATCAAACCAAGCCTTAGTTCAATTCAAGTTCATAATCCCACCTATTAGTGGAATCCAAATTTCATAGCAAGTTAACAACCCAATCGGTAGAACACATGCTTGAAGGCAAGAAAAACTATATGCTTTATAAGTCATATTCATCAAGTATGGAGAATCAATCCTTAACAAGTTCAAATATTACAAATCACTCGGCGCAACAATCTTTCTAGTTGCATTAAAAATTCCTCTCAACACAAAATGTACTGAATATTTCTTATTCAGAAAGTAGGCTCTTTAAACTATAACTTAGCCTTTCGAATAATCTGTTTTTCTGTTATGATTATTCTGCCCAGTCAACTTATAAATTCGACCATTAATTTCACACAACTCCAAATTTCATGAATTTTATATATTCAGAAACTAGACTCTTAGAACTATAATTTAGAACTTTAAATTACTCCATTTGGACTTGTATTCTTCATGATACAGTCACCTCAAGTTCATGTTAAAAATCTGGTTCTCTGTTGTGACTCGTTCTGCTTAGTCAACTTGTAAATTCAACCATGAATTTATCACAAATCAAAATGAGGGTATTATTACCTAGTATGAAACTAGACTCTTGAAACTATAATTTAGAATTTTAAATTACTCCATTAGGACTTGTATTCATCAAAATATAGCCCCTCCAAGTTCATGTCAGAAATCTGATTTTCTGTTGTGGCCTGTACTGCATGTCCATCATACAAACTTCACCAAAAATTCCTCATTGATCCAAATGAAACATATTTTACATTTTCAGAAACTAAACTCTTTTATATAGAGTTTAACATTTTAAAATACTCCAATTGGACTTGTATTCATCAAATCATGGTCCTCTCAAGTTCAAGATACAAATCTGATTCTCTGCTATGACTTACACTAAGTGTCTATCATAGAAAATTCACCAAATATTCCTCATAAATCCAAATATCATAAATATTATATTTCCAGAAACTATACTCTTTGAAGTATAACTTAGAATTTTAAATTACTCAATTCAGTCATGTATTGATCGAAATATGGTCACCTCAATATCATGTTAACAGATTGACTTTCTGGTAACAGCTTACTGGAACAGCCACGATTTGTGACTAATGAAAAATACTTCCCTAACTCCAAAATTTATGAAACTTTACAGAGAGTTACCTAACATGTATAGGTATAACATACTACATTTTTAGAAAATTCCCTTTAGTATATTAGTAGCATTAACTTCCCAAAATTTTCCCAAAACAGAAACTGAATTTGTATTGTTTGTTTTCCAACAAGTTCATGAACAACAATGATTCCAAATCAAAACCTAAACATATTTCAAACTAAACCCAAGACCAAAATCATCAAGTCAAGATCCATGGAAAAATTTCCAGATTTCTCAACGTGTGGATGTTGTTCGGGATGCTTGGCAATTAAATTGTACTGGCCACCCAATGGTCTATTTGCGAATAAATTAAAAGCGGTGCATATTGCCCTCAAGGAATGGAATAAGAACACGTTCGGAAACGTTTTTCAGGATGTGAAAGAGGCAGAAGATCAGGTGCTTGAGAAAGAGCTTTTATATAAAGGAAGGGGAAGGTAATTCTAAACTATTCCACTCTTCTGTTCAACAAACCCGGAAAAAGTTATTTATCCATGAGATTCGGGACATGCATGGAACATTACTCACTTCGGAGGATGATATTAAAACGACAGCGGTGGAATTTTATCGTGATCAATTGTCTGCATGCTCTCGTTCGGATGACGACATTTTGTCGGTTATTCCTATATTCGCATTTCTTAGTTATATGTTTTTTGAGTTTTGTTTTATCTATTTTGTAAGTTATTTTGTAAGTTATTTAGTAAGTTATTTTGTAATTTTGCTCTTATAAGGGCAAGGCAGGTTGTCCCCCTCAAGTTTGTACCTTTTCTTTAATAAAATAAAATGCCGTGGTGCCGCCCGCCTGGCCGAAAAAAAAAAAAACAAGTTTAATGAAGACTAGCATGTCAAAAAATCTAGTATACAAAATTCTGGAAATTTGCATCTTACCTTAAGTCCATTAAAAGATGGAGAAAATTAAAACAAACCAAGGATTAATAGTCTCCTTGTCGATAGCTACGATTGGGTGGTCTCGAATCCAAAATCGGATGGCCGGATCTCCGGGAAATCACAAAACACACACTAATCTCACCAAGAATCTCCCACACTTGAGTTCTCTAACCATGGCTGAATATGAGTGGTAGAAGGTGTAAGGAGTGGAATAATACTGATATTTCAAGTCCACCAAGGTTAGGGAGTGAATGGAAAACAAGTGTCAAGCTATGATAGGTCAATTTTTATGTGAGATTAAGTCCCTAATTGAGGACTTAGTGCTAAAATTTTAACTTAGACTTAATCCACTCTAATTAAGGTCTAATTAAGGTCTCAAGTCAGGTTTAGTGAAATTCATTAAGGGTCTCCAAGTAAATCCAATAAACAAGGCAAAACTCAAATTTCTGGAAATACCGAGAATAACTTATTCAGTCAACTTTAAAAAGGCGCATGTACTGGATACAAATCCAAAAATTACGCAAGAGGTATGGTTAGAAAAATCTTGAAGTGTAGTTTCTAACGCATCAAACGGATCTCAATTCCAATTTGTCTACAGAAAACTATGGCTGTAAGACCCCGATTCCCGGTTAGCTTGAATTGCGTGCAATGCTCGCACTTCTTCCCTTGTTGATCGCTTATTTGATTTCTGAGAGAATCTAGATGTGTATGAGATATCACATTAAGACCAAAATACTTTTAATAGATGTCATTTAGTTGTTAACTTGCTAAAGTCACAAATCGTAACTCGACGATAATCGAAATGTGACGCGATTGAGAGTTTACTCGGGTTTTTGTGTTCCTGACCTCGATTTGGTCCTAGATCTTTACATGATGATTAAATAACTTATTTAGATGTGTTAGAATTCTATATGGATGCATATATGTAAGTATTTGATATCATTCATAGTATCCTTAACATGATTTAAATCTTGTTTGAATGCTTGTCGAATCGACGGTTTGATTGCTACTTTACTTCTTGTTGTTCTTCTTCTTTGTACGACTTTTTCGGCTGGTATTATTTTGACCCTAGATGACTAGGGGACCTTGGGGAATTAAATTAGAATTATTTTTGAGTGGTCGTGTAAACGTTTACACACGCTCGAGTTTGATTTTCGGAAATTCGTGTATTTCCGAAGGCCACGATAGGTCTGTAGTATTTTGGCCATAACTTTGTGTACGAAACTCGGAATTCGGATCCGTTTAATGTGTTAGAAACTAGACTCATAGAGATTTCTAAACATACCTTTTTTGTAATTTTAGGACGTGTATTTCGGTACAGGAACATTTTGTAAAATGACCCAAATTCTGGTCTACTATAGTTGACCACTCATTGTGTGTTAGACTTTCTATTTGGCCAACCTAACCCTACCCAAACCCAACCTAACCCACCATAAACCACCCTAGTTCAACCTATATATCCTCCTCTACATTCTTGACAAGTTTTGGGAGCTTTGAGTGCATGCTAGACACTTGGCAAAGAAAGAACACCAACATGCACAAACATGCATTGGACACTTCCTCCCACCCCACTTTAGCCATAGAGTGGCCATTACCTCCACTAAACCCATCCTATTCAGCCATCTTATCCAAAAAAAACGTGGCTGATCATATCTCTAAGGTTAGAGAGGTTTTCTTGAAGGTTCATAGGTGATCAACAATGGTGGCCAAAGCTTGAGGAGGCCATTTCCAAAACCGAACCATAGAAAAGGAGAGGAGGGCAAGGAGATCACATACCCACCTTTGCCTGGATGTTTTGTACATCTTGTAGGGCTTATTTCAGTTGAGTTACAACATCTCTTTCTATTTATCTTAGCCTCATTGACCCTAGGGAAAACAATCTTGCTATTTGAGGTCAATGAGAGCACTTAGGACTTTGTAGAGATGTCATGTTCTCCTATATGCTAAATGATGAATTTTGGTTGTATGAACAGATTATAAACAGATTATAAACCATGATTATGATGTTATTTAGGTGTGATAATGTATGATAAATCATTATATCTTGTTCTTTAAGCATTGGGAGCATGTTTGATGAAATAGTTAGTCTTGTAGAGATGCTATGTTCTCGTATATGCTAAATGTTACATTTTTGGTTGTATGATCAGATTATGAAAAGATTATAAACCATGATTATGATGTTATTTATGTGTGGTAATATATGATAAGTCACCCTATCTTGTTGTTTAAGTGTTGGGAGCATGTTTGATGAAATGGTTAGACTTGTAGAGATGTCATGTTTCACTATATGCTAGATGATGAAATTTTGGTTGGATGAACATGTTGTAAATTATGATTATGATGATATTCATGTGTAGAGATATATGATGAATTATGTTATCTTGTTTGTTTAAGTGTTGGGAGCATATTTGATGAAATGGTTAGACTCATATTTGATGAAATAGAAAGAATGAATATATATGCCTTGTTTGTGACTTCTATTCTATGTTGACTAGTTAATTGTTTGAGTGGAGTTTTATGGGTTTAATAACCTTAGTAAACAGATTGTAAAGTATGTTTATGATGATATTCAAGGGTAGAGATATATGATAAATCATTCTATCTTGTTTGTTTAAGTGCTGGAAGCATGTTTGATGACTTGTGAATGAGTATATATGTCTAATTTGTGACAGTGATTCTATGTTGCCTACTTAAATGTTTGATTTGGGGTCTTATGGGTTTAATGACCTTAGTAACCTATTGATTCATGTTAGTATGGACATAGGAGAGTATTGAGGCCAACGACTTCTATACCCTAATTTTTGAAAGATTGATTATGACTCAACGGAGTTGACCATTGGGTTAGTATAACATTAAGGAGTAATATGCCTAAGTCCTACGAATTTTGGGGTAGTATTAATGGAGGTTAAGCCTCCAAGCATTTTAAAGTGTATGAAGAACACTTGATGATTAGAGCCTTGATTTTTATCTCTAATGTGATTATGTGCTAGTTGTGAAGTAAAAGCATGACTAGATGATTGTAGAGTACATGCCTACTTATTTGAGCATATGATAATGTATTACGTGTGCTTGAAGTTTGAGTCCAGCTGGAGTCGGTTTGTTGAGTCTTTGGGGCGGGACGATGCATCATCTTCACGAATTGTGAGATTCATGATTTTGATGGATCGCCGCGCCGAATTGCACACACCCTCTATCGATGGCCACGGTAGGGAAGTAGTTGATCTCAATTGTAGTATGGAAACATGACTTCGATAACTATCGGAACTTGAGTGGGGAAATGTCTCGGGGACGTCGATATCCACGAAAGGGATATCGAGGACACATAAAGGTTTTGCACGTGCTTTTGCAGGAGCGACACGGCGGAAAAAGGGTAACGGTATCACATCCCTTTTTATATGAATTGACTCACGAGTGCTATATGTTAATAATGTGCTATGTGAATATGATATGATATGAAATGATGGTTGAATGATTTAATGAAATGTTATACTTGTTGATAACATGATACTTGAAATTGTTAAGTATGGATATCTTGACATGATTATTTATGAAATGTATATTATGCCAATAGCATGAATTATTATTGTTGAGCATGATGCCATGACAGGAAGTTATGTTAGTAACTTGCTAAGTCTTTATGACTTACTCCTATTTGTTTTGATTGTTTTCCCTAGATCCAAGCCGAGCGAGCGGTTCGAAGTGAGTATCGATTTGCGTTGGAGAAGCTTTTGACGAGGTTGCTACCTTGTAATTTTAGTATCTTTTCTTTTGGCAAGGACGATGGGAACATAAAGTTATGTAAACTTTATGTGGGGTAGCAAGACTTTATGTGTTTGATTATTAGTACTTAATCTTTTGAGAGCCGACATGTGTTAGTCGTGCCTTATGTAATTTGATGATCATGCTTTAGTTGTTTTAACCATGTATTGGTTAGTTTATTATGTTTGTTATCCGGCATGTTTTTAGCCGTTAAGCATGTTAGACTAGAGTTGTAGACTTAGTTTAATGTTGGGTTCCGGCCGTAACGTCGCCGATGACTTGGTATATAACTGCTATAAATTGTTATCACATGATTTTATTTTTGGACCAAGAGATTCATTATCTCTAAGGTTGTCATAGTTTGAGCTTGTTAGCTCGGGCGCCACCGTTTAATTATATTACGCTTCCGCATGTGTTAAAGTTTTTGGCGTACCGCCGTTATGGCCTTACCCGTTATTTGTTATCTTGTGTGTTTTGACGGCACGACCTCGGGGTCTGATATTGGGATTCGGGTTGGGTCGCCACAGTTGGTATCAGAGCTATTGGTTAGCTGTCTGCCAGGATAGGTTCCTTGGCCTAGTTTGGGGGTTGGTTTTGTGTGAATCGTTGAATATTAACGTCGAGAGTTATTGTAAGATTAAGATGTTTGAATCTAGAATGTGTGTTAGCACTAGTAGAGGTGCCAGTATTGATGAGTATAAGGTAGTATTAGTAGTATCCATGTTTGAGAATCCACCAGAGAATTGGTGGCAAATATTATGAGATTATGGTTTAATATTTAAGTGATGATCACGGAGTTAGCTCATTGGAGCAGAGTACTTAGTACCGAATGAGACTAGGAAGAATCCATGAATTGTGAAAGAGTTAAGGATTAAGGATGGAATATTATAGGCAATTTATTTTATTACAGTTTGCGGATTATCGAGGGGCTGTGGACTATACTTATGAGAAAGGGTTGGATATTAAGGAATGCACTCGAGAGAGGACCTCGAGAACTGTTAAGGATGATGATGAGTTAGAAGGCAATTTGAAAAGATTGCCTTAAGTTGAGGATTAACGATTCTAGTAGTGCTAGTAAGCGGTCTAGTGACTCTTAGTGAGATGGTGATAGACGACCTAGAGTTTGAGGTTGTGTACGTGCGTGGCGGTTGGCCATTGCGGAGTTTTGAGACCTACCGAGATAGGAGGTAACTCCTTATTTATATATTATGGTTATTATTATCGCTACTATGAGTATGCGTGGTATCGTTAGCTCACATGCATTCATACATACATTGCATTGAGTATTGAAATCTATTGATTGTTGGTTTCTCGGGTTTATTGATATGATAAAGGATGATGTCCCGGTATGGGATTTGTTTATGGTTTTGATTGAATTTTGATTTTTCGGCAAGCAATTAATTGCGGTATAAAAATGTGATAATATTTACTAGTTGTATTTGCTAGTGGTGCGTTGAGTTTATACACTCTATGGATATACATGTAATGTTATGAGTTGCATGAATTAAATGGATTATATGGATTATATGAGTAGAAGTATGATGGTACTTGGTGATTATATATCACATTTGCATGATATACGTGTATGCATGTGGTATTGCTAATAATAGGAATTTTGTCATTTGCTTAAAGATTAATTTATGAGTAAAGGTATGGTTTACAAAAACAATAAAATGTATTTAACGGATATAGTTGTATTTGAGTATGAACATGCTTATGTGCATTAGTAGTAAAGGTAACTTGCTTAGTCTGTTGCATGATTATGTGAGACAATAGGGAAGGATGCTTAGAAATTTTCTCATGGACCATGGCATCCTTGCAACGGAAGCTTTTGAAATCCAATTTAGCCGGTACCCTGAATTGGTGATCAAAAGAGGTTCGTTGGTGGACTAGGATTGGTAGCAAGTTGGTTAGAAATTGACTAAACCAATTACCAAAGGGAACGAACAGAAATGGAATGAATTTTTAATCAATGCTATTATGTGTTGTTATGTGTTTCATCCATAATTTGGAAATTTTGAGTGTGGCTTGCATGATCATGAATGTTGACTTATTGTTTTAGGAGCGTGTTCTGGAACACTCTTCTTTAGTTTGTGAATTGCTCTATCGGCAATTTTTGAACTTGTGAATGTGAGATTTTTGGTAATTGATTTTTGAGTATTTGGTTTGGTTATTGTGATAGTAGACTCGGAGATTGAGTCTAGGTTTATGGTTTTGAGCATCGAGTGTTAACTCGAGATTGGGAGACACCGTAGTTGTGTTTGGGTATTTGTTGTTGGGTGATGACCTAACGTTGGTTTGTTATACGGTTTAGAATTCAGAACGAATTCTTTTTAAGGGGGAGAGGATGTAAGACCCCGATTCCCGGTTAGCTTGAATTGCGTGCAATGCTCGCACTTCTTCCCTTGTTGATCGCTTATTTGATTTCTGAGAGAGTCTAGATGTGTATGAGAGATCACATTAAGACCAAAATACTTTTAATAGATGTCATTTAGTTGTTAACTTGCTAAAGTCACAAGTCGTAACTCGACGATAATCGAAATGTGACGCGATTGAGAGTTTACTCGGGTTTTTGTGTTCCTAACCTCGATTTGGTCCTAGATCTTTACATGATGATTAAATAACATGTTTAGATGTGTTAGACTTCTATATGGATGCATATATGTAAGTATTAGATATCATTCATAATATCCTTAACATGATTTAAATCTTGTTTGAATGCTTGTCGAATCGACGGTTTGATTGCTACTTTACTTCTTGTTGTTCTTCTTCTTTGTACGACTTTTTCGGCTGGTATTATTTTGACCCTAGATGACTAGGGGACCTTGGGGAATTAACTTAGAATTATTTTTGAGTGGTCGTGTAAACGTTTACACATGCTCGAGTTTGATTTTCGGAAATTCGCGTATTTCCGAAGGCCACGATAGGTCTGTAGTATTTTGGCCATAACTTTGTGTACGAAACTCGGAATTCGGATCCGTTTAATGTGTTAGAAACTATAATCATAGAGATTTCTAAAAATACCTTTTTTGTAATTTTAGGACGTGTATTTCGGTACAGGAACATTTTGTAAAATGACCCAAATTCTGGTCTACTATAGTTGACCACTCATTGTGTGTTAGACTTTCTATTTGGCCAACCTAACCCTACCCAAACCCAACCTAACCCATCCTAAAACTCCCTAGTTCGACCTATATATCCTCCTCTGCATTCTTGACAAGTTTTGGGAGATTTGAGTGCATGCAAGACACTTGGCAAAGAAAGAACACCAACATGCACAAACATGCATTGGACACTTCCTCCCACCCCACTTTAGCCATAGAGTGGCCATTACCTCCACTAAACCCATCCTATTCAGCCATCTTATCCAAAAAAAACGTGGCTGATCATATCTTTAAGGTTAGAGAGGTTTTCTTGAAGGTTCATAGGTGATCAACAATGGTGGCCAAAGCTTGAGGAGGCCATTTCCAAAACCGAACCATAGAAGAGGAGAGGAGGGCAAGGAGATCACATACCCACCTTTGCATGGACGTTTTGTACATCTTGTAGGGCTTATTTAAGTTGAGTTACAACATCTCTTTCTATTTATCTTAGCCTCATTGACCCTAGGGAAAACAATCTTGCTATTTGAGGTCAATGAGAGCACTTAGGACTTTGTAGAAATGTCATGTTCTCCTATATGCTAAATGATGAATTTTGGTTGTATGAACAGATTATAAACAGATTATAAACCATGATTATGATGTTATTTAGGTGTGATAATGTATGATAAATCATTCTATCTTGTTGTTTAAGCATTGGGAGCATGTTTGATGAAATAGTTAGGCTTGTAGAGATGTTATGTTCTCGTATATGCTAAATGTTACATTTTTGGTTGTATGATCAGATTATGAAAAGATTATAAACCATGATTATGATGTTATTTATGTGTGGTAATGTATGATAAGTCACCCTATCTTGTTGTTTAAGTGTTGGGAGCATGTTTGATGAAATGGTTAGACTTGTAGAGATGTCATGTTTCACTATATGCTAGATGATGAAATTTTGGTTGGATGAACATGTTGTAAAGTATTATTATAATGATATTCATGTGTATAGATATATGATGAATTATTCTATCTTGTTTGTTTAAGTGTTGGGAGCATATTTGATGAAATGGTTAGACTCATATTTGATGAAATAGAAAGAATGAATATATATGCCTTGTTTGTGACTTCTATTCTATGTTGACTAGTTAATTGTTTGAGTGGAGTTTTATGGGTTTAATAACCTTAGTAAACAGATTGTAAAGTATGTTTATGATGATATTCAAGGGTAGAGATATATGATAAATCATTCTATCTTATTTGTTTAAGTGTTGGAAGCATGTTTGATGACTTGTGAATGAGTATATATGCCTAACTTGTGACCGTGATTCTATGTTGCCTACTTAAATGTTTGATTTGGGGTCTTATGGGTTTAATGACCTTAGTAACCTATTGATTCATGTTAGTATGGACATAGGAGAGTATTGAGGCCAACGACTTCTATACCCTAATTTTTGAAAGATTGATTATGACTCAACGGAGTTGACCATTGGGTTAGTATAACATTAAGGAGTAATATGCCTAAGTCCTACGAATTTTGAGGTAGTATTAATGGAGGTTAAGCCTCCAAGCATTTTAAAGTGTATGAAGAACACTTGATGATTAGAGCCTTGATTTTTATCTCTAATGTGATTATGTGCTAGTTGTGAAGTAAAAGCATGACTAGATGATTGTAGAGTACATGCCTACTTATTTGAGCATATGATAATGTATTATGTGTGCTTGAAGTTTGAGTCCAGCTGGAGTTGGTTTGTTGAGTCTTTGGGGCGAGATGATGCATCATCTTCACGAATTGTGAGATTCGTGATTTTGATGGATCGCCGCGCCGGATTGCACACACCCTCTATCGATGGCCACGGTAGGGAAGTAGTTGATCTCAGTTGTAGTATGGAAACATGACTTTGATAAATATCGAAACTCGAGCGGGGAAATGTCTCGGGGACGTCGATATCCACGAAAGGGATATCAAGGACACATAAAGGTTTTGCACGTGCTTTTGCATGAGCGACACGGCGGAAAAAGGGTAACGGTATCACATCCCTTTTTATATGAATTGACTCACGAGTGCTATATGTGAATAATGTGCTACGTGAATATGATATGATATGAAATGATGGTTGAATGATTTAATGAAATGTTATACTTGTTGATAACATGATACTTGAAATTGTTAAGTATGGATATCTTGACATGATTATTTATGAAATGTATATTATGCCAATAGCATGAATTATTATTGTTGAGCATGATGCCATGACAGGAAGTTATGTTAGTAACTTGCTAAGTCTTTATGACTTACTCCTATTTGTTTTGATTGTTTTCCCTAGATCCGAGCCGAGCGAGCGGTTCGAAGTGAGTATCGATTTGCGTTGGAGAAGCTTTTGACGAGGTTGCTACCTTGTAATTTTAGTATCTTTTCTTTTGGCAAAGACGATGGGAACATAAAGTTATGTAAACTTTATGTGGGGTAGCAAGACTTTATGTGTTTGATTATTAGTACTTAATCTTTTGAGAGCCGACATGTGTTAGTCGTGCCTTATGTAATTTGATGATCATGCTTTAGTTGTTTTAACCATGTATTGATTAGTTTATTATGTTTGTTATCCGGCATGTTTTTAGTCGTTAAGCATGTTAGACTAGAGATGTAGACTTAGTTTAATGTTGGGTTCCGGCCGTAACGTCGCCGATGACTTGGTATATAACTGCTATAAATTGTTATCACATGATTTTATTTTTGGACCAAGAGATTCATTATATCTAAGGTTGTCATAGTTTGAGCTTGTTAGCTCGGGTGCCACCGTTTAATTATATTACGCTTCCGCATGTGTTAATGTTTTTGGCGTACCGCCATTATGGCCTTACCCGTTATTTGTTATCTTGTGTGTTTTGACGGCACGACCTCGGGGTCTCGTATTGGGATTCGGGTTGGGTCGCCACAATGGCCTACAACCCTATCATGTCCGTGGCGAATACACAAGTCACACCGGAAATGAAACACGAGCGTGTTCAAACTTAAACACGACCAAACCAAGATAATACCAAGTTTATCCCCAAGGTCCCCCTAGTCATCAATGGCCAAACCTAGGATCAAAATAATACTAACCGAGTAATAAAACAACACAATAACTAAAATCGCGAATCGGGGAATCAAACTTACGACGACAACTACTATGAACGTCGTGGCCACATGTAAAGTTGTAAACATGGTTATTATGAATGTAAATTCATCCAAGCAAGTACATAAGGATTCGGGGTCTCACAGCTTGTGTCAAGTGGACGGTCCGTCTTACCGCAAGTTGCTGAAGACGTTCTTCGGTCTCACCGCGCTGTATCAACAGGCGAAGGACGAGCTCTCGTGTTGCTGGAACGGCACTATCAGTCACGCCAGGCATCAAGATGGTGACAACGGGGTCGGTGGATCGGGCCAAAAGGGCCCTCGAGTGATAGGGGTTGGTACTAGCGATCTTGGCCCACTGGCCAGGAAATCGAGGATGCATCGGAGTGCATCGACCATGCAGTAGAAAAATGAAAAAAAGTATTCTAATTATTATGTTTTGTATGTATTTACATTTATGTAGTCCTGTAGATACTTTATAGACAACGAATTAAATTTTAATTTATGCGATGTATTCTAATTAATGTGTATGTGAGACTCAAGCAATAAAATTTAATTTTTCGTGCACATTGTACCTGGGTTGGTGATAGTTTGGATAGCTGTTTGGGGGTTATTGGATATTGTTTGAGGTGCCTGTTGTTGGGAGAGGGATGCTAAGGAACAACCCCTCCCCTTCTTTCCTTCAGTTGAAGCAGAAGAGATAGAGTGTAGCTGTAGGCAGTAAGTTAGGCTGTAGTGTAGAGTTTGAAAAAATCTCCCGACAATAGTGAATACACATACAGTAGGAAGACTTTCAGGGCAGCTGTTGAGGAAATTACCGTAGGAAGAAAGGAGGAAGGGGGCGCGACACATGGAGGCCCGGGCGTCGTGCCCCGACTTGAATTTTCTTTTGGTTTTCCTTTCCTTTTCTGGATTGTCGAGTTGCTGTCAGCTATCATTTTTCTGTCAGTTTCTCTGTGAAGGCTTGCAACCTCTGTTGTCTGTTGTCTTCCTTTCTGCCGAAAGAAAATTGTATCTATTTGTTGGAATCTTTGTTTCAAAAACCATATACACCGTCCTTGTTATCCTTGTTTAGCAAAATAATTTTGCTTCAGTGTCTGTCTACTTGCTTTGCTACATAGTACAATATACAAATCAATGATGCTAGATGAGATAGGAATCCACAAGTTACTACTCAGGGATGTCGGCTGTTACAATCACGAACACACGAACTAAGCTCAAGCTATCGATTAGCTGCGATCTGCTACAATCATGATCTACTCGGCCTCAACGTGGTGAAAAGGTTACTGTAACTAGAAAACAAAGTATGGGATGAGTCATAATGACTCAGTACGCTACTACTAAACATTATGACATAAATGAAATATTGCCATATGTGGAAAAGATATCGTGTTACAACAACAAAGACCTAGTAAGTTGAGTTGTACTGTATAGAAACCATTCCTTTACCAGACTACCAAGATGAACCAGGGTGAATCCCCTATTCACAAACAATCAAACAAGTCAGGAGGCAAGTCACAAGAAGTATCGAATAAATATGGACATATGTCTAAACATAAACATCCCAAGTCTCCTATAAATAATTAGATAGAAGTATGCATAATTATACATATGCACATATCAAGAAAATCATGGAATAGTAAAGTAGAAGCATGCATATCCACGTATATATATACATCGAGACGTTCAAGGAATTATCATTAATATAAAGCAATCAAGAAAAAGTACATGTAAGCATTTAGCTCACATATTCCTTCTATAGAAGAATTATCACGACACGATCCCGGATTTCTAAGGATATTAACAAGATTCCCAAGTAAGGTCGTAGACAAGTCAACGTGAATGCATGCACACAAAGCCACTTTTGAGAGTCGGGATTCCCAACTTCAATAACCCTAAAACCATAGTGTCCAAAATAAGGGTAGGTCACCTTATTACAAGTCCCAGGATTTCAATTGAAGTCCCAAAGTATCAACAATCACAAATCATACATAAACCCTTTCAATTCAAGATCACACATTTGTGGTCAAATCATTTCCCAAAACTCGTAGGACTACATCCTAGAGTCATATAGACTATAGTAAACATTCTTGTTACTCTATTGAGTCAAGATACTAAGTTTCATCTAAATAGAGTTCAAATGCCTTAGACATTTCAAAGGCTCTCTTTTAAGTTTTTGATTCAAATGGGGTTAGATTACTAACACAATAGAAATCCTAGCCATCCAAGTCCACAATTTATACTTTGTAAAGCCCTATAATAATCATCTCAAGGAAGTTGTTAATTACAACAAGTCCATTCACAATAGTTGTTCCAAAGCATACATATAACATCTTTGAAACTAGACACAAACCCAAATAGGAAAGTTTAGGTCAAAGACTCAAAATCTCCAGATTTTTAACAAGTCTCAAATCAAGTTTTTGGCATGGTAGAATTCTTCCCTAGCATGGTAGCAACAAGCTTAGTAAATACTATCATGCAAGATAACCTAGGTTCCAAAAAGTCTTTAGATTAGTAGCATACCTTAAGCTTAAAAAAAGATGAAATAAAGGAAATCTAATCGGTGAGAATCATGCTCCTCGCCAATAGCTTTGATTTGGTTGTCTCGGATTGAAAATCGGAACTCGGAACTCAAGTTATAGACAAAACACACACTAATCGCCTCTCACCATTCACACACAAGAACTCTTGAAGAGAGAGGAAGAAATGGGGGAAATGGCTTCTTGATGACAGCCACAAAGAGGGAAGAAGTATATATATGACTTGCAAAATGTAGTGGAATTCCATGTGTCTCTAGGAGAATGAAGGGATTAGGCTCCTAATTGGGGATTAGGATTAAGTCAACTTAGTTAGGGTCTAATACATGTGATTAGGGTCACTAATGATGGAGGGTTAATAGGCTAATTGGGTTACAAATTGGATAAATAGGAAAATCTTGTATTGCTAGTAACTTGGCTGGGTGGTCACCCAGTCAAAAGGCTGAGCGATTGCTCAGTCCCCTTTTCCTGTCCTGTGCTTCTGGATTTTGCGCACTCGCTCAGTCACTTGGTTGAGCGAGCGCTCAGGGGTCTAGATGGCCAAAATGACTTGAAAACAAGTCCCAAGTGTGTCCAACTCAACCCCAACCCATATGGGATGTTTAACACACTCAAAATATGTCCAAAATACGTCCAAACATCACCTGAAACAAGGAGGAATAAAGGGCAAAACTCGCAACGAACATCAAACGATTCAACGAGTCAAACTATTATATAACAAGCATGGAACAGCGTTCTTAAACATGTTAAGGACTAGTATAAATGGTCTAGGAATCTAACCAACAAACCACTAGTCTCAAAGACACGAAACAAGGCAAAGGAAAGCAAACCGAGAGACTCTAAGAGTCAAAAGGTCAAATGGAGTAACAATGATTCCAAACTCTCAACCAAGCATACTATGATCAAGATCGATGTTAGAAAGCATACGAGTAGGGTTATGATATGGACTAGAGTACTCCTATAAGGTCCAATAATGAGAGGAATGGGTGGCGAGCTGTAATGGTTTATGTATAAGTGAGGGTGTAGAATTACATGGTTATCCAGTGTGTTTGATAAAAACTTTACTAGTTATGATTAATATTATTAAAGCTAAGATTGCTACTGATCTTAGTATGGGTGGATGACATAGTTAATTAAACTATATATTTGTATTTTAGGCTTAAACGACGGTGAGTAGCTACACTTCTTCGCTTATAAGTTAGTTCTGCAATGCTATAGAGGTAAAGGATTATGCCTCATTTAGGTCTTTTGAATTCTTCGTTCCATACTGTTAGGCTTCCGCTATTTCTTTGATAAATGTTTTTCCTTTGAAAAGTGTGTTGATTTTGAACTCCGTTGATTACGTTCATTTGCTTACTCATAATTATGCTCCTTGTTAAATTTCATATACTTATCAAGTCTTATGTGAAATACCATTTGTTTGATACATGAATTGATTATTGATTATGCTTGGGTTTGAGAAAATTATTATTATTATTATTTTCAAAAAATTCTTACCTTGATCACTAAGTCAAACAACTTAGTCATGGGGTGGCAATGACTGACACCACACGATTATAAAACATGATTACAGAGACAAATAACACGATAAGATCAGCACGACACGACATGACACGAAACACGACACGAAAGGCACGACATTGTTAATGTATTCAAAATAATAGTTATTGTTATATTTACGATCAAATTAGATACTCCCTCCATTCCTAAATAATTGTCCTAGTTGACCCGGCGCACAGTTTAAGAAAAAAACAATTGACTTGATTATTTATATTGGTTTAATGTGTAGTTTCCTTTAAAGTCCATGTGTATGTGGCCCATAATTAAAGTAGAGTGAAAAAGTAAGGGTAAAGTGGTAAAAGTGATGTTCTAAAAAGGTAAGTTTCAAACTGGACAATTATTTTGGGACGGACGAAAAATGAAATGAGGATGATAATTTAGGGACGGAGGGAGTATATAATATGAAAACACGATAGTGAGGCACGAACACGATAGGATAGCACGAATTGCCACCCCTAGTCACGGGTTAATGTGACTTTTAGATTTACCTAGTCACAGGTTAATGTTACCTTTCGATTTACGTAGTCACGGGTTAATTTGACATTTCGAAACCCTTTAACCAATAGACATGCGGTTAGTTATCCGGATATACCCTTTAGAAACCTTTACCCTCATGGGTCTTTAAAATCTTTTGAAACTATCTTTAAAATCTTTTGAAACATTGTTTGAACAGGTCTTTGACCGCTTATGTGATCTTGGTATCTATGAGTTGTCTGTTGTCTCTAGCTGATATGAGACGGTTGGTGACAATTGGACCACTTAAGTCATCTTTTGCATTATTATATTTCGTTTGGAATCTTAAATATTTATCCTGAGTCGCCTGTTGTCGCCATTGGTATGGGACGATTATATGGGATTACATTAGGGACTTCGAGTCATTTGTTATATCTTCATCTTTTACTTGGAATCCTAAAAATATATTTAAAATTTGAATATTTGAACTTTGACCATTTGACTTTTGCTTTATATATATTTGAACTTTTGATTTTGATTCCTTGATTTATTTGGGTCAACTTCTCCTTAGTAACCAGAGAGGTTGTATATGAACTTGTTGAGCATTGTTCGCTCACCTTTTCTTATTCTTTCTCTTCCAGATAACATTTAGCTTGACTAGATGAATTGTTTCGAGTAGATGAATTAAGATGGTCAAAGAAGTTTTAGACATTTATAATTCATTTGTACGTTGAAAATTTTATTAATTTTAATTAGCTTTATATTTGATTTCATTTTAGACATTTGGTGGTTATATTTTAATTACAATTGAGGGATATTAATGTTAATTAATTATTAGTATTGGGATTTATTATGCTTTTAAGTATTGATTGTTAGTAACGTGACCAAATTATAGGTCCAAATGATCAGACCCGAGTTTGGAGCGTTAAACTTAAGGTATTTCCTTGTGCTCCCGCCTTCTGAGCTTTAATTAGCTCCTATGAAGAAGTTGGTGACTTCAATCTTCATATTGATTTTCCCTATTCCTTCTGCTGATGTGTGTATATATGAATAATCTTTTTAGCAGGTTGCATACTGAAAAATTCAGAAATAATCTGTAACCTAAGTTGATTGAATAGTTTAGATATCAAAATTCGATTTTCTTAAGTTTAGAGCATCCCCAACGTATCAAAATGAACTTCTTAATGCATTGATAATTGTGCATAGTGGCCACCTATTGTCCACTTAGGAGAGAGAGAGAGATATTTAATTTTCTAATTAGGAAGTCACTTTTGGGCAGAAAAAGGGGGGGAAGTGGGCGTGTAACGCCCCAAACTTGGGTCCCACTACATGGGCTCACATCTGGCCAAGTCACTACAATTTCAAACTTAAATAAAGACTAATCAAACGTCATCCAACCAAAAATTACAAAAGTCTCCAACTTAAAATACATCCATCCAAAATAAATTCTAAACAAAGTCTACTAAATTTACTACGTCTTCATTAAATTCCAAACATATAAATATGTCCTAAAAACAGTTCTTGATTTCTTCACCGGTATCCTCTATCTCAAGCTTTGTCCATAATTTCGACCTGGAAGAAGAGGGTTGTGAAGGGTGAGCGAACAAAGCTCAGTAAGATCATACGTCGCCCCTCCGATTTCTAAGGAGAGGTGACTCAAAGAATAATCATGAAACATGTAAAATAGAGTTTTAGATATTTGACAACTTGCAAAAAGCAAAGATAGGTAACGAAAGGCTTAAAAATATCATTTTAAAAGGAGAGTTCAAACAGAACAAATATGGATCAAACAAGTTTGTCATTACTGACTGTCTCATACCAGCCAGTAATAACCGAATATCAAAATATTTATTTAGATCACATAAGGGTCTATTGACCAAAAACCAAATCCCCCGAAGGGTACACAAATCTCCCGTATGGTACACGAATCCCCCGAAGGGTACACAAGTTAAGGTATATTCTGGTAACCGCAGCCACAGGCCAAGTGGCGCAATTTCAATTATTTCAAATGTTGTCACGAAAATCCCCGTGACGAGTTGTTCATACTTAGTGATCATAAATAATTTCAAAACATAAATAGTACTACTAATGTACTAATATCAAAATATAAATAATATCAAAATTCGTCATTTTCAATACCAAAGAGTATACCGACAAAGTTTACGAATACAAAGAAATTTCTCATTAACAAAGGTATTTCATGATTATCAGAGTAGACATGAAATCTGTGAAAACGAAGATATAATGAAAATATCCAACAACGCTAACGACGGAGTCAAAGCAACTACCGACATGAGGTCGGGCATGACAAATGAAAGAACGGATAAATTTCAAGAATTTCCGGAAGCCTAAAATTAAAAGTATTTTTATACTTTTTCAAAAAACCTAAAAGAAACGTAATCCCTTACCTCGATATGCTTAGCAAAAATTAATCTGCAACATGTACGATCGTCCTTGGCTCGCTTGTCCAATTCTAAAATTTTCAAACGAAACAAAATTACTAACTAATATTATTTAATCATAATTAACTTCTAACGTTAATTCTAATTCAAAACCACTATTAAAATAGTTATATGCTAAATATATATACTTAACATCTTTTATGAAGTCTAAACAAGATAAAATAGAAGTAATAATGAATAATATATATATATATCGTTATTATTTTGATTAATAGTGCAAATCAGCCCGGTTGGAAGCTGGGATGGAACAACCATGGCTATCTACTAATTGTGACATTACAAGGATTTAAAGTACAATACATGCATACTAAGATGTAGTCTAAGTATTGCTACGGCTAGCCTACATGCAATCTAAATTAAAACAAGAAAAGTCAAGTCAAAAAAATTAAGGGAATGTATTACAGTAACTTGAGAATGTGTATTTGATGTATTAATTGTTTTAACACCCAAAAACACACACGAAAACACACACGAAAACACACACATACATAAACCACATGCATGCTCTGATAGCCTAATGCTAGTATGATTATTGTGTACTTCATGATGATGCAATCGATGACTACTAGCATGAATCAAATATGGATTCTTTATAAAATTCCTAGGCTAGTTGGGATATGCCAGTTAGGAATAGGAGTACCTTAGAAAATTGTTGCCGCTGTTTTTCTACGTCTCGATCGGCTGCACCTTTTTTTTTTTCTTCTTTCTTGGTAATTGGTAAAGTGTTTTCTTTCCCTCTCGTTCTATTTATACAAAACCCTAACCGAAAACCTAAAGTTAATTGGGCCCAAAAAATTAACTTAGTAGTTTTAATAAAAGATTATAATTAAAGTCTAGTCAAAAGTGGGTCAAGCCCAACTCAATTCAATTGATTACTAAATAGGTCTAAAACAATTAATTAGCCCAAATTATATAAAATCTTAATTATTATAATTTAATATTTTACATGAAAATTATCGGGGTATTACACTCTCACCCCCTTAAAAGTAGGTTAGTCCCTAAACTTACGTACCAGGTCAAGCGAAGAGTTCGGGGTGCTTCTCCTTCATTTCCTCCTCGAGTTCACAAGTCGCTTCCCTCTCGGTGTGATTGCCCCATTGAACCTTGACATATGGAATGGTTCGCCAAGAACTTGATCTTTTCGATCCACAATTCTAACAAAGTCGCCAAAGATAACTAAGATCCTCCCTTAAGTGGAGTTGTTTGTATTCGATCACATGGCTTGGATCTGGAACATACTTTCTCAACATTGAAACATGGAACACGTTGTGCACCCCTGAAAGTACTGGTGGTAGAGCTAGTCGGTATGTAACTTCCCCAACTTGTTCAAGCACCTCAAATGGTCCCACAAATCTCGGGCTAAGCTTACCCTTAATACCAAATCTCATAACTCCACACGTAGGGGAAACCTTGAGAAAGACATGATCCCCTACTTCAAATTCAAGTTCACGTCGGCGTTTATCGGCGTAGGACTTACTCTACGAGCGTTAATATTCTCTTCTTAATCTGTTGTACCTTCTCAGAGTAATGCAATTAGTCCCAACAACTTTTGTTCTCCTACTTCATCCCAACATGTAGGCGTACGACACCTTTGTCCATATAACGCTTAAATGCGGCGCCATACCAATGCTTGGTAACCGCTTATTGTGTAGGTGAACTCTACTAGAGGTAAATGATCATCCCAATTACCACGAAAGTCTAAAAGAAGCGAGCATATCTTCCAAAGTCGAATGGTTAGATTCCGATTGACCGTTGTCTGCGGAGGAGGGTACTCATACTCAAAGTGGTGCCCAAAGCCTTCTGCAAACTACCCCAAAACTTTGAGGTAAACAGTGTCGCGTCGGACACAATCGAGGCGGCACTCCGTGTAACCTGACAAAATCATCTACATACATCTTGGCCAACTTTTCCAATGGGTCATTTATCCTGAAGGCTAAAAAGTGTGCTGACTTCGTCAAACGATCGACGATAACCCAAATGGAGTTCTTTCTTTTTAGTGTCTTCGGCAACCCCACAACGAAGTCCATAGTTATATGTACCTATTTCCACTCGGGTATGGGCATTGACTGTAACAATCCTCCTGGTCTCTGATGTTCGCACTTTACTTGTTGACACACGAGACATTTGGACACGAACTCTGCAATACCTCGCTTCATATTAATCCACCAGAAAGTGTCTCGCATATCCCGATTCATCTTTGTGCTCCCAGGATGTATCGCAAATCTTGAATTGTGGGCTTCTTCTAACACTTCCCTCTTTAACTCTGGATCCGATGGAATGCAGACCCTCTTGCCAAAGCGTAAAATACCATCCCCTCCAAGTCGAAAGTCCACTTGAGCTCCAATCTCTACCCCTTCACAAATTTTACTAACTCCGGGTCAACTTTATGGGCAGTTTTGATCCTCTCTAGCAAGGATGGTTGAAGACTCAATCATGCCAAATAACCTTTTCCTCCCCTTACCTGAACTTCCAAACCAAAATTCTCGATATCCTCTAGAATGCTCTTCTCCTTTGTTAACATCATTGCCAAGGTTCCCTTGCTCTTACGACTCAAAGCATCCGCCACTACATTGGCTTTACCTGGATGGTAAAGAATAGTGCAGTCGTAATCCTTTAATAACTCCAACCATCTCCTCTGTCTCATGTTCAATTCCTTCTAAGTGAAAATGTACTTAAGACTTTTGTGGTCCGTATATATCTCGCAAGTCACTCCATACAAATAATGTCTCCAAATCATTAAAGCAAACACTACCGCGGCTAACTCCAGTCACGTGTTGCATCGATACACAACCGAGGCAACTGTTCCCCGCATCAACAGATCACAAACTTCTCCGATCTGACGGTAAAGCAAGAATTGGAACTGACACCAATTTTTTCTTTAACTCCTCGAAACTTGCCTCACACTCCTCTGTCCAAACAAACTTCTTGTTTTTCTGAGTCAACCGGATTATATGTCCTATGATTTTTGAAAACCCTACAAAAGCAGCGATAATATCTTGCTAGCCCCGAAACTTGAACTTGTGCGATCGTCGGTTTCTCCTCAGTTACTCACGCCTCTATCTTGGCAGTCCTTGAGACTCCATCTTTTGAGACTACATGACCCAAAACTCATTGTTTCCAACCAAAACTCACATTTCTTGAACTTCCCATCTAATTTCTCCTCCTTTAAAATCTGCAGAACCGCTCTCAAGTGTTTCTCGTGCTCCTCTCGAGTTCTTGAGTAGATTAGAATATCATCAATGAAGACAATTACGCACCGACCTAGAAACTTCCGAAACACTCGGTTCATTAAGTCCATAAATGCTAGAGCATTTGTCAACCCAAACAAAGACATCACCAAACTTGTAGTTTCAAATGCAGCGTCCTAAACACGATCTTAGCATTATCCTCCTTTCGACTCTAAGTTGGTGGTACCCCGAGCGATCGATCTTTGAGAAGTAGCATGCTCCTGTAGTTGGTCAAAAGATCGTCGATCTTGGTAACGGTATTTGTTCCTCACCGTGACCCGAGTCAACTCACGGTAATCTATGCATAACCTCATCGTCCCGTCTTTCTTTTTCACAAACAAGACTGGAGCACCCCATGGCGATACGCTGGAGCCTAATGAGCTCCTTCTCCAACAACTCACATGTCCTTAAATTACTTAAATTCCGCAAGAGCCATTCTATAAGGTGCTTTATAGATTGGGGCTGTCCGGTGCTAAGTCAATTAAGAATTCTACCTCCCTCTCGGTGGAAGTCACAGTAATTCTTCGAGGAAACACCTCATAAACTCCAACCCACGTGAAGTGACTCAAGACTAAACCCTTCCTTACGTGTATCGATAATTTGTGCCAAATAACCTTGGCAACCCTTCCATAACTGATCTGAGGCTTGTTGTGAGATAAAACTGTTAGGGTCGTCGGCTTAGAACCCTTAAATCGAAACTCCGGTTCTCCTGGAATGCAAAATATTACCTCCTTCCCAAAACAGTCCTCCTTAGCGTGAAATGCGGCTAACCAATACATTCCCAAAATGATGTCAAAATCTCGAATATCTAAGGAAATCAGATCTATAGGCATTCCCCTACCTTCCAAATTTAACGACAAGACTTATATCTTGAAGTCAACTGGAATAGACTCCCCGGATGGTGTATCTATAACTAAGTCGATATCTAGGTTTTTGTGACGGCAGTTTCATGCGTTGTGCAATAGATGTAGATATCACATAATGGGTTGCACCCGGATCAATCAATGCATACAAACTACGAGAAGAGAGTTGGACGGTACCTGCCACCACGTCATTAGTAGCGCGAGCATCTCTTGCGTTCATTGCATACACTCTACCTTGCTCCCTTGGTTTAGGTTTGTCCCCACCACCATTGTTCTGAACAACCCGATTCCTCAGTGGCAAGAGCAATCTCTGACCTTGTGTCCCATTTTATCGGAGTTAAAACAAGCTTCTGTTTCCCTGTGGCAAGCCAACGTCGGATGCTTTCCCCCACAAGTCTTACAACTCTCAATCTGTCCCCGATTCACATTTCATCGTCGACCTTGGTCACGTCATGATTCGATTCCGAATCCACGATTTGACCCTTAGATCTATTATCATCTGTGTTTCTCCTCTTGTGCCTTGCTGTAACTACCTCCTCGATGACTGTGCCGATCTCGAATTATTTCCACGATAACCCGACTAATCCGAGAACTATTTCCTCGATGCGGCCCGACTGACCCGGAGAACCACCTCCAATACTCTCAAATGTTCTCTTTTTCTCCTCGCGTTTCTTTTGATAGTCTGTTGTTACTCGTTCAAGAATTCTAGCCCGGTCAACAACTTCAGCATAAGTCTTCAACTGCAAGTCCACTAAGCGATGACTAATCCTCCCATCGAGGCCTCGTTCAAACATTCTAGCCTTTTGCTTCTCATTCTCAATGAGACCTGGAGCATATTTTGACAGCTCCGTAAATTTGATAGCATACTCATCCACCGTCATCTTTCCTTGTTCCAAATTTAGAAACTCCACCCGCCTTTCCGTCTGTACACTTTCGGGGAAAATACTTCTTGTAGAAGACCTCAAGGAAAGTCTCCCAAGTGTATTCTTACGCGATTTGCTTCCACAGTTCTCATCTCGGCGCCACCAGCGTCGGCCTCTCCTTGAACTTGAAAGTGGCGAGGTTGACCTTTGCTCACTTGTGAGAGTCATTGTTCTAAAAATCTTCTTCTCTCCACCCTCCTCTGGTTTAATTGTGCTGGCGCTGAGAAGGGTTTAGGGCTTCTCTTCTGGAATATGTCAAGGGGGTCCTTTGCTACTGTTCGAGGTTGAGGAACTATGAGTGGAGGTTGTGGTGCAAGCAGTGGGGTTGTGGTCTTTGCGGTGAGGTTGTGGTTGAATAATTTGACCAATCTGTCTGACTTGGGTCAAATTTCTTGAGAAATTCATCATCGAGACAAGGTCTACCAAAGGAGGATTTTCTGCGTTGGTGAGGCGCCGAAATAGAGTTTCTGTTACTCATGTTAAGTTGAGTTTTAGATTGTTCCCCCATACTTTCATAAACAGAGTCCTCTACTGTTCTTCCTCCCATGTTTCCTGGACCACGGCAACGGCCTCGGTTAGCGGTACGTCCTCCTCTACATGCCATATTCTGGTACAAAAAGGAGTGTCAAAAGATATCTAAGATTCCATCACACTAAGATGTGATTGCTAAGCGACATGACGTGGTGGAAACAATCTACACACTTGTTATGTAATCTCAGATTCCTTCCCAAAGTTAGTTCTCAAAATCATCTCGAAACCAATATCAAATAAAAATATAGTTGAACAGAAACGTCAATGTATTAAAAAACAATCTCCCAAAATTTTATTAAGTATCAAAACAAAATTCAACTCATATCTCAAAATTTGGACACACATAGTGTATTCCATGTCTTATGACTAAAGATAACAAGAAACCATCTGAACGAACCTAACAACTATGATGGCCATAAACAAAATTTTTAAAAAAACTAATGTAAGAGTGTTATCCTATCTAGTTTCCTGAATCGGACGCATCTTCTTCTTCACTTGGATCATAATCATCATTATTCTTACCGATATTAGCATCAGCCTCCACACCCACGAGAGCCACAGAGTTGACATCAACTTCTATGTCAACGCTTTCGTCATCTTCAACCTCCTCCTCGGACCTTGGATTCTCTTCTATGTTTGGACCATCATCAATGGCCACTTGGAGTGCATCCATACTTTCTTAAAACTCGGCTCACGAGGTCAAGGTGCATCTCCCAATTGTGGGCACGAGACTCGTGATATCATCATGAGGCTTATGCAGAGTGTACTGGACATCCTTTAGAACTTGTGTTTGTCGTCACAGTTTAGCTTCAAGCTCTCTTTTCTTTTCCCTCAACTTTGTATTCATCCTCTCTGCTTCGATTAGCTTATGGTGTGCCCTAGCTAGCATTCGTTACAGAAACTTCGAGGAGGCGGCCATACGGACTTAGAGCCATTGTCTTCGCGCCATTCCACAAGTAACACGAGTATATTAGTCTAACGAAATAATAATTTCTTAATCATCGGTGAGATCATAACTTAGCTATAATCACAACTTAATGTTAGTATCATAATCATATCGTGCAGTATCACATCTTATTCTTAATTGTTCTTAAATCTTAAGACCATCCGAGATC
>CM028379.1:114119675-114196032 GCA_013146195.2 Codonopsis lanceolata | reverse complement strand
TTTATATGATCGATATAGACGCCTCACAGCAAATCACCAAAGAGACCAAGGTTACTGCCGCCAACCGCTGAGGGATGCAAAGGCCGACCCAAAAGGCCTATCCATTGCCAACCCCGCCACCGACTTGAGCAAGGGGTCGGGTCTTCTGCGGCTAAATCCTACCGCTGCCTCGCCGAGCTCCCTGGCCGTGGTCAACCCCTTAAAGAAGTAAGCCCCCGCCCGCCCAAGAAAATTTGAGCTCAGCCGTCAGATTGCTCCCGCTTCCTCCTGCCCACTATCTCCATCGAGAATGCTCCTTTTCGCCCCTTCCCAAAGAAAACGACAATTAATTGTGGATGCCTTCGAGGAAGAAGAGCAAAGTATGAGGAAAGATCCGCTCGGCTTCTCCGGCGGGAAAAATTGAAGGGCAAAAGGCAAGGCTCTATCTTCTCGGCGCGAAGAAGACAGTCCCCTTGGTCGAGGATGACTTCGTGGTCCGACCACTCGCTCGCGGGGCCCACCCGCTGGAGATTTCGCTGATATCCCCGTCTTCAAAACTTTGACGCTTGTCGCCGTGATTCTCCCTGGCCTTGCAAGGGCCGGGGTCCGAGCTCTGTCGGAGATATGGTCGGGATTGCTAACTCGCCTCGCCGAGGGCATGGGACTAATTGGTCTGCATAAGCGAGGTAATGTTCGCCTCTTTCTTTTTTCTTTTTGTTTATTTTGTCAATTGTTCCTTTTGCTGATATTCGTTGTATTTTTGTAGATTTGTTTGTATCTTCTTGGCCACTGAGCCGACTCGCCATCGAGGCAACAAGTTGAAGACTCAGCCCAAACCGATAAAGATGAGATTGAGCTCCTCGTAGGTCAAGTGGCCTCCCCACAAGCGAACATGCAAAGGGGAAGCCCATGAAAGAGTCTTCGACTAAAATGGCCCGCTTAAACGAAGCCAAGGACTCGGCTGAGGCTCGTGCTAAGGTTGCAGAGAAGAGGGCCAATGATGCCGAGGAGAAGCCGAGCCGAGGAGAGGATCGGGCCGAGCAGAGTTGGCCGAGCCGAGGGCCAAAGTTGGTTTGGAGGGAGGTCGAGGATGAAGGCCGCGACTTTCAAGTCTTTTGAGGGACCGAAGCCTTTAATAAAGAAATCGCCGCCTATTACGAGCGGGCAATACGCATATGCTTCGAGTAGTGGCCGCTTCGGGATGAATCTTGGCACCATAATCGAATGGGGAAGCGAGAATTTCATCGGCGAAGCTGCTCGGCAAGGCCATGAGATGATCCCCTTACAGAGGAAGAGCTGGAGATGTCATGGGCAACGGATGTTAAATATAACATGGAGGAATGGGTGCCACCCACCCCGTGGTCGCTTGATGTGATGGCCCTTACAAAGGCTGTTGAGCAAGGTCAGGAGGTGGACTTCGACCCGGAGCTCAAACTAAGGCAATTTATGGGCGAAGGTGAACACTCCAACCGAGCTGAATTCGAAATTGCGTCCCTGGCCGCCGAGCAACATGGTCTTCCTTCACCCCCTCACGAGACCGAGGTCGCCAATCTCCCCGAATAATTTCTTTTATTTTGCCTCGCTGTGTCGAGTGGTTCCAGGCGAATGTGCCTTTGTTTCAAACAATCTTTATTTTGTCTTTAAACACTTTTTGTTTATTCGTTTCAGCCGATTAAAATGAGCTATATATGAATTTTAACTTGTTTTTATTTTTAGCTTTATTTCTAACTATGCTCGCGTACCGAGGACAGTTAAAGCTAAGCATGTTTGTTTGTACTTTTTGAATAATCGTTTTCCTCCTGAACTCTCTCCCACGCAACCTGATGGGAATGAGTACTTGACTCATTTGTCGCTTTTGTTGGCCTTCCTCGTATACCGAGGATAAGGTCTTTTTCCCACCTCCGCATTTAGGATGGGAATGAGTACTTTGACTCATTTGTTTTTGTTGGCCTTCCTCGTATACCGAGGATAAGGTCTTTCTCCCACCTCCGTACGAGGATGGGATGAGTACTTGACTCATTTGTCGTTTTTGTTGGCCTTCCTCGTATACCGAGGATAAGGTCTTTCTCCCACCTCCGTCCGAGGATGGGTCCTATTGCATCTCCGTTCGAGAATGAAAATAGGTGATAACACTAGTTTTCAGGAAAAAGACTTGTCATTCACTAAGCTTGTAATCCTTACAAAAAGTTACATCAATGATAATACGCCTTGAGATGGTCGGCATGCCAAGGATTTTTAAAAGGTGTACCATCTAGCTCGGCCAACCTGTAGGTTCCTTCTTTCACAATGCTAGTTATTCTGAATGGACCCTCCCAATTTGGAGACAACTTATTTCTTCCCACCTTTCTGCCTGTAGCTTCAATCTTTCTCATAACCAAGTCTCCGACTAGAAAGGCTCTCAATTTAACTTTTTTGTCATGGTGAATCTTTGTAAGCTTCTTGTAATTGATCATTCTGAGTCGGGCCTCTAGTCGCCTTTCTTCGAGGTTATCCAGATCGAGCTGTCTGGATAAGTCATTCTGTTGTTGATCGAATAAGGTAACCCGAATGGTGGGAAGGGCTAGCTCGACTGGAGCCATTGCTTCCGAGCCATATGTTAATGCAAACGGGGTTTCACCAGTAGATCCTCGCACCGATGTTCTAATTCCCCATAGCACAATTGGTAACTGCTCTAACCAGCCTCCCTTCTTCTCGTCTAAATTTCGCTTCAAGGCGTGCATGATCTTCTTATTCCCTGCCTCTGCCTGGCCATTGCCCTGTGGATGAGCTACCGAAGACATTCTGTGTTTAACATTTAGCCGATCACAACTTGCTGTAAATTTTTTGGAAAATTGAGTGCCATGGTCGGAGACGATCATCCGAGGAAGTCCAAATCGACAGAAAATCTGCTCGTAAGTAAACCTGATTGCCTGATCCTCGGTTATGCTAGCAAGTGGCTTTGCTTCTATCCATTTGGTGAAGTAGTCAACCGCTACTATCACATACTCGCACCCATATTTTGCTTTGGGAAAGGGACCAATAAGATCAATTCCCCACATGTCAAAGGGCCATGCCGCAACTACTGGAGTTTGTAAGACTGAGGGTACCCGAGGAATGTTTGCAAATCTTTGGCATTTATCACACTTCCTTACATATTCCGCTGCGTCTCTCCTCATGCTCGGCCAATAATAACCGTGGAAATTCATCTTGTCTCGACAGGTCCTCGCCTGTGGTGTCCCCACACTCGCCTCATGCACCTCGGCCAAAGAAATCATTCACTGTTTCTGGTCGTATGCATCGAAGGAGAGGTTTAGTATTCGACCGCTTATAAAGCATGCCTCCAATAACCGAGTATCTACACGCTCGGTTTCTGATTATTTGGGCTTCACTTTTCCCTTCTGGTAGAGTGCCCCGTTCAATGTAATCCTTAATGTCGTCGATCCAACATCTTGGAGTTTCAGCGACGACCATAACTTCTTCATAGCTAATGGCTGGGATCTTGAGGAACATGAGCTCGATACTAGGAGGGACCTCTTCGGCCTCCGAGGATGCAATTTTAGAGAGATGATCGCCTGAATTTCCTCTCTAGATCTGCTCTAACTCCCAATACTTGAAAAGAGTCAACAGTTTCTGTGTCAATTGCTGGTACTTAGCCAATATTGGGTGATTTGCTTCGTATTCACCCAGTATTTGTTTTACCACCAACTGAGAGTCGCTGTAGATCACTATCTCTTCGGCCCCCAAGGCTAATGCGAGCTCGATTCCAGCGATCAGGGCTTCATATTCAGCCTGGTTATTTGATGTCTTGAACTGGAATCTTAACGCCACGTCGATTTCTCCTGAATCTGGGATACTCAACGACAGTCCAGCTCCACTCCTTTCTGCTCCTGCAGATCCATCCACGAACAAGGTCCAAAATAACAGTGGCCTTGTTTTTGTTTGCTCGCCAGATGTTGTCGCTTTTATGCTCGCTGGGGTAATTCTTCGAGCACTCTCTTGCTCGCCTTCTGGCCGAGTAAACGAGGTCTCAGCTATAAAGTCGGCCAGGACCTGCGCTCGGATCGTTTTTCTAGCCTCATAGCTGATATCATACCCGGAAAGCTCTACTGACCATTTCAACATTCTGCCCGCCATGTCGGGTTTATGCATGATCTTTCTTAAAGGAAAATCGGTGTACACTATGATCGAGTGCGCCTGGAAGTAAGCTTTTAATTTCCGCGCAGCAATGATCAAAGCGAGAACCAATTTTTCAACTTCCAAATACCTCCCTTCAACGTCTGTAAGTGCATGAGAGACGTAGTAGATCGGCCTCTGAATGTTATCTTCCTCTCTAACCAAGACTGCAGCGACCGCCGAGTCTGATGCAGCCAAGTAAATGTATAGCTTCTCCTCGGGTATTGGGATACTGAGGAGTGGTGGTCGGCCTAGATACTCTCTGAGTTCTTCAAAAGCTTTTGTGCAATCATTTGTCCATTCAAACTTTTTGCCTCCTTTCAATACTTTAAAGAAAGGCAAGCTCTTTTCAGCTGATTTGGCGATGAAGCGACTAAGAGCAGTGATCCGACCATTAAGCTGTTGGACGTATTTGATCGAGGATGGCACATCCATGGTCGTCAATGCTTTTATCTTTTCTGGGTTGGCCTCGATTCCTCTCTCATTCACCATGTAGCCGAGGAACTTTCCTTCTGTCACTCCGAACGCACATTTAGCCGGGTTGAGCTTCATTTTGTTCTTTCGTAGATTCGAGAAGGTTTCTCGCAAATCTTTGGCATGGTCGGAATGCTTCGTTTTGATAACCATATCATCAATGTAGGCTTCTACATTTCTGCCCAACTGGTTTCCGAACACTTTATTCACCATTCTCTGGTATGTAGCCCCTGCTCTTAAGACCAAAAGGCATCATTGTGTAGCAATACAATCCGCCACCGCTCGAATGTCGTGTATCTGGTCGGCCAACCACATTTTGATCTGATGATATCCTGAATATGCATCTACAAAACTGAGAATTTTGTGCCCCGATATGGAGTCCACAAGTTGGTCGATTCGGGGTAATGGATACCAATCTTTTGGGCAAGCTTTATTTAGATCGGTAAAATCTACACACATTCGCCATTTCCCAGTTACTTTTTTCACCATAACTACATTTGCTATCCAGGTTGCATACAAGACTTCTTTAATAATTTTGGCTTTCAACAACTTTGACACTTCTTCCTTAATAGCTGTCTGCTTCTCCGAGGAAAATATTCGTGCCTTTTGTTGTATGGGGATGAAGTCTGGATCAATGCTTAACTGGTGCATAGCGACGTCCTCGCTAATTCCCTCCATATCATCAATCCTCCAGGCGAACACATCCAAGCTTTCTTTTAGTAGCTTGATGATCGCTGCTCGCTCTTCTTTGGGGATTTCCTTCCTACTGACCTTCTCGCTCGGGAAATCGAGGTTGATCACAATTTCATCTAAATCGCCATTTGCCTCGATGGCCTTGGTGATCAATGTCCGTGCTTTCAATGGTGATTACTTTGGTGACTACCGGCTTTTTGTGTGCTCATGCAGTAGCCAACGTGGTCGACTAGAAGGTCTCCCATTTTCCCTTTGAGCGAGTGATTCCCACCGCTTGTTCCATGGAAACGACGAGTCGGGCCTAGAAAGAAGGAACCTACAGTTGGTCGAGCTAGATGGTACACCTTTTCAAAAATTTGACCTTTGATGAGCCATGGATGCCGACCATTTGAAATTTTGTCTGGGAGGTGAGCCAAGTATGGCATTGTATGGGGATGGTAAGTCGAGCACTAGAAAATCAATCTCCTCCGCTCGAGGAGTATTGGTCTCTTCCCCTGGATCACCGAGAGTGATGATTCCTTTCACCGCCACTTTATGCCCCGCGTGAAACCTCTCCAATTGTACATCGCTTGGTCTCGAGGTGAGCGCCCCCAACCCCATTTCCTTAAAGCATGCATAATACAGATATCCCTTCCTCAAGGCCTCGTATCTATGAGAACTCGCTTCACCTCGTTGTGAATTCTCACCGCAGAGTCAAGGGTTGTTGGCGAAAGGCCGACTAGTCGCGAGCTCGCTCGCCGTAAGGTGATTCCTCCCGCTTCATCGATCGCGGCATCATGTGAACCACATGCTTTAAATTGTAAATCATGTTTTTAGCCGGGTTCCACTTGGTGATGCTTCCCCGATTGTATTAATCACGCTCCTCGGTCCGCCATTATCCGGCCGAGGGATTCTCGATGTCTTTTCGCTCTCTCGCCTTCTTGTTGGTCATTTCCCTTCGCTTCAAACCTCTTGAGCTCGCCTCGTCAATCAACTTTGATGGCCTTTTTCAAGTTGATGCAGCCTCTGTCGTATGGCCGATATCCTTATGGTAGGCGCATCGCTTGTTGGGGTCATGAGGGTACCGAAGTTTCCTTCAATGGGTAAGGTCTACCGATTTTATCCGGTCGAGCAGACATTCATGATATGCTCACGGCTAGCATTGAGTGGGGTCCACCAACATCGCCCCACACATTTCTCCCTCTATTGTCATCCTCCTTGTTATTCGATCCGCGACCACCTTTGTTCAAGTGGTCCCGAGCTCTGCCCTCCTTCCCCGATCTTTCTTTCCCTCTTTCTTCTCACCGCCTCCTTCTTCGCATCTTCGGTATTGATTACCCGAATTGCGTGGCGCACATTTCCCGACCGAGGTTTGTCACAAGATCATTTCCCGCCTCATCACCCTCGTTGTGCCGGAGATGAAACACATCTTAATGGACTCCTCCGAAATATACAAGATCCGATCCACCATGGCCATAAACCTATCCATGTAGAGTTGGTTGGATTCATTAATCCGCTGTTGGATCCCACACGTGTCGGTTTGCTTTGGTCGAGTCTCGCCGAGGCAACCGGTTGACAAACATCTCGGCCGCTTCCATTAATTCTCCCAAAGTCGAAGAATTAAAGCCATTACCATCCCATTTAAAATATGCATTTTTAGGGGAAGGTAACACTTTGCTCGTTATTATAGCAATTTAATTTATCGAAAAAACAAGAAGAAAGTTTGTTAAAAGTTTTATGGACACATAAGAAGCCCTAGGATGGTCTTTATCCGACTTAAAAGGAATTAGTCCCTCTATGTGTATGCATAAAATTCATTTAGAGGAAGGTAGTAAACCTTCTAGAGAAAGACAGAAGACTCAACCACACATATGGAAGAAGCCGTTAGGAAAGAAGTTCTTAAGCTCTTAGATGTATAATTTACCCTATATCGATAGTAAATGGGTTAGTCCTGTCCAAGTAGTTCCTAAAAAGTCGAATTACCGTTGTCAAAAATGATAAAGATGAATTAGTCCCTACAAGGACTATTACCGGTTATAGAATGTGTATCGATTTGCGTAAATTAAATGCGGCAACAAGGAAAGACCACTTTCCTTTGCCATTTATTGACCAAATTCTTGAAAGATTAGCGTGCCATGAATACTATTGTTTTCTTGATGGTTTTTCCGGGTATAATCGATCCCTGTTGCACCTCGAAGACCAAGAGAAAACAACATTTACATGTCCCTTTGGTACTTTTGCCTTTAGGAGAATGCCTTTGGGTTATGTAATGCGCCTACTTTTCAAAGATGCATGATTTCTATATTTTCGACTTAGTTGAAAGATGCGTAGAAGTTTTCATGGATGATTTTTCGCTGAAATTCTTTTGATCATCTGCTTAGAAAACCTTACATCTGTCCTGAAAAGATGCTGCGAAACTAATTTAACGTTAAGTTGGGAGAAAAGTCACTTCATGGTAAAACATGGAATTGTCTTAGGGCATGTTGTTTCAAATAAAGGAATTGAAGTTGACAAAGCTAAAATTGAAGTTATTTCAAGCAACTACCCCTCCCACTTCGCTTAAAGGAGTTCAAGTTTTCTAGGTCATGCTGGTTTTTATCGTAGATTTATAAAAGACTTTTCCAAAATCTGTAAACCTCTATGTAATTTGTTAGCCAAAGACACATAGTTTATTTTTGATAAAGAATGTTTGGAAGCTTTTAATTTATTAAAAGAAAAGTTGACTACTGCCCCAATCTTATCCGGCCCTGATTGGTCACTTCCGTTCGAAATCATGTGTGATGCACGATTTTGCAATTGGAGCCGTGTTAGGACAAAGGGTAGATAGAAAGCCTCATGTGATCCATTATGCTAGTAGAACTCGAATGATGCTCAATTGAACTATACCACTACCGAAAAGGAATTTTTAGCAAGAGTATATGCTTTAGAAAAATTTAGATCATATTTGCTAGATCAAAGGTGATAATCTTTTCTGATCATTCTGCATTAAAATATCTCTTAAGCAAGAAGGATGCTAAACCCAGATTAATTAGATGGATGTTATTGTTACAAGAATTTGACATAACTATCAAGGATAAAAGAGGAACCGAGAATGTTGTGGCCGACCACTTGTCTAGGTTAGAATTTTCACCCTTGCTGGAGCGTCAATTTCTTGATGATCCTGTCCCCATTAATGATAATTTTCCTGATGAACAACTCCTAGCCATTAAAGACTCTGACCCTTGGTATGCTGACTTTGTCAACTACTATGTGTCTGATATAATTAATCCGGATTTTGATCATTACGAAAAGAAGAAATTTTTGGCGGAAACGAAAAATTATTTTTGGGAAGCCCCTCACTTATACAAGATTTGCTCTGATTCTTTAATAAGAAGATGTATACCAGAAAAAGACCAACAAGGTATCATGGAATTTTGCCATGGATATTCGTGTGGTGGTCATTTTAGTGGTAATAAAACCGCTCGAAAAATTTTGCAATCAGGTTTGTATTGGCCTACTGTTTTTAGAGATTGTGAACTGTTTTTACAAAACATGCGACAAATGTCAAAGAACAGTGGTATAGGAAAGAGAAACGAGATGCCCTTACATGTTTATTTAGTAGTTGAAATCTTTGATGTTTGGGGTATTGATTTTATGGGCCCCTTTCCTGTGTCCAATAATTGTGAATATATTTTGGTAGCAGTTGATTATGTCTCTAAATGGATAGAAGCAGTAGCAACTAAAACTAATGATGGAAAAACAATAGTCAAATTTGTTGAAGATTTATTTGCTAGATATGGAGTCCCTAAGGCCATAATAAGTGACCAAGGAACTCATTTTACCAATAAGTTGTTAAACAGTGTTCTTAGAAAGCATGGTGTAACTCACAAGTTAGCTACACCTTATCATCCACAGACTTCTCTGGACAAGTAGAAGTAAGCAATAGACAGATAAAAGCAGTGTTAGAAAAGACTGTTAGGCCTAATCGTAAAGATTGGGAATCTAAACTTAAGGATGCTTTATGGGCATACCGAACTGCTTTTAAGACACCCATAGGAATGAGTCCATATAGGATGGTATATGGTAAAGCTTGCCATTTACCGGAAATTGAGCACAAAGCCTTATTGGGCAATTAAAGAATTGAATTTAGATTTGACATTAGCCGGAGAAGAAAGATTGTTCCAGCTTAAATGAATTAGAAGAACATAGACTCAATTGCACTAAAATGCAAAAACTTATAAAGAAAAGACCAAAAAGTATCATGACATGGGATTAGCCAACAAAATGCTTCATCCAGGTATGAAAGTATTATTGTTTAACTCTAGGTTAAGGTTATTCCCAGGTAAATTAAAATCCAAATGGTCTGGTCCTTTTAGAATAGTACGAATTTATCCTCATGGGGCTGTTGATATACAAAACCCCAAAAATAATGAAGTGTTTAAAGTGAATGGACACCGACTCAAGCCGTATTTTGAGCCAATGTCAGTTGAACGAACAATTGAATTAATCCGTTTGGCTGACAATGAACCACCAAGAGACTAGGCTTGCAGTTTGGTCGAGCCAAAGACATTAAACAAAGGCGCTAAGTGGGAGGCAACCCACTAATTTGAAAGTTATTTGTTAACTAGTTATTTAGATATGTTTTTCTCCGTTAAATTCTATTCTTGGACATTTAATTTTTAATTAAATATGCCAAAATTTAAGTTTGGGGAGAAAACATCTTAATGTTGTATTTATATGTTGCTAATAATTTTTAGTTTAGAATTTTTGTTTAGATTTTTCATACAGGAATTATCAAAGACATAACGGAATTAACGAAAGGACTAAACTGCAAGCTGTTGAAAAGTTGGAAAGAAGACAAATGAAGTTTCTGCCCACCTTGCGGACGCAAGGTGTGTAGGACCTTGCGACCGCAAGGTCCCCAGTAAATGCGAATATCAAGTGTCGACATGGGGAATGAATGAAGGAATCCCAACCGATTTGACTGTCCACCTTGCGGACGCAAGGTGTGGCACACTTGCGACCGCAAGGTCCCTTTATTTAAAGCCACCGGGTTTCTTCTTCAAAAATCACACAGAAACTCTCATCTCTCTCAAAGCAGCAGAAGAATTCAAATTCCTCCAAGAACTCCGGCAGATCTTCAAAAAATTCCAATACTTTCAAGATATCTCTCTCTCTCTCTCAAACCCTTCATCTCCCTCACCCATCTCCCATTACACTCCATTCCAAGTTGAAGATTTTGAAGGTGAGAGGAAGAATCACCATTGTTGCTGTAGAAGATCACCACTCCTGCATTCACTTGATCAGCCGCAAACTAGTATTCCTAACACCCTCTTTAATTTTATACGTGAAATATTTGCATGCTAGGGTGCTAGTTAATTTTTAACGTAGATATATTTTTGCATGCTTTAGATTAAATTTTAATTTTAAAATTTTTAAAACACATTTTAATTGTTATATTTTTTAGTTTTTAAAATTTTATCAAACAAAATGTTTAGAAAACGAAGAAATACCGGCTCTTCATCCTCCCGCCCAGCTCAGAGGAAGAACAAAATTTTGACATCACTGCCAGATCCTATTAAGCATCGTAAAGGTACACCAACAAACTCTCCAAGTCCTTGGTGCCCGAAAGGGATTCAAGGCTGAAGATTTTGGTATTCGTCCCGTTCTGATGGCTCGTAGGTGGGGGCTTCTGTTAGATTCTCCGCCTAGGGACGCCATAGTCCCTATTGTCCGAGAATTCTACGCCAATGGCGACATTGGCATGGATGGCGGTGTGCTTGACACTGTTAATGTTAGGAATAAAGTAGTTAATTTTTCATCCGAAAGCATTAACATGTACTCGGCACCTCCAACTTTGCGGTTGGTGCCGATGATTATAGCACACACCTCCACCTCGTATCCCTGCCGAGGTGGTGAATGCCGCCATTGCTCTCCCCGTGTGGAGTGGTCCTATAACCGTAACCCACCATATGGACCTCGCACCATGAGAGAGTCCTTCTTCAAGACACGGCCAAGCCCGTATAAATTTGTTTGTGGTCGCCTCATGCCCTCAAGTCACCAAAACACGGTGAATTGGGAGAGGGTCGCTCGACCTACACCATCATGACTAATGGGTCTATTGATGTTGGCCGCTTGATCAACGGCCAAATCAAGACCCTAATTAGAGGTAGGACGAACGCGGGGTTCGCGCTCCCGCATTTGATCACCGACTTGTGTAGGGGGCAAACGTGAGAATGCCCAAACACGCCGAGAGGTCAAGGCCGGTCCGGCCATTACTAGGGCCATTTTGTTTGAGCATCACCAAGGAGTGAGGGTTCCTCAAGAGGAGGAACCCGAAGAGGAAGACGAGGATCCACTCGTTGGGATCTCTCAACAAAGTTGGAGGAAGCCTATCCTCCAAACCGATATGGTGAGTCGCCAGCTGGCATGCGCATGCGACCACCGAATTTTTTCTGCTATAACACCGCTGGACGTAATGTCCAACTATTATGGGCCGCCACCGTGCACGATCCCCGAAGTTTCATCCTCATTCGTTATCTCCGCCCGACTCACCTTGAGTCGAGGCCCAAGTTCCATCCTCGCTCGCTAGGTGGACCCGCTATGTCCTTTCGATATTTGTCCTACCCCATCAATCCTCTCATATGTTCCTCTATTTTGAGGACAAAATAGAACTTAAGTTTGGGGGATTGAAAATTTTAGGTCTTAGCAGTCCCACTTAACGAAGAATGGAGTTCTAGCTATGTCGTTAGGGTGAAAGAGTTTTGCTTTATTTGATGACCATTTAACTCTTCACCCTATTTATCCTGTTTTTTATTTTTTCTCGATTTTCTGAGGTGTTGCCTTGACCAGAATACACTCACATTAGATACTCGTGGGTTCCTCTTATGGGGACCCATCATCAATTGTGTCATTGTCATCACCTCCAATTTTCGCAATTTCTTAGAAAAATATAAAAAAAAATATATATATATATATATATATATATATATTTAAATTCAAAATATTCATCCTCGAGTTTAGGTGTGGTAATGCTAGTCGTAGTCCATGAGGAGATTAGTGCAATGAACCGCATAGTTAGTCCGTAGATCCCTCGAATTTACTTAATTTTGCGAAACTTTTACTTTTCTCCAAATTCTTCATGCACTCACACCACCATAATTTTGGATTGATTAGAATAGTTTTATAAAGTTTATAACACCGATTGATCTTCAACAGGATATGCACAAGAATATGATGCATAGCCATTCGAACATAATTGTTGCATTAAATTGTAACTTAGGGTCAATTGCATGATAAATAGATCCCTTGGATTTTTCTCATTTATATATCTCAAGCACACTTTCGAACCGTGTTTGCATATTAGTCTTAATTGTCCCTACCATCTGTCTTAGCGAATGCTTATGTGAAATCCAGTGATGCTAAACATTCAACCCCAATTCCCATAGTTGATATGATATTTTGTGTTATCTTACTTGCTTTAAATATTATGTGAGCATTTGGCATTAAGAAATGATTTAGGCCATCTTTGGATCGTTAGAGCCTAAATATTCCCTGACCTATACTAAATATATCCCTAGTGTCCCCTTTGAGCCTAATGAAAAAGAATGGAGTGTGCTAAGCACACTATTTAAACCCCCATTCGACATCGTTTTCTTTACCCACATTAACTTAACCCTAAAAGCCTATACACTTTTAGCCTACCCTTTGAGAGAGTAGGATTGGGTGGGAAATTGATTTTAGGAGGACCACTTCTTTTAGTTAGGCTATTTTTGAAGAATTCTTCTTCCGTCGAAAAAAAAAAAAAAAAAAAAAAAAAAGAGAACATGTGTCGAAAAAATGAAACTAAGAAGAAGAGTGTTAACAAAGATTCAAATGGAAGCATAGCTTTCAAGAGAAAATATGTTAGAAAAATTCTGATTGAATGTGATATTTTTAGAAAATCTAGTGCCCAAAACAAGTTTGGGGGATAAAGAAGAAAAGTGAAAAGTAACACAAAGTACCCCTCCACTTGTGGTCTTTGCAGGTCCTAGCCTAAATAGGGAAAACTTCCTTTTGCTTGGAAGTATGAGGGATAAAGGGTAGTCTTACTCTCTCACTTTGAATTCCAATACCTTTCCATCAAATCCCCCAACACCTTGGCCTTACATTACAAGCTTAAAAAGTCCTAATGATCTTCTTGCCAATGCTTATGTTATGTTTATTGTCAAGTGAGTAACATGAAATTGATCACACACTCCATATTCATTATTATTCACCCTAAAGCTCACTGTGTTAGCATAATCTTAGCTATTACAAGTCATTGGGATAGGAGAGCATTGTATACATACATAGAAGTGCATGGGATGGATGTGTAAATCTTTTGAATCCTTGGGACCTTTTCGTTCAGAATCGACTGTGTTTGAATGGTAGATCTCATACTTCTTAATGCATGATTTTCTATTAAACTGTAATTTTCATATGAATGTGGTGTTTAGCTCAATAAAACTGTTTTAGTCAAGATATTCTTTAAGACTGGTGATCACACACACACGGAGAAATTAAAAGTAGTAGCAGTATTAAGAAAAGACTAGTTGGTTTTATATAACTAAGCCTGCATATATGTGGTGAGCATCAAACTGAGATTGCATGCATGCCATATGCTTATAACTTGAGGATGAAACCAAAAAGATTTTATGTTGTATTTTAGTTTATAGTTATCTGTTGTTTTTGTATTTATCTGCATAGTTGAGTCACTCGAAAGAGTCTCCTTGAGTTTGTGGGTTTATAGAGGAGTGTAAATAGTGTCACCCTCACAAAAAGATTTTAATTTTTGTTATTTAGATGTTTTTGTATTTATAAGTTTATTTGTTTACTCGTGGACGAGCAAAGTTCAAGTTTGGGGTATTTGATCGATGTATTTTATACGTCGATTTTATATGCTTCTGTGACTTGAATTAGGCTATTTCATGAGTCTTTTGAGTACTAATATATGTTTTTGGTGAGTTTTGTAAGTTTCAGGATTGTTCGTGAAAATACGCGAAACTCCAGGGTTGTAAGTGCAAATTACAAAGAAAGAAAAATTGAAGAAAATAAAGTCTCGGACACCTTGCGGACGCAAGGTGCCTCGCACCTTGCGACCGCAAGGTAGGCGATATCGGTCCCCCGAAGCCGCAATCGAAGAGCCAAGAAGCACACACACTGGAGACCTTGCGGACGCAAGGTATCCAGCACCTTGCGACCGCAAGGTAGGCAGAATGCGTGAAATTCGGGTTTTCACACAGTCATTCGATTCAATCACAACTCCCAAGTATATATAGAAGTCAGATGCCGAGCCTAAGCATAAGGAGGACGGCTGGAAGCTCTCTCTACATAGATTTTAGGTAGTTTTAGATTGTATAACATAATTAGGTTTTGTAATTTCAAGTATTGAAGATCAAATCATGTCTTCCATCATCTTCATGTGCTGTTCATCGTCTATGATGAACTAAATCATCCCTAATCTAGGAGGTGGGAGGTAACTTGTATCGAATTTATGTTTTGATTCTCATATTTATGTCTATTCAATGCTTGTTGATTGTGTTGTTTATCAATCCCTTTATTATTTCGCTTTGAACAAATGAATGTAATCGCAAATAATAAAGGCTTAGAGGTGCGGATACCTGCATGACCAAGTGCATATGTCGCATTAATCGGCTCACCAACACAATAAATTGGACCTATCGAAGCACGAGAGTGATAAGTTAGGACCAGGTTCTTACATGATCTAGGTGACAGATAGATCATAAATCTAGGTGACGACTAGATTACGTTCGTGCTTAGGATATGGAATGGGTGAATTTTTGCGGGGAGGAGCGAACCAATTGTTCAACAGACCATATCTATTTTTAGTGAACGAACCCAAGACATTGAATGACATTATTATGAATTGAACATAAAGGAGATATAAGTGAAACCCGTAATCCTAGATTTCCACTCACCATAAGATCTTCATATCGTTATTCTTGTCTAATTAGTTAACATCTATAACTAGTAATTTATAGTAGAATTAAACATAAAAACCCCCCTTAGGTTAATAATTTGCTATCTATAACCGCACTGTTCGTGATCACTTGTCTCTGTGGGTTCGACCCTTGCTTCCGAGTCTATTCTATAATAGTCTTGTACACTTGCAAGGAAATAGATAAAATAAAACATCGATCAGATGTATTCCATCAGTCTTGTGAAGTTTTGACGCCTCGAGGATAGTAATTCTCCTTATCGCGTAGTTTGAGATTGAGTCGGGCGAACGTCTCGTCTTTTGGGAGCCTATTTCCCCTATCAGTTGTTAATCATCGAGAGGCATTCAGGCCTATTTTGTAGCCCTAATAGGTGTTTACAATCATGGGTTATTACCCGTCGGTTTGTGGTTTCATTTGGCGTTTCGATAGTAAGTTGTTACGTCTTGCGCCGGTTTGCGGGTTGTTTCGGTGTTGTTTTTGGGAGTCTAGACCTACTTTAAAATTGATTTGAGACTTGGATGGATTAGTTTAATGTTTGAGGACTTTAAGGGTTCAATTGTGAGCCATTTGAAGCTTTAAGGCATGAGGATGCATGCGGGAGCGCCAGAAACCGAGCAAGGAATCAACAAAGGAGTGTATAGTGTAAAGGGGAGTGATGCGGTCGCATCACATGAGACAAAGCGACCGCAAGGGTCCTGGGCAGCTGTTACGGGATTTTGTGAAAATTTGAATTGTTGACCAATTTCTACCCACTTAAACCCATTCTAAACCTAACCTAAACCCTCCTACTTAACCTAAAACTTGTCCTAAACATTATTAGAGGATTTAGGGTTGATTAGTGACTTGATTAAGAGAGTTAATCCCCCTATTTAAACCCAAAGCAGTTACTTACTCTAACTGACCAAGCAGATTTGACCCCTTTGTGACACGCAAGCACTTCTCAAAAACGTGAGGGAAGCTGAGAGAGGGTGATTTCTAGGGCTTGAAGGGTTCTATCTTGGGAGGCCATGGCTAGGGTTCTTCCTTCCCCAAGCTACACCATGAGATTGAAGTGAAGGTTGAGAAGAACAACCTCCCCTCTTGAATTCCGAATTTTCAGCTTATTAGGGGCTGAACTAAGGTAAGTTTCTACCCTATTTATCTTGCTTTTGGGCTCCATTGACCCTAGGGAAACAATCATTTGTGATATTTGAGGTCAATGGAAGCCATTGTTAGGGTTTATAGAAGAAGCATGAACCCTAGGTTTACAAATTGATGATAGAACTTGATTGACCTATGTGAGACCATGATATATGTGAAATTCATGTTCTAACTAGTCTATTGAGCTTGATTATGTCGATTATCCATGAGTTTTGATGTTGGTTTGGTTGAGATACTTGGAGGGTGTTTTGCCCAAATTTGGTTTAGCTTGCAAAATTATTAATGTGAGCTTGATTACTATGTTTTATATGCTTAATAGAGTATGTTAAACCGGGTTGTATGATTTAATCATGAATTGGGAATTATGATTGGTAAGGTGAGCTAAATGAAATTGAGCTCAAAATGATGAATTTATTCTATGTTATATTAGTGAAGGTTTTGTTGGGTTTATGTGAGTTAAACGAACCCGGGATGATGGCTATTGTTGATAGTTATGAATATTGGGGGAATTGAGACCCATGGCCTCTATGCCCTAAAATTTTAGAAAGGGTAGATTGGACTCGGCGGAGTCATTATAAGTTCGATCATGTGCTAATTGAACTTGGGTTGAAATCCTACGATAATTGGATTTCGTTTGATTAATGGAGTGAAGAACATAACTTCCAAACTTTAAATGGTTGGTGATTGAGATGTGTTTTGTGGATTTTTAGTCTTGGGAATTAAGCCCGAATGACTGTTGAGATTTGGTTGTAAACCTTAAGAAATTATTACGGTGTGAATTTATAAAACACATAAAGAATGAAATGTGTTAGTAAGACTCAACGGAGTCGTAATAAGGCCAATAAAATGATAAAGAGCCTTGGGTTGAAACCCTACAATGTTTGGGTTTGCTTGGGTTGTGTTTGTGCACGCCGGGTCTTTGATTGGTGTCCAATGGAGACATTCATGGTATGAAGATTTATTAGAAATATATCTTGAGCATGCTTGTTAGAGCATGGGACAATATAGAGACCCACGGATGGACATGAGAATATTTAAGAGAAGATTAAGAGAGAATCCTCTTCTCAAGGATTTTTGTTACGTACATATGAAAACACTTGTGCGAAGTGACTACGGAGTAGTCGTGATGTTTTAGGTATGGTGTTGGTGTTATCGATCATGTATGACGATTAGGACTATGATTGAGTCCAGTGTACTTAAAATAAAGACCAAATAATAAGTCTTGAATTGTGGATATTTTGAGACTAGCGTAGTAGTCTTGTTTGGTTTGAGTTGAGGATTATGGAAGACCTCACATTATATTTTATTAAGCTTGTAAGCTATACTTAACTGGGTTGATGACTTGAGGAATAATGAATACCTCAATATGTTGTTTTTAAACTAAACTTGTAAGTTAGTTGAACACAATGGTTATATGCAAATATATGCGTTGTTCATGATGTTTGGTAGAGCATTATGTCCTACTTGATTTTATGCAATTATATGCATGGTTTATGAGATTTCGTAGAGCATTATGTCCTACGTGGTTATATGCAAATATGTGCATGGATTATGAGATTTTGTGGAGCATTATGCCCTATTTGTTTATGTGCAATTATGTGCATGGTTTATGAGTTGTTGTAGAGCATTATGTCTACATGATTTAATGAGCCGATAATAATGAATTTGGTCTCATTGGTTTAGACAAGTAAATATCTACTTGAATGTTTGGTTTAAAGTCCAGCTGGCGGGTTTTGGTTGTTGTGTCGGCAATGGGACGATTCATAGCCTTTGGGAACAATCGCTACGAATCGTTGCATTGGGTCCTTTTTCTCCTCACTATTTGGCCAATAGTGGGATGTGATCTCGAGTTATGCCATCTAGCTAGACATCGAGCTCTCATTTCTCATCCGGAGACTGGATGAATGTAACGAGTACTCATTAAGGGAAATTGATGAGTTGAGATTATTTGGGGAGAAACCCCGGGTATGATTGATTGGGAATTGAGCCGGATCATGGTTTGAGGTTTGATCTCATGGTAAGTTGGTTGGGTTTTGAACCCGGATTTGATTGTAACGGTTCGATTACATTTACTGTTACGCATGATTATTTATGAGCATTTATATGAAAAAAAATAAGATGCTACTTGATTTATGTGAGTTTATGTGCTTTAAAAATTAAGTACATGTTTCATGATGGTATACTAGCATGATACCATGATTTTATATGTTTATGCATTTATGCCATGCCATGTCATAATATGCCTCATGTTGCATTTAGAAACTTACTGGGTCATTATGACTCACTCCGTGTGATTGTTTTCCCTAGTGTGCGGTGATCTGTTAGCTTGGCCGGATAACGACTTTTAGCAGGTGGTCTTCCAAGTCAAAAGCTTGGAGTTATTTATCATTATGTTGTATTTATTGTGAGGCTCGAATGTAAAGTTATGTAGACTTTACTTGGGTAGATTGTAGTGTTATATTATGGTTGTGTTTTTGGGAGCCGGTTGTATTGCCGAGCCTTTGTATCCTTAGAATGTATTTCTCTTGTCGTTTCGAGCATGTGTGGCTCGTTTATTCTAGTTGTGGTATATTGTTGTTCCTACCTCCGATAGTTTTAGTCGTGAGGTTTGGTTGGTGGTTTAGCATTGATTATATGGTTATAGTGAATTGTTCCTCTGGCATGTTATAGCCGTTGAGTGTTGTTTATCGAGGTTGGGATTACATGCATTTGCCGGCCTTGGTTGCCGATGGTTTGTTGTGCGTGTCTAATGTTGCGTCACGCGTCGAATTTTGGGCCGAGAGATTTACTATCTCTTTGGTTGTTTATATTCGGGAGCTTGATAGCTCGGGTCCCATTATGGTTTTGCTTCCGCAGTTTTAGGTTTTGATTTTCTGTATTGCCGTTATGGCTTTACCTTCCTGTTTTGAGCTTGTTGGCTCGTCTTTTGACTCGCACCATTATGCTTAGCAGGTGCTTGTCTGTCTCTTAGTTTGTCCTGATGGCACGACCTTGGGATCTCGTATTGAGATCCGGGTCGGGTCGTCACACATACATCCATATCTATATTATTGACGGACTTGCAGCTGTCTTTTTCCAATAGTTTACAAATACATTTAAAAATATTTGGCCATAATAATGGCTCTTTTTAATGCTATTTTCTAAATAAATCCGGGCAGCACAACGGCTTATATTTTTACATTGGGTCGGATGGAAAATAGCTTTTTATAAATTAACGGTCCTAAAGGCTCACCTTTTAGAGCGTGGTGTGCTCGCTCTATCCTTCTCGAGAGATGGAGTCTTTTTTTGCTTTGTTGCTGCTGCGGTTTGGGCAGAGTGACTGCTTCCGAAGGTTGCTTCTGGGCATCGTAAAACAGGCGGAGCAACTGTTTACTTTTTTGCTACTGCGTGCTTACTGCTGGCGGAAATCGGGCAGAACAATTGCTTGTTTCTGGTGGATTTGGCATTTTTACTCGGGAAGAGCAACTGCTCTGTTCGAGATTTTTGGACCGGGAGAATAGGGTGGATACCTAGCTGGGGGGGCTAAGGATCACTTTAACCGGTTGTATTTCCTTTTGGAGGAGTTTTGACAGGGCTTCGAGGCTTTTATAGGAGGGGACGCTCACTATCGCTTGATCACTCACTAATCTCGCACCGTAACAACAACGCTGAAAGTTTGGGAGTATTTTCGGTGTGCTGAAAGCGAACCCCGGGGCCACTATTTATAAGCTGAGAGAGGGACATTGAGGGAATTACTTTTCCTCTCTGCGTGCTTCATTCCCTTGTACAGAATCTTGGGAAGATTTGCATATTCACATGCCTTAGAACACAGTAGCAAGTTAGGGCTGCCTTGTAGCAAAAATGGAGCCTTCTTGATCGATGTATTTTATACGTCGATTTTATATACTTCTGTGACTTAAATTATGCTATTTCACGAGTCTTTTGAGTACTAATATATGTTTTCGGTGAGTTTTGTAAGTTTCAGGATTATTGTGAAAATACGCGAAACTCCAGGGTTTTAAGTGCAAATTACAAAGAAAGAAAAATTGAAGAAAAATGAAGACTGCACAATCTGGACACCTTGCGGACGCAAGGTGCCTCTCTGCGGCATAAGGTAGGCGATATAGGCCCCGAAGTCGGCTATCAAAGAATCAAAAGCCACCCTTTGGAGACCTTGCGCATGGTATCAACACTGCGAAGCAAGGTACACGACCATTTCGGATTTTCACACAGTCATTCGATCCAATCACAACTCCGAGTATATATAGAAGTCGAGCCTAAGCGGAAGGAGGGTGGAAGCTCTCTTTACATAGATTTTAGGTAGTTTTAGATTGTATAACATAGTTAGGTTTTGTAATTTCAAGTATTGAAGATCAAATCATGCCTTTCATCATCTCCATGTCTTTGTTCATCGTCTATGATGAACTAAATCATCTAATCTAGGAGGTGGGAGGTAACTTGTATCGAATTTATGTTTTGATTCATATATATATGTCTATTCAATGCTTGTTGATTGTGTTGTTTATCAACCCTATATTATTTTGCTTTGAACAAATGAATGTAATCGCAAATAATAAAGGCTTAGAGGTGCGGATAAGCGCATGACCGAGTGCATATGTCGTACAACGGCTCACCAACACAATAAATTGGACCTATCGAGCACGAGAGTGATAAGTTAGGACCGGGTTCTTACATGATCTAGGTGACGGATAGATCATAAATCTAGGTAATGACTAGATTGATAGTTCTGTGCTTAGGATATGGAATGGGTGAATTTTGTGGGGATGGAGGTGAACCAATTGTTCAACAGACCATATCTATTTTTAGTGAGCGAACCCAGACATTGAATGACATTATTATGAATTGAACATAAGGAGATATAAGTGAAACCGAGAGAATCCTAGATTTCCACTCACCATAAGATCTTCATATCTGCTATTACTGTCTAATTAGTTAAACATCTATAACTAGTAATTTAGAGTAGAATTAAACATAAAAACCCCCCTTAGGTTAATAATTTGGTATCTATATTCGCACTGTTCGTGATCACTTGTCTCTGTGGGTTCGACCCTTGCTTCCGAGTCTATTTTGTAATAATCTTGTACACTTGCAAGGAAATAGATAAAATAAAACATCGATCAGCTGCCATAAGGCTTCTTGGGAGCCGCGCCAAGCTCCCATTTAGGCAGCGCCAACTGTTCAATCTTCAATCCATTTTTGACGCTTTAGCCCCTGCATTTTACTGTTTTACACATCCTGCTTTATCTTTTGCATTTTTAAACCATGTAACTTGACATTTGTTAAGTTTTAACAGGTCTTGATATCGCATGTCAGAGTTACATTCCAGGGGTACAAAATTGGGGTGTCTACATAACCGGATCCGCACCACTGTGAAGGCGGGGTAGTTTTTGGAAAAGAAAAACCTTTCAAGCGCCTGGAATACGCCCGACCTCATTTTGTGGACTCAAAATATATACAACAGAGTCGCCATCTTTATTTTAAGGAAAACAAAGAAAAACAAAAAATAACCAGATTTATGAGAAAGGTTCGGAGGCTAAGTTACGAGATCGAAGGGGTTAGGCACCCAACTCGCCCTTTCGGTCTCAAAATAAGTTTTTGGCTAAATATGATCTTTTATATTTATTTAACAGTTGAAATAAAGCATTCTAAATATATATTCGCATATATATAAGGAAATAAATACAAACTTACAGCAGCCTCATTTCTAGAGTTGCAAATACATTTATAAAAATTTGGTCATAATAATGGTTCTTTTTAGTGATATTTGCTATAGAATTTCAGGTAGCACAACTGTTTATTTTGTTACATAGGACTATTTTAAATAGAACTTTTTATACATAAAAAGGTAAATAAACTTTAAGGGGCCTACCTCTTGAAGCGTGGGGGTTTTATCCCGTACCAAGCTCCTTTTTGGTAGGCCCTAGGGTGTGCTCGCTTCATCCTTCAGGGAGAGGGAGTCTTTTTCTTTTGATTGATTTCGAGCTGCGTGACTGCTCCATTTAGTTACTTTTCGCCTCTTTATCCGGGTGGCACAACTGCTTGCTTTGGCTAGATTTGCTGGCTTGCTGGCGTATGAAATTGGGCAGAACAACTGCTTGCTTTGACTGGATTTTACGTCTGGAATCGGGCAAGGCAACTGCTCCTTTTGGTTATTTTGAACCTGTGAAATAGGGCGGAATCCTAGCAGGGTAACTAGGGTTCACTTTGGTCAGAGAGTTTTAGTGTTTAAGGGAGATTTGGTAGAGCTTCGGGGCTAGAAGGGAAATAACCTCGGCGTTCTCTCGGGAGAACAGACAGCGGAGAGAAAATTTCACGCAGTCAGAATTACTACTGCGTGAAATTGTGAAGCTGGATGTTTTTATTTATAGGCTGGGAGGAGGGCTTCCTTCGCAGCTAAGTTTTACCTTCTGTGCTTCATCGTCTTGTACCGTGCGCTGAGAAGGTTGCACCTTAGGCAAACGACTACAGTTCAGGGGGGCTCTGTGGGCGCGGTGCCCAGAGGGGTTGTGGGCAGCGCCCACAACCTTTTTTCTTTCAATTTTGGCACTTTGGCCCCTGCAATTCACTGTTGATGCTCTGTTAGAGACTGAATTCTTCGAAGAAGGATGAGGAACTCAAATCAAGAACTGGGTTCTTGACCAAGACACTGATCTTTGTCTATAGAAATTTATGATCTCTCTTTTCTTCTCCAATCCTTTTCTTCTTAGCAAAGCACAAAGAGTGTTTTGCTAAGGTCTAGATTGCTCACTGCAATCTTTTGTGGAGATCTGAGATGCGTTGGTGAAGACGATCTCTTTGTAGATCTCATAGCTTTATCAAACAGATTCTTGTTGTAGATGTCTTCGATTCACTTATGTTTTTGAAGAAAGGGGATTTCTTTTATTAACATGGGCTATTTGATCGTTGAGAGATGATGATAGATTTTCTATCCATTTGAAATAATGTCATTGCTAAGTACTGTCGGATAAAGATGTTGTTCGCTGGATCTTTGACTATTGGAAAAAGACTTTGTCCTGCAGATCCTTGAACTGTTGCCCGTCAGACTATATGATATGTCTCTAAAAAGTAAGTCTAAATCATAATGCACTGCCAGGTGGTCTGTCATATAAAGTATATTCTTTTGACTTTTCTAGACCACGTGAGAGAGAGAACATCATGTAGTATCACGGATGTCAGGCTTCAGAGTTTGAACATTTTGTATCTTCTTGATCTCTTGCAGTCTTGTCTCTTTGTAGCATGTGCAGATCCAAGTCTACTGGTGAGATGTTTTGTCCGAAGGAGTGAGTCTTCTGCAAGAGAGTACTGCTGGTATGAACAATCAAACTGTAGCATGTCTGCTGGTGGCGAGGCTTCAAGGTATTCTGTTATGCTCATGACAAGTCTGCTGGTGACGAGTCTTCTGAAGACCTTTGACGCTTTAGCATGTCTGCTGATGCTGGTGCATATGAATTGCTAGTTTGTTGATCATCATTAAAAAGTTAGGACTAGATCAGGACAAACCTAATCTAAAACCTAAGTGATGTCAAACAAGTTGCCACACTAATTGGTATGCAGACATTTTAGCCACTTGTTATGACTCACGGTAATGGGAACAAGCAATTCAAAATATTCAGAATATGCAAGGAGATAAGTTACTTATCAACAAGCATATTCCAACAATATTCCTTAGCTTTGATTAGTATAACTTATTGTGTCGTGCTTGATCATATCCTATAATTGTGAAGTTTATTACAAGATGATTATGTTGGGAATAGAATGACTCAATTATCCTAGCGATCGCAACTCTAGTACGTTGTCACACAACCTATTGAAAGTTAAAAAATATTAAATTCATAAGATATATTTATATTTGAAGGTAACTATTATATTCTCACTAAGTTAAAAGTAAAATGATTTACATGCATCTTTATCTTAGGCTGTAGAGTTGTAGTAAATGTGGGGGGTTTCTGCGATGGACAAGCCTTGCATAGCAAATCTTGATCACAAGGGGAACAACTATCTATAATCGACTCCACATGCTCATACAAACTAGGGTAACGTTTGGTCGATTATGAAATTTTAAACTTTGTGAGCTTCGGCGACCACGAATACGAGCCTCATCCTGCGACATAATCATTGAGTTTTTTCTGACTCTGGAGCTTTCTCAAAATTATCGTGAATCTAAGTAAAATGCTAGTCAATTGACTCTCCATATGCAGCAAAACAGAAACTTCAACAATTCTCAAATGATGGTAACATATTTATTTTCCTCCAAAATGCATCAACCTTATCAAGCAGAATTGTCATGTCATTTCTCTTATACTCAGCAATCTCATGAGCACAAGGCAACCCGTATATCTTTTTAAGTACACAACAATGAGTCTATATGACCATCTTCTGGTATAGTGTTCATCTCATCGTATATCATATTCAATGCGTGAATAAACACTAAATCTCATAGGTATTGAAATAGAACTTATGTGTATTTCTATAGAACCACTGTTATGCTCTTCGTAAGTGAAACCTTGATTGCATGTGAGATGTCTCAATTAGAGTGTGCAAATGTTTCCAACATATCTCAAAGTCACCCTGCCTAGATTTCAATTGTCTTTTCAATGCTGCAAGTTGACTCTCCACCCTGAAATAAGATATAATTAATAATAATTTTAGGTATCTGTATTTCATTTCTAAATTTATAGAAAATAATGAAATATTGAAACCATTTAAATACTTGCTTGTTGTGTTATTGTAGAAATGCATTACATCATTCATCCAAACAAACACAAATCTTTCCTTGTACGACCCTAACCATTCCTTCATGATGTATTCAACAATAGCGTGATGCTCACTAAAATCTAAATGTAATCTCCGCATGTGGTCTTCATATGTTGACTCAGTTTTTGCACTCACCAAAAAAATCCAAGACATGCTAAACTGCTTCAATTCCACTTCCTTGCGAAAGTATTTTTTACAATGTAACACAATGTTTTTATTGATATGCCACCGACAAAGGAAATGTTTTGAGGTAGGAAAAGTAACCTCGATTGCATTTATTAACACAAGATCTCGGTTAGTTACAACCACAGTTGATAGGGATGATTGATTCATCAAAGTTTTCAAGACAATAGGGTTCCAAATGTAGTTGTCTTGCACCTCTGACCCCATATAAGCAGCTCCAACCAAAAATGTCATATGTGTCGACATGACACCAACAATATTCAACAAGCGTAACTTGAACCTATTTGTCCTGTAAGTGCAATAAATAAAGAAAACCTTCGAAAAAGAACGCAATAACTCAACGCTCATTGGATGAGAAAAAACAAATCTTGAACATTGTTAGTTTTCTCACATCTCCTATGATGATAGTAATATCCATACTCTATCAATTTCACCACAAGCTGCTGCATTTGCGATCGACCATCATGCTTGATAATTCTATTCTTCATGGGACTATTGTAAATTGTATTCATTGAAGAGTTATTATTTTTAAACTTCTCCTGTAAACCTTGCATAATGTCCTTTCGCTAAGAATTGGCATGTGACATGTCCACAACATAAGCATTCTTCTCTTCTGATAATCGACCAACAAATTAGTGGTCATACATGTGAGACGCAGCTGGATGATTATGCAACCCACATTCAACTTGAAGTTACCATACTCTATTACATAATTGTATGCCCCTCAAACGAAATGGACATCCACACTTCTTTGATCCACGTTCTCTCTTGCTATCTTCCTTTGTTACTTTACTCGAATCACCCTTTGATTGACGGGGATGCCGACCAAGTTCACAACCCAAAACCAACCTAGGTATGTTATTATCCGTGCCACTATCCGGCCTACTAGTTACTATCACAAGGCCATGTTCCTTTTCCGTTGTGCACACCAAATTATATAAATCCTCCTAAGATGAAAAATGAGTGTGATTCGTGAACACATTGGTATAATCCATAGCAATTGCTTGTTGAACATGAATGATGTCATTAATTACTGGACCAACAACACTATATTCAGTAGGGAACATGTTTGCTTCCTGAAAATAAGCAAAAAACATGTTAAAATGGTGATTATGTACTGTTCAACCACAACGTGTTGAACACTCCATGACATGTTCACCAATGTGTTATGAACATATTTTGAAGTTTTCGGCCATCATGTGATGAACAAAGCTATAAGTGCCCGGTTAGGGTGTGATGAACACCTTTGGAGTTGTGCGACCAATGCTGGCCGAACAACCCAGAGTGTGTTCATTACACCAGGCCGAAAAGTTGATAAACAACAGCTCTGCATGATCAACGACTTTTTTTTTAAAATAAACAAACTTTTAATCAAGGAAAGTGGAAGGAATACTTATATTATTCGTCCCCATGACTTCTTTAAGCTCCTCGTAAGGTATTTTTCTACAATATGATTATGTTTAGAGTTGGTTTTGAGAGATGTTTTTGAAATTTTTTTGGAGGAAGAAGGAATATAGAGAAGCATGAGTACATATATATTTTGCATTGAGGGTGCAAATAGAATTAGGGAGTGTTATTATGGAGTATAGGGAGTATTGTTTACCTTTTTGTATAATGGTAGTATTGTCATTAGAGTGGGGGCGTAGATAGTATTTTATATCGTGTATTTAGTAGAATTGTTTATTAGGTATTTTCACCATATAACATTTATGTAATATTTTTAAGCTAAGTGTAAAGAGACGCAATTGAGGTGGTTAGCTTGTTCTAAAGTTATTTGCTTTTACATCGAAAGTAGACTCTCAAGTGATTTAAAAGGTGTCTCTGTGATACATCATAGTTTTGGGGGAGGGTACCCAATCATTTCTTTGTACCAATTTTTAATACTTGTATTTAGAGCTATCAAGGTGGGTTGGCGGAGCGAGCCAACCCGCAATACACTATACCCTACCATTTGGCGGGGAGGGGCGAGCCTTTCCACAAATGTGGTGAGCTTGGAAATTGCCAACCCAGCCCAACCCATCTTGGGAGCCCACCAACTTTTTCTCACAATTAATAAAATAAATAAAAAATACTCCCTCCGTTCCGGACAAAAAGTCCACTATTCAATTTTGGAATGTTTCACTTAAAGAGTCTACTTTCAAAAATTAAGACATAAAAGTGTCATTTTATTACTAATGAGCTACTAAAAGTGTCAATTCCTTAAAAAGTTTGACTTTCAAATGGAGACTCTTTACTTGGAACAAAGGGAGTAATAAATAACAGAAAAAGATCTCACAAATATTCATTTTTAAAAATTATATTTTTTACAATTATACTATAAATAGCGTTTTTTAACAACTTTCTCTAATATTAATCGTATAAAATGAGAAATAAATAGAAATAAAAAATCATTTTATCATTACTCATTTTGTATGTTCTTATAATTTTTTTTTCGTAAATATTGTGGTTAATCTACCTTATTTTGATATCTGTTGTTGCTATATGTGCCACTTTTATTCAAAATCATTTAGTAATATTTCAGATATATAAAATAATTTCACATTTTGAACGAAAATGATTTAAAATCATAATTACAAACTTGTGGATTGTATTATTTGCATTTAGTATATGGCGGGCCAGCCCGCCACCAACCTCCCTCAACCCGCTTGACCCACCTCTTAGTGGACTCATATTTTTCCAACTCAACCCACATTTTTTCGGTGGTGGGGCGAGCTAGCCCAACGGGCCCAACCCGTTTTGACAACTCTACTTGTATTCAATGACTCAAAAGTCTATTCAGGATTTATTATTAGGATTAAATCTCAATTTGGTCACCTTATTTTCGACCAAAATTCATTAAGCTCACTCTATTTTTTTTTCCATCAATTTAATCATTCTACTTGGCTTCGAAAGTCAATAAGGTCACTAGAGTCATTTCCGTTAGTTAAGTTGAATGAAAATCGTTGAAAAGACAATAATGCCCCTTACCTTTGTAAGGTGTGTTGACAAATTCAAATCACACAATAAGAAATTATGTTTGAGAGGAGAAGGAGACCTTCAAAATCCCCAAATTTAGTAAGGGTGTTTTTTGATTTTCCTAAAAAAATTAAACTTTCTATCCAAATACATGGATGAAGTGATGAACGTGCTAATTATGTGAAAGTAGAGTTATTAAATTGAGGAAGAAAAAGTAGAGTGTGCTTAATGAATTTTGGCCGAAAGTAGGGTGACCAAATTGAGATTTAAATCTTATTATTATTGTTGTTGTTGTTGTTGTTGTTGTTGTTGTTGTTGTTGTTGTTGTTGTTGTTGTTGTTGTTGTTGTTGTATACTCGCTCCATTCCTAAGTAATTATAGTCTTTGATTAGACAAATCATTTAAGAAAAAAAGTAATTGACAGTATTATAACTATTATTATAATACGTGGTTTTCTTTAATGATAAAATTATTTCCTAAAAAAAAAGTTTTAAAAGAGGATAATTATTTCTAAAAGTACAAAAAAGAAAAGACGAATATTTGCTTAGGAACAAAGAGAGTAATATTTAGGATTAAATAATTATTTGGGTCTGAACTATCCACAAATTATGCGTTTGGTCCCATGACTTTTTTTGAAATTTGTTTGGTCCTTAAACTTGGTTTTTGCTAAGAGATTCCCCCCTCATGGGGTTACCGTGAGTTTTGCCGTCGAAATTTATTTAAAAATTTCAATTTTGTCCTTACCTTGACTTCTCGCTATTTGAATCAAAATTAACAGTGCTTTCATTCATTATGAAAACTTGAAGTTAACAATAAATAGTTCGGTAAACCACTTCCCCATTTGCGCAACAAAAGTGGAGCTCCAAATCCGTAACAAGAATTTAATAAGAACCCAAATATTATCCGAAAAAGATTAATGACCAAGAGAAATTAGAAATCAACCAGTTCAAAATATTTCTAGCAGTGAAAACAACATATAAATCAAGAAACAAGCATACACAATAAGCCCGCGATGCTCATCCCCTCAAGAAGCCAGCTCCACCAATAACCTAGTGCAAACCTGTGTTGGAACGAAGTGGAAGCCACATCGGAACCGATGTCGAATGACATGAAGGGGATACTAGGGTTGTTGGAGCGAGGGGGCTAAAACGGCACCGTCGGGAGCCGACGTTGTTGAGGGCCAGTGCCGGGATTTCCACCGGAAGGGAAGATTACAGACGGGGCGTTTGCCATGGCGAAAGATCTGGTAATTATTGATCAATTTGACTGGGGGGGGGGGTTTTTGAGTATAGGGGTTCAAACTGTGTAATTTGGGAAATTTGTTGATAGATATTGAGAAATTTTAGGTTGATTTAATGGTTTGAGAATGAGATCTAGAGATGAGTAAAGTGTTAAAAATGGGTTTTGATATTTGAACGCATGAGAGAGGAGAATCTAGACTCTGGAGAGGATCGAATCAGAAAGGGAAAATGGTTGAGTCATACATAAGTGATTGAAGAGGCCTTTTGATTGAAAGCTGCAGTGATTCTGTCGGGTATGAGATTGGAGATGGAGTCTTCTTACTTTCTGTCCAGATTTGACCTTTCTCCCTTTGGCGAAGATGGAAGAACGAAGTGGAGACCGTCGAAAGAGTAAGGATTGCCTTGGATGTTGAGAAAGAAGGGATTGAATCAGATAAAGAAGAAAGCGATGAATCAGAGAGTTGCTTTTCCCCTTTTTATTTATTTATTTATTTTGAACCATTAACATTATTAAGGGCAAATTTGGAATTTCATAAAAAAATTGACGGCAAAATTGATGGTAATCCTAAGAGGGGGGAATTGCTTAGCAAAAACCGAGTTTAAGGACCAAACACATTTTGAAAAAAGTCACGGGACCAAATGCATAATTTATGTATAGTTCAAGGACCAAATAATTATTTAATCATAATATTTATTATCATCATTAACGGCTTTTTTCCTTCTTTTGGAGGTAGTTATTGCTGCCCTTTTGAGCGACTTCCATGTTGAGCCTTGCATTTCATGTGGACGGAAAGATTACTGAATTTAAACATTAAAAAAATTACTCTTTTTTTTTCAAATAATTATAATCCTTTTCATTTTTTTCAGTCCAAAATAATTGTCTTTTTAAAAAAAAATTTATTTTTAGAAAATATTTTTACTAATTTACTCTTACTTTTTATATATAATTTAATTATGACCACATATATATACAAGGCTATTAAAAGAAACCACACATTACACTAAATGTAAAATACACTCAAATATTTTTTGTAAAAGGTGCGCCGACTCGAAAACAACAAAAACTTAGAAAGGGAGGGAGTATTATTTCTTGAATTATGTTAAAAATAAAAATCCAAAAAGAAGTCGAAATATAAAGGTAATGATTGTGATGGACACATATTAATCCAAGGATTAAAAAAGATTCCACACCGCCTTTACTTTTGTTTTTTTAACCTATTCATCATTGTCACACAAAAGAGTAAAATTTTTATTTACGGTCGTGTAAAATTATTTTTATACAAATAACTCTTGAAACATGATATATGTCAATCATAATTTTTTACTTTGATTTTTATAAGATTGGTTGACTACAAGTGGTGTTCCAAGGGCGGCTAATATAAAAAAAAATCTAGATCGCGGGTAAAAGAAAATTTAATTCTTCACCAAATCAAGTCCATTTTAGACCAAATTTCTCTCTCTTACCGTCTCTCGTGTAGCATTTAATTAATTAATTAATTTATTTATCAATAAAAAGTCATAGCTATACTTGAAATCAGGCCCGGCCTTGAATAGGTGCAACATGAGCCTTCGCACAGGGTCCAAAATTTTAGAGGGCCTAATTTTAAAGAAGTGTAGACCAGGTGTTAAAAATATATTATATACCACGTAATGTACATGTGTGATTGTCTTCATGGTTCAATGGAAATTGTTGTGTAATGTGAATAAGTAGGTCATGAGTTCAAGTTTCACCCCAAGCTTTTTATTTTATTTCATTTTAGGTTCATTCTCTTCTTTGCCAAGCTAATTTCCCCCATCCATCTCCCATAGCTTAATTATTATATTTCAAGCAAAAATCAAGTTTTTTTGTTGTTGCTATTTGACTCATTTTTATTGCTTATGTTTCTTTAGTTCTAAACTTTATTAGTGATTGTGTCTTTTTTTTTTAACTTGAATTTTTAGTACAAACATGTTATCAAGAAAACATCTATCCAGAAGTCGAAAAAGAAAAAAGATTGATGAGGTATATCATTTTTGTCATAAATTGTTTAAATCGATGCAAAATAGTAGTTTTCAATAAAATAAAATGAAAATGTACAACACCTATAAATGTATAAGAAAAATAAGCATTAAAATTCATTTTAGGTTCATTCTCTTCTTTGCCAAGCTAATTTCCCCCATCCATCTCCCATAGCTTAATTATTATATTTCAAGCAAAAATCAAGTTTTTTTGTTGTTGCTATTTGACTCATTTTTATTGCTTATGTTTCTTTAGTTCTTAACTTTATTGATTGTGTCTTTCTTTTTTTTAACTTGAATTTTTAGTACAAACATGTTATCAAGAAAACATCTATCCAGAAGTCAAAAAAGAAAAAGATTGATGAGGTATATCATTTTTGTCATAAATTGTTTAAATCGATGCAAAATAGTAGTTTTCAATAAAATTTTAATGCTTATTTTTCTTATACATTTATAGATATTGTACATTTTCAATATTATGAACGATAAAAAATCTAAAAAAATTATTCTTCTAAAAATTTTATTTTTATATATTTTTAAGGGGCCTTTTTATTTCTTTTCGCCCTGGCCCCAAAAGTTCAGAACCGGCCTGCTTGAAATAAGTGAATTCTGTTAGCTATTTTAGTTGTACTTGGTTAACCACTGGATGTATATATGCTTGAGTCTATATTTAGTGCTGTGCACTTCTTACTTCCACTGGTCATGTACTCCATCTTACACGATCAAACAGTAAACTTTTGATTTTTTTTGGGGTCACTTTAATTCTGTTTTGACATACCTAACTTGTTTTTAAAAAGTCGTAGCAGTAGCAACTTGTAGTATTCATAATGTATTTTTTATTGAATGAGATTTTATTTTCAAAACATAATTAAAAGGTACACCCTTCCGTCCTTAAATTATCGTTTTAGTTGATACATCACATAAATTAAGAAAAAATAATTGACTTGATTATTTTTATTGGTTTAATGTGCAGTTTTCTTTAAAGCTCATATATATATGTGGTCCATAATTAAAGTAGGGTGAAAAAAAGTAAGGGTAAAGTGGTAAAAATGATTTTCTGAAAAGGTAAGTTTCAAACTGGATAATTATTTTGAGACAGACGAAAAATGAAAGGTGGACGATAATTTAGAGACAGAGGGAGTATGCTAAATTTTAATTTAGTTAGTCACATGTTTACGGCACGTAGAGTTGGCTATTTTTGATCATGGCTATTTGTCTGCCTAGACCGCATACTAAAAAATGAGCATTGACACATTTCAAAAATTAAATGGGTACAAATGAGCTAGCTCATTTAAGACCATAAAGTAGGATGTGCTAAATGAGCGCCCACCTGGTCACCCACTACTTTGATAATTCCTTTTTTGCAAACTTGAGAAGTGGTCGAGGCACACTTGAATCAGATTAGAACTTATGGAACGATCCATCAATACAAAATTTAGTTCAAAAGTTCTTGAGGATTAGATAGCTGATTGAGTTGACATTCAATGTGGAGTTTGGAAAGTCAATGGTGAAGATGTGTATTGTTGGTGTCAAAACTGACACCAATGGCGAGATTCGGAAAATTTGTTAATCATTTAACTTATTCTTAAGCTCAAGTATCAAACTAATTTAGTTGATCAACACTAGTTAGTTTGTTAACATATTCATATGTCCTACAAAAAACGGACTATTATATTAATAAAATTGACCTCTTCTTCTCATACCCAATGAAAGCTAGATTTTTTTTTGGTTAATTTCCTTTTTAAATCAACATCAAAGTTGTCATTATAAAGGTTGATTTTTTTAAATGATGAATAAACGTATGTACATTAACTTTAAGACGAAGGCATTATAAAATATATGCGTGAAATTATTTTATGTATTATTAGTTATTATTTTTGAGTAATTATTTGTATTTTTTTTAATAATTGAGTGTTAATGAGTAAATGGATGTTCATGGACGTCTATGCCAATTTAGCGATCACCCATATATGCTTATGTAATTAAATTAGCATTTAATTGCCCGCTCATTTAAGTCCGTCGTCCATATAAACACACCCATGCCCACCATTTGCCACCTCTAACGACAAGTATACCTTTTGTATCGAGAGGGGGAGTATATATAACTCGGTGGAAAAATTCAAACGAGAAAAATTAGACAAACCACACGACTTCTTAGCGTACAATGCAAAATGCTGAAGGCATAGGGCTTTCTTGGATAACATTATTAGTAGAAATTCTTTGAGCTCATTATATAGTGTTACTGAAAAACGATGATTAGGGGCGGAAGTTTCTTTGACAATAGCAAAGTTCCGTCGGTAATATAGGCTTGCCAAAGGAAACTTCTGTTGGCAATAACAAAATTCTGTCGATAATATAGGTTTGGTTACGGGAACTTCCGTCAGTATTCTGTCGCTAGGTATTTCTCAACAGTTGACGACATAAGCAATTCTGTCGATAAATACCAACCAAATCCTTGAATTTCATCGTGATTTTCAAACGATATATTTTGTCAGCATATGTCCATTGGCAATGCAATTCCATTATTACCCGACGGATATGTCCGTCGTTAAGCTGTCGTTAACAGTGGTTTGCTAACAACAGACATGCATGTAGTATTAGTTTTTAAGTGACACTACTGATTGACGAAAATTTGAGCAGTAACCTATAAAAAAATATAAATCATATTTAAAAATGAATTACCTATAGAAAAATTTTTAAAAATTAAGAAAAAATATTTACAGTATTTATTACTCTCTTCACTCCAAAATAATTGTGTTGTTTGAATAGGCACACAAATTAACAAAAGCTAATTATAAATATTGATATAATATGTGGTTTTCGATAAAGTGCATGTGCATGTGACTTATCATTAAAGTAGGAAAAAAATTAAAGGTAAAACGATAAATATATATATTTTCCTAAAAAGAAAAATATAGAAAAAAAGATTAAAAAAAATTTAACTGACGAAAATGTAAAAAAGCACAACTATTTAGGAACGAAGGGATCGAGTATGTGCTCAGTACCTGATTTATCACAATGTAATCAACAAAAACTAAATTGCACTCGAAAAAAATTCAAAACAGTAAATTACAAAAAATATTATCTCATTAAAACTAAGATGAAAGTATCAAATTTAGGACTATAAGATAAATAAATTGGTCAAAATTCTTAACACAATTCTTAGTTCAGTCTCGTTACCACCTATATATTTTAAAGATTTTGTTCTTTAAGAATTTATTTTACCAATAATTTTCATTCTTCCTCCATTATTACCCCACGTGTGGCATGCTTCAACTTGCACCACAATTAGTACCACCTTCCTCCTAATTCCCCCGGTTCTAACTTTTGATGATTAAAGTTCGTGTTCAGTACGGATATGATGCGAAATAATTTGGGTTACATCTAAACACTTTTAAGGAGATGATACAAGTGCCGTCCACGCTTGTAATCACTTGCTTTGATTAGTAATAATGATACAATTTCTTTTATATAAATATTTTTAAAATTAATATTCACTTGCTTTGATTAGTAATAATGATACAATTTTTTTATCTAAATATTTTTAAAATTAACATTCATTTTTTAAAAATGTGGATTATATTTTAATTATTATTAATAAGAGTATACGCCTTTTATATAAAGATTTTTAAAATTAACATCACTTTGTAACATATGTGAGATACAATCTTTTCTGTTGGTAATAATTATATTTTTAAATCTAATATCAATTTCTAACTAATGTGATCAGATACATCAATGTATGATATATATATATATATATATATATATATATATATATATATATATATATATATTTTATTGATAATGATAGTAGAAGTTTTTATATTTAAAAACTTGTAAAATCAATATATATTTCTAACAATGTATGATACATTTCTTTTATTGATAATAATAGTAGAAGTCTTATATATAAAAAACCTGTAAAATCAGTATCCATTTCTAAACAATGTGTGATACATCTATTCCACTAGGGATAAAAGTAGAATCTAAAAACTTAATCTGACATCACTTTCAAACCAAAGTGGAGTACATTTTTTTCTAATAGTAGTAATATTATTCTTAAAACCAACATCAATATTCTAACAATGTAAGATATATTTCTTCGATTGGTAATACTATATTAATAATAGAAGTCTTTTATTATAAATCATAAAACTTTTAAAATCAACGTCATTTTCTAAACATTGTGAGATACATCTTCTCTATTAGAAATAAAAGTGACATATTTTATCTAGAGACTTTGTAAAACCAACATCAATTGCTAACAAATGTTGGATACATATCTTTTATAGGTAATAATAGTAGAAGTCTTTAAACTACATGCTTTTAAAATCACAATTCTTGTTTATACAATGTGAGATACATCTCTTCGATTACAAATAAAAGTATACGTCCTTTATCTAAATACTAATAAGCTAATATTATTTTCTACTCAATGTGAGATATATATCTTCTGTTGATAATAATAATATTTTTAAAAGTAACATCAATTTCTAGAAAATGTGGGATACATCTCTTCGATCGATAATAATCGTAGAAATATTTTATCTAAAGAATTTCAAAACCAACATAGATTTTTAAACAAAGTGAGATCCATATTTTTTATTGGTAATAAAATATAAGTTTTTTAATCTTAAGACTTTTTAAATCAACATTATTTTCTAACCAACGCGTGATTCATCTCTTCTGCTGGTAATAATAGTAATTTTTTCTATTAATTTCTAAAAAATGTAGGATACAACTCTTCTATATGATAATAATAGTAGAATTTTTTTATGTAAAAACGTTTAAAACTGATGTATCCAAATTATGCAGATACTCTGGGCTTTAACGAATAGGATATTTGGGCTTTAGATCTTCGCAGTCCATATCTGTCAAGTATCCAAATCAAACGTAAACTGGGCAGGTGCTTTCCCTGCAAAGGTACTCTGGTGTAATAATCAGACAACCAGTAAGTCCACAAATAATTTGACAGAGTTTTGGCCTGATTATATGTGAACGTACCTTCCAGTTTTTGTCAGAGGGGTTTATATAGGCCTGGCCATAAAGGCTAAGGCGTGGGCCTTAACTACGTGAGCGGAAAAGGCGGACGTGATTAAGGTGACGTCCGTAACGTGGGGGCTGTTTTCTCAGCATTAACTCCCCACGTTCTGGACGACCATTATCTATACCCTCGAAAAGGGTAACTATGCTCGCTATGGTATCCTACTGGCCACACGCTCGGGCCCTAGACGAGTTATGGATAAAAAGAGAAAAACAAAAAATATTAGAAAATAATGGTTCGGAGGCTAAATTACGAGTTAGGAAAGGGTTAGGCATTCAACTCTCCCGTTCGGTCTCTGTAGACACACAATTTTGTACCCCTGATATGTAACATGACATAAAATGTCAAGACCTATTAAAAGGCTAACGAATGTCAAGTTACATGGTTGAAAATGTAAAAGAAAAAGCAGGATGCGTAAACAGTGAAATGCAGGGGGCCTAAGTGCCAAAAAACAATGATTAGGGGCGGAAGTTTCGTTGACAATAGCAAAGTTCCGTCGGTAATATAGGCTTGCCAAAGGAAACTTCTGTTGGCAATAACAAAATTCTGTCGATAATATAGGTTTGGTTACGGGAACTTCCGTCAGTATTCTGTCGCTAGGTATTTCTCAACAGTTGACGACATAAGCAATTCTGTCGATAAATACCAACCAAATCCTTGAATTTCATCGTGATTTTCAAACGATATATTTTGTCAGCATATGTCCATTGGCAATGCAATTCCATTATTACCCGATGGATATGTCCGTCATTAAGCTGTCGTTAACAGTGGTTTCCTAACGACAGACATGTAGTATTAGTTTTTAAGTGACACTACTGATTGACGAAAATTAGAGCAGTAACCTATAAAAAAATATAAATCATATTTAAAAATGAATTACCTATAGACAAAATTTTAAAAATTAAGAAAAATATTTACAGTATTTATTACTCTCTTCATTCCAAAATAATTGTGTTGTTTGAATAGGCACACAAATTAACAAAAGCTAATTATAAATATTGATATAATATGTGGTTTTCAATAAAGTGCATTGCATGTGACTTATCATTAAAATATGAAAAAAATTAAAGGTAAAACGATAAATATATATATTTTCCTAAAACGAAAAATATAGAAAAAAAGATTAAAAAAAATTTAACTGACGAAAATGTAAAAAAGCACAACTATTTAGGAACGAAGGGATCGAGTATGTGCTCTGTACCTGATTTAGCACAATGTAATCAACAAAAACTATATTGCACTCGAAAAAAATTAAAAACAGTAAATTACAAAAAATATTATCTCATTAAAACTAAGATGTAAGTATCAAATTTAGGACTATAAGATAAATAAATTGGTCAAAATGCTTAACACAATTCTTAGTTCAGTCTCGTTACCACCTATATATTTTAAAGATTTTATTCTTTAAGAATTTATTTTACAATAATTTTCATCTTTCTCCATTATTAGCCCCACGTGTGGCATGCTTCAACTTGCACCACAATTAGTACCACCTTCCTCCGTAATTCCCCCGTTCTAACTTTTGATGATTAAAGTTCGTGTTCAGTACGGATATGATGCGAAATAATTTGGGTTACATCTAAACACTTGTAAGGAAATGATACAAGTGCCGTCCACGCTTGTAATCACTTGCTTTGATTAGTAATAATGATACAATTTCTTTTATATAAATATTTTTAAAATTAATATTCACTTGCTTTGATTAGTAATAATGATACAATTTCTTTTATCTAAATATTTTTAAAATTAACATTCATTTTTTAAAAATGTGAATTATATTTTAATTATTATTAATAAGATTATACACCTTTTATAAAAAGATTTTTAAAATTAACATCACTTTGTAACATATGTGAGATACAATCTTTTCTGTTGGTAATAATTATATTTTTAAATCTAATATCAATTTCTAACTAATGTGATTAGATACATCAATATATGATATATTTATTTTATTGATAATAATAGTAGAAGTCTTATATCTAAAAACATGTAAAATCAATATATATTTATAAACAATGTATGGTATATTTCTTTTATTGATAATAATAGTAGGAGTCCTATATCTAAAAAACTTGTAAAATCAGTATCCATTTCTAAATAATGTGTCATACATCTATCCTACTGGTGATAAAAGTAGAATCTAAAAACTTAATCAGACATCACTTTCAAACCAAAGTGGAATACATTTTTTTCTAGTAGTAATAATATTATTCTTAAAACCAACATCAATATTCTACCAATGTGAGATACATTTCTTCGATTGGTAGTACTATATTAATAATAGAAGTCGTTTATTATAAATCATAAAACTTTTAAAATCAACGTCACTTTCTAAACATTGTGAGATACATTTTCTCTATTAGAAATAAAAGTAGACATATTTTATCTAGAGACTTTAAAAACCCAACATCAATTGCTAACAAATGTTGGATACATATCTTTCATTGGTAATAATAGTAGAAGTCTTTAAACTACAGACTTTTAAAACCACAATTCTTGTTTATACAATGTGGGATACATCTCTTCGATTAGAAATAAAAGTATGCGTCCTTTATCTAAATACTAATAAACTAATATTATTTTCTACCCAATGTGAGATATATATCTTCTGTTGATAATAATACTCCCTCCGTTCCTAAATTATCGTCCTTCTTTCCTTTTTCGTCCGTCCCAAAATAATTGTCCACTTACCTTTTTAGAACATCACTTTTACTACTTTACCCTTACTTTTTCACCATACTTTAATTATGAGCCACATACACATGAGCTTTAAAGGAAACTACATATTAAACCAATATAAATAATCAAGTCAATTATTTTTTCTTAATCTGTGCGCCGAATCAACTAGGACGATAATTTAGGAACGAAGGGAGTAGTATTTTTAAAAGTAACATAAATTTCTAGACAATGTGAGATACATCTCTTTGATCGATAATAATCGTAGAAATATTTTATCTAAAGAATTTCAAAACCAACATATAAGTTTTTTAAACAAAGTGAGATCCATATTTTTTATTGCCAATAAAATATAAGTTTTTTATCGTTAATAAAATATAAGTTTTTTTATCTTAAGACTTTTTAAATCAACATTACTTTCTAACCAACGTGTGATTCATCTCTTCTGCTGGTAATAATAGTAGTTTTTTCTATTAATTTCTAAAAAATGTAGGATACAACTCTTCTATATGATAATAATAGTAGAATTTTTTGATGTAAAAACTTTTAAAACTGATGTAAAATAATACGGCGGAATATGAAGCCTGTATTGCTGGCCTAGAAGAAGCTCTCCAAAGGGTGGCTAAAGATCTCGAAGTCTACGGAGACTCTGCCCTAATCATAAACCAAGTCGAAGGAAGATGGAAGACCTAGGATCCTCGGCTGCAGCTCTATCATGCCAAGTTAACAACAGTCGCCGCCCGGTTTGGTTCTATCTCGTTTCATTATCTTCCACGAGATAGGAATCCATTCGCCGATGCCCTGGCCACTCTGGCGTCACTAGTCCAGATTCCCGCAGAAACTAAAGTTCAGCCATTTATAGTCGGGAAGAAGGTCACTCCGGCATACTGTTTCAAAATTAATGCAGCCCCTGAAGCAGATCACGAGCCCTGGTATGCTGACATCTTAAATCTGCTCCAGAAAGGTCTTTATCCTCCTGGCTTAGACAAAAGGGGAAGAATCTCCCTGCGAAGGTGGGCCTCCCAATTCGTACTCAGCAGTGGCAGCCTGTATAAGAGACACTATCAAGGCCTCAACTTACTATGTGTCAATCAGACCAAAGCTGAGCAAATTATGGATCAACTACACGGTGGTACCTGTGGGCCCCACATGAACGGCCATATGCTATGAAAGAAAGTCATCTGACAGGGGTACTATTGGAGTACGCTCGAAACTGATTGTATCCGGTGGGTGCGACATTGCGATAAATGTCAACGCTTTGCCAATCTGCAGCATGTGCCCCCATATGTCCTATATAACTCCACAGCCCCCTGGCCCTTCTCAACATGGGGTATCGACGTCATAGGCCAAATTCACCCGAAGGGATCCAATGGCCATGAATACATCTTGGTAGCCGTCGATTACTTCACAAAGTGGGTGGAAGCTTCTTCCTACAAGATCCTAAATGCCCGAAAGGTATCCGAGTTCATCCGGGCCAATATCATATACCGCTATGGGGTACCTTTCGAGATAATCTCCGACAACGGCTCTCATTTGAAGGGGACGTGAATCGTCTACTCGACGAGTTCAAGATCCAAAGACACAAATCCTCCCCCTACCGGCCACAAGCCAATGGTGCCGTTGAAGCAGCCATTAAAACTCTCGAGAACATCATCAGAAAAATGGGATACTGAAGAAGAGACGGCCAGAAAAATTGCCGCTAGCCCTGCTGGGCTACCGTACTTCACCCCCGGGCTACCCCATATTCTCTAGCATACGACATGGAAGCAGTACTACCAGTAGAAGTGGAAATTCCATCATTAAGGGTGATGATGATGGGTCAAAGGGCGATACGAAGAACTAGCCCTGATTGATGAACGACGCCTGTTAGCCTTGGAGCATACCCAGGCATATCAAAGGCGCATCGCCCGAGCTTTCAATAAAAAAGTCAAAGGCCGTGATATCCAAGTTGGAGACCTCGTGCTTCGAGAGAAACCCCCTAGTTATGTTGATACTAGGGGAAAATGGAAGTCTCCCTAGATGGGACCATACATTGTTAAGGAGATCCGATCAGGAGGTGTCGTGCTTCTCACGAACCAGGATGGGGAAGATCTTGTCCAGCCCTTCAACCTCGACAAACTCAAAAGGTACTATGCCTAAGTCATTCTGTCCAACAAATGCTTCCCTCTCCAGCCCGCTAGGCTGAAAACCCGAAAGAACGACCTAGGCAAAAGGTAGGGCATAAAAAAAAAGGAAATAATAAAATAATAATAATAATAATAATAATAATAATAATAATAATAAATAAGGAGAAATAAGGGCTCGCTAGGATGAAAACCCGAAAGGGCAACCTAGGCAAAAATTAGAGCACAAAAAAAAGATGATGGAAAATAAAAAAATTAATATATAAAGGAGATAAGAAGGAGAGGGAAGGCATGATTTAGTCCTCAGCATACCACCTCAAGTCTCCAGTGCATCAAAGGCTCGACTGACAGAAAAGAAAAACCACGACAAGAAGCTCATATTAAAACACTAAAATATAATTTTACAGGTCCTAAGGTGAAACTTAGGAATATTTACTAAGACATCTATGTTATACATTGATTGCATTGTACATATCTATATATACTGCTTGTACCCCCTTTGTTGCCCCAGAAACAATTCCTTTTCTTGCGCACCTTAGCGGTCTATCGGCTGGGCCCATATACTCCTATACTCCTTCTGCGAGGCGCAGAAGAAGCCCTAGACTCATCAGCATGAGAGCCACCAGATGTGTCTCCCTCTTCATCGTCAGCATCTCCGTTCTCCTGGGTAGCCGTATTGCTCGGACCAGCTCCATCATTTCTGAAACCAGCACCCCATACGGGTGGGGGAGGAGAAACAATTATCTCTTGCTCCCATGGATTGTCCTGTCTGCTTGCTAAGCTCAGCCGCAGAGGCTCGTGACCACCAGTTCTCAAAGCCGTACCCCAACTAGTCTGGGAAGGAGGAGCAGCTGCTTCTTGTTCCCATGGGTTATGTTGCCGCCCGACATCGCTCAATCTGCGGGATGTATTGCTGGGACCCACAGTGTCCAGTCCAGGGGCCGTCCAAGTGTTAAGGCCATGTACCCGTTTGAATTCTGCCTCCAGGGCCCGAGGAACAACTAACCCTGAGCTATCAATGTCCTCGCCTACTTCCATCAGGCAAGCATCCACTCCGTTAGTTATATGGCGACCCAGCAAATGTCTCAGTCCATGCCGGATGGTGCAAGACGGCCCCTAATCAGCTACCATGATCCATGCCAAATACCCAAGGGATAGAAGCATATAGTCAGAATATCGGTATGCTACCTCCAGTCTTTTAGAATCTCTGAGCCACATGCCCTGAATGGTGGGACCCAGACGATCATCAGTAAGCTCCCTTCCTATGTATATAGGACGAGTGGTGTCCGGGATCACTTGCTCTCTTCCAAATTGCCGCAAGATCCGGTCCGGTTGGTAAAAAGAAGTCCGATGAAGACCCAATATGACTACTTGACTGTACTCATCGGAGTGACGAAGAAAAAGTCGGATCTCCCAGTGGTGAATGACCCAGATTATTTCCATCGAGCCCCGGCGATAGAAGTGATCAGCCCAATCAATCTCAGAATAATTGGCCTGGGGAAAATGCCCGCGCATGCCATAAAAGGATGGGTCATAAGGAGCTCCATGTGGCACGGGAGCCTGAACCAGAGGAAATGCTCTTCTAGCCACATATGAACCAGAATGGGGCTACCGGTAGGAAACAGTTCATCTCCAGTAGCGAAAGCAGTCAGGCCTGCAAACGTCTCCGCCAAAATCACCGGAACAATGTTCAGTCGGCGATCTCGAGCCTGTAGTGCCAGGTCAACGACCCGCCCATCGACAAATCCGGGTAGACCTACTATCAAATATCTCCCTACCAAGCAGAGAAAGAGCGCTGTTAGTCTACGCCGCTGATAGTCTACATCATCTTCCCTGTATTCTGTGAAGGCTCCAGGAAGAACCATCAAATTAAAAGTTTCTCCATTGAAAAATCCTGGAGTAGCACTGCGGGTCGAATTAAAGAGCTCCCGAATAGCCATATATGGACGCCTTCTGTAGGCAGGTACCGCAATCTGACGAGTAGGTGCCACCCCCAGCATCGCGCAAAACTCCTCAAAAGTAGGACATATTTCATTCATGCTGAAATTAAATAAGTGGTCCTGAGGAGACCAAAATCTGGCGGCTCCCCTTAACATGTCCCAATTAATGATGACATTCCGCCAGGACAGAAGGCACCTGAACCCGAAAAGATGTTCAAACCAGTCACTCTCGTCAGATCGCAAAGGAAGGATCCAAAAATCCAAGGCGTTATCATAAATCTCAATTTCCATAGCCGTAGGAATACAGGCAGCCATTTATAAAAAGAGATACGAGAAATTTTATGCGGCTTAGAAGAGCAATGGCAGGACAGAAGCTGGTGAGTTTCTAAAAGAAAGGGACGAAATGAATTGGTGAAGAACCGAGCTGATTTCAGTCAGAATTTATACCAAAAATTGAGAAAACGAACAGTTCAATGCACAGTGTGCGAATAGTGAAGAAAACAGTGGCTGTACAAAGAAACTATGGCGCCACCAAAAGGACCCATTGGTGCCGCGCCATAGGCCCTTATGGCTGCACCGAATCTCTCCACTGTGCTGTGAAATTTCTGCCTGGTATCCCGGTTTGATGATCCGACACTCCGCTGTTCCTGCGTCTGATCGCGAAAAGAAAAGAAAGGCTATGAAAGGTGGCTACGAGCACGGGCTCAATAGCCACAGGACACCGAAATAATAAGATATGCGGCCATTTTCCCGTTCCGATATCACCTGAAAAGCCCACTCTGATTCAAAGGTGTATTCTCATAAACTTCCTTTCTAAAAGTACAGCGTGCCATTACCCTTTAGATGTCTGGTATAGCTTTATTTTCTGTGTGAACTTATTTTTGCATGTGTAATATATTGCATCATATACATTATATTGCATTATACCATAATATTTGTACAAGTTTCTGTTACAAAAAAAATATATATATATATACAAAAAAAAAAAAGAGAGAAAGGACTAATATTCGCAGGAATCCAAAGCTAATGTGCTCGGGACGACTGCTTCTGTTAAGACCACCACCCATGACCCTGGGACCCGTTGTGCCGCCGATTCTGAATCCCCAACCTCTGCCCCGGCCACGGCTCGACCCGATATCATCATCATCATCATCATCTCGACGTCGGGCAGGCCGCTCCCTGCAAGAAAATTCATCGAAGTTTCGATATTGATGCTAAAAAGCCCCAGCTTTCTTATAAGTGGACACGTTCACCTGCAAACAAAAAAAAAAAGAAAAGAAAAGGGAAATATGTTAGTCTAAAAAAAAATGAATAAAAAAATGTGTATAAAAATGTATTTTAAAAAAATGTATAAAACAAAAATATAAATAGAAAAGAGACAATAAAGGTGGATATGTCTACCGAACGAGCCTGCTCCGGGACACGACGCTCCTCCGGAATCTCGACATCAGGAAGAACCTGCTCTACCAAGCCACCACCCCACTCATACAGGAAAGTAGAGAAGATATCATCGGGCTCTGTAAACATCAGATTCTTATCGAGAGATGACGGCCACGGCTAGCATCGAATGCCGCTTGGGCGCAGAGGAAGAGGGGATGCAACACTAATCTCAGGAAATCCTCATACGCCAACACTGGATAGTCTGTCGCTGGCATGGGGTATTTCCCCAAGTACTGATACCTGTTGGGCAGTCGATCGGGCCCTATCACCCAGAAAGGAGGCCGAGGAGGCACCACTGGAGCTACTAGAATAGACTGGTGCTGACGGTTCACCAGCTCGCCCATATATAAAGAGTCCACCATGACAGAAACCATCAGTATCCGGCAGCGGCTGAGCATCAAAGTAACAGAATAATGACCCTCCAGACCCTCCCAAGGAAGGAAGTGCACCGTACCAGGACTCGAGCTAATAATCCGCTCTAGCACTCTTTCCCTCTCACTACAACCATTGTCCTCGGCCGGATCCACCCTATTATTATCAACGTTTTGGGATAGGTACGGAGGCTGGTAAACTCGCCGAATGAGACGACCCGGCGAAAATGTGAAAAATGAGAAGGCCCAGACATGCAAAAAAAACAATAATAAAATAATATATATATATATATATATATATATATATATATATATATATATATATATGTGTGTGTGGGTGTGTGTGTGTGTGTGTGTGTGTGTTATCAAAAAAAAAGAGCAAAAGAAAAATATATGTGCTGAAAAAAAATAATAATGAAAAAAAAAGAGAAAGTTTAAATTTAAAAAAAAAAAGGAAAGAAAGAGAAAAGCAGGAAAAGACATGTACCTCCCACACCGGGGCAAACCCATTCAGAGTTGGCGAGTCATTTCGGCTGGCCCTATCCATAGAAGCATACAGTTCAGCCAAGCCTACCTGTCCCCAGTCATATAAAGGGATCCGATCAAAATCCGCAAGACAAGCCAGGACGGAAACTCTCAGGGAGACAGAGGAGTTGGCAAAGAGCGATGTGCTAAGAAAGAAAAATAGAAACGCTCTTGCCACTCGAGTCACGGCAGCAACATCATCAGCCGGCTCCCGCCCAGCATTGCTGAGAAGCCAATTCCGAATGCTGCCGATAAAAATCTCGTCCGTCAATTTGAACTACGACTCAAAACCCAGGAGGTCCACTACCTCCTCCCTACATAGACGGAGAGTGAAATTAGGAGCCAGGGTCTCCCCTATGCTGGTAGGAATGCCCGTGATCGCGGAAAAATCGCACGGGGTCATGGTCGCCTCCCCCCAGCTGATGTGGAAAGTATGGGTGGTGTCCCACCAGAAGTCCCTGAGCACATAAAAAATGGGCAAGTAGCTGGTGAAGTGGGTGAAAGAATGCATGAAGACACTGAAGTCGGACCCCTCCACCAATAACTGCGTCGCCTCGGGCAACATAGCATAGATCTCAGCTACGTTGGTGCATGTTGCCCGCACCCTTATGAATTCCCTGCGAATCTAAAAAAAAAAAAGGAAGGAAGAAGAGGAGAAAAGGTAAGTCCCCTATCCTTATTTTCTTCTCTGTATAGTCTTTTAATAAATAAATATAAATAAATAATGAACATGTTGCATGCATTATACTTCATAAATTTTTAAAAATTGTAGCATGCTAAAAAAAAAAACAAAAACCTTGTTCATAAAAAATATATATAAATAATTCTTTAATTTAACACATACTATTTTCATACATGTACATAAATTCACATGTGAATAAACATTTATTTTCATTAAACATCATTCTTTTACGCGAAATGTAAAAAAAAAAAAGGAGTCTATATGCTGCACATACATACTATATTCTTTTACATTCTTACAACAAATATATATATAAAAAATAAATAAATAAAACAAAACAAAACAAAATATTAAAAAAATATATAATATATTTGGGAAGAAAAAAAATAAATAATAATAAAACAAACAAATTTTTATGTGTAATTTATTTTGCATTTAAATAACTATTTTTGTATCCTAAACATCATAAAAATGCATGTTAGGTTACATTTACCATATGCATAATAAAACATGAAAATATTCATGCATTATCTTATAATTGTTTTGCAATTGCATCTGCATCAGATAGAATAATTCATGCATCCGTTATATCCATTTCACTGTCCAATAAACTACCATAGGGGTACGCTAAAAAGAAGATAAAGTGCCACCAATCATCACAATGAATATTTTTGTGGCATTTACTATGTTCCTGCAGCAGTTGCATGCTTGAAAAATGAATCTAAGGGCATGAAATATATCTGTTTTGTCCCATTTTTATCCGAAAATATGCCCGAAAATGCGTTTCGGAAAAAATTAAATTGTATTCCGAAAAGTCCGTCTCGTGATTCTATTGCATGCAAAAATATGTTTTAGTGTAAAACATGCATCATATATCATCATTTGCATTTAGAATATAAATCATGCATAGCAGGGTCAAATAGTGACCACTAGTTTAAATCATGCATCGCAAAAATAAATCATATAAATTTCACGCATCATCGCTTAATTACATCATTTAGGCATAAATAGGACATGCATAGGCATTACTAATAAAGTCAGGAGTGCTCCAAAAGTTCCAAACAGTGCAGAAATTTAGCAGATATGAAAATATAGCCAGGAAAATCTCGAGAAAGAAAGAATCTTACAGTGGTGGGAGGAAGATTGGACACGTGAGTATTCCGATCTCGCAAGATATTGCCCCAATCATTGTCAGAATACCGGTAGTTGAGCTTATTCCGAACCACGCGAGGAGGCTCTCTCCTCCTCTCGTTAGATTCTGGATGCATGGGTGCCTTCCCCTTCCTGGATCGAGAAGAAGATGACATCTGCTAAACAAAACACTAAAATGGGCGGAAGAAAATTGAGAAAAGGAGCGAAATTGAAGAAATAAGAAAAGAAAATGGACAGCAGCAACAATGGCAAGTCGCAGAAGAGAAAGGAAAGAAGGAGAAGCAGTGGGCTTCTCTTCCTCACTCTCGTCCATGATAAAGGGAGGAAAAGGGAATTTTTCGCTTTCACCCCTCCAAAGTTTGAAGCTGCGACGTTTTAGTCCTCAAGTTTCAGAATTTCCAAAATGGTCCCTGAACCTAACGAAGAGTTAACAGAGTTAATCTTGTTAACCAAAAAATTGACGACCATCCATCAAAGAACAAAGAAAAATAATATCCCCAGCGGGTCAGCCACAAAAATAAGAAAAAAGAAAAGAAAGAAAAAAAAAAGAAAAAGAAAAAAAAAAGAAAAGAAAGAATAATAATGTTAATGAAGTCCCCGGCAGAAGTGGCAAAAATGCCAAAATCAGCCGAATCCGCGACAGCCACCCGGACACAAAAAGGTAAGTCAGGTATAGTATTCTTACCCTGACTTTAGAATAACTTCCTTTTAAAAAGGAAAGTCTGTTTTTTTTATAAAAAAAAAAAGAGAAAGAAAAAGTTTTATTTATTTTTCAAATAAAAGAAAAACTCTTTTTCAAAATGAGTTTTGGTTTAAAAAAAAAGATGAATATTTCAAAAACAAAAAAAAGAGGAATATTTGAAAAACACAAACAACAGAGAGAGCGAGAAAAAGGGAAAAGAAAAAGAATGTTTTCTTTACCAATTTTCAAAAATACTTGAAGAAAGTTTTCTTTGTCGTGCTCGACGACAGATTTTTATCGGTCGAGTACAGTTTTCTGGAATTTTGAAAGTTTTCTGGTTATGTTTGGAAACAAGGTATTGACCAGCCAGACACAATTTTGAAAATTTTTCTTAACATGTTTCAATGACAAGGTATTGACCGGTTGAAATATGGTTCCCGAAAAGCATTCAAATCTTCATACCGTATTTGACGGCCGTTCTCGACTGTTGAGTACGGCTTTTTCGAAAAACACAAAAATCTTTTTCCTGTTGTGTTCTCGATCGGGTCTTGACCCGAAGAACATAACATCCTCATTTGGTTGTAGTTTAGGTTTTTGGCCTGAACTATGTTTTGTCTGATTTCCTTTAATAAGGGATACATAGGCAGCCTACACTAGTAGGTCCGACCATCAGAGCACTTTAAAATTCATATATGCTTAAAAACTACGATAACCTTTTATAACTGACTAAAAATGTCTAGGTTATGGAGTTTGGATAGCATGATAAACTGTGCATTATAACTGCTACGATAACCTTTTTAAATGAACGAAATTGGAGAGTCTATTGTTTATCAACAATGTTCGTCTACTCAGTAAGCCTTGGGTTACCCGTAGACTCCATCGTTGAGGGGCTCTGTAGACACCCCTATTTCCTACCCCTGGTATGTAACTCTGACATGTGATATCAAGAACTGTTAAAACTTAACCAATGTCAAGTTACAGGAGTTAAAAATGCGAAAGGCAAAGCAGGATGCGCAAAACAGTAAATTGCGAGGGGTGAAAGTGCCAAAATCAAAGATGAATAGTGGCTGGGGCGCGGCCTAAAGGAGCTGCTGGCGCCGCGCCCAAGGGGCGATATTGCCACGCCAAGACTTCAACTGTAGCAGGTCGACTTAACGCATGGTACAACTGTTGAAGCTTGCGGTACCACCAATTGAAGCCGGCTGAAGAAACTGGGAAATGTCGGATGAATCCTCACCTCCAACTATAAATAAGAGGCCCCGGCTCCTCATTTCAGTGGTTCAAGAAATCGATCATCGAAGCTCTGTCTCTCTCTCTGCGTTCCTTCGACGCCGAGAGAAAAGTTTAGCGAGAGGTGTGAGATAGGTGAGTGAAGCCCACTAAAGTCTCCAAACCCCGTCCAAACTCCGCCAAAATAAATATCCACAGGTTATAAGCGATCCATAGCCTAGTTGTTAGGTATCCACCTCACTTCCCCGGCCCAAAAATCCCAAAGTAAGTCGTTACTCTGCTCGAGTAATGAGCTGAAAAACTCAAAAAGTCGTTATTCCGCCCCACCAAAAAGGCCGAAACCTACCAAAATAAGCTGTCACTTTGCCTGAGTAGACAAGCCAAAACCTTCCAAAATAAGCAGTCACTCCGCCCAAATCAAAACAACAACCACAGAACAAACAACAAAAAAGACTCCCTCTACCTGAAGGACAGAGCGAGCACACTACCGCTCTAAAAGGTAAAGCCTTTAAGGGCGTTATTTATTTTATTTATTTACTTTTCTGTCTATTTATTATTTAAAAGTTTTTATTTAAATCCGGCACAATGTAATCAATATAAGCCGTTGTGCTGCCCAGATTAGAATAGGAAATAATATGTAAAAGAGCCGTTATAATGGCCAAATATTCTTAAATACAGTTGTAATTATTGTAAGGAAATATCTGCAAGTCCGTAAATAATGTAGCCACGGATGTATCTGTTTTAATTTCCTGTCTTTTAATACTTTATTTATTTGCTAAATAAATATAACAATAAACATACTTCAGCCAAAAACCACTTTTGAGACCGAAAGGGCGAGTTGGGTGCCTAGCACCTTCCCAACTTGCAACTTAGCCTCCGAACCCGTTTCTTTTTCTATGGTTTATTTTTCTTTTCTTTGGTTTTGCTTTATTTTGCCTTAAAATAAAGATGGTGACTCTAAAACTTTCAGATCCAGTGGGGCCTCGCAACACTCCTTCTTTGCACTTTTCCGCTCTCCCCTAAAAAAGGGAGAATGGGAATGGAAGGGTGATGTATTCCCATATCCTGGCATCCCCTAAAAAAGGGATAACTTGATGCGGGAAACCCAAAGCTCTCATAGTGATCTGAAACGGGTCACAAGGCTATTTTTAATAAAATCCATAGTGGGGGCGTCGCAATATCCTTTTTTGCACTTTTCTGTTTTCCCCTAAAAAAGGGAAAATGGGAATGAAAGGGTAATGCATTCCCATATCCTGGTATACCCTAAAAAAGGGATAACTTGATGCGGGAAACCATAAGTTCCCAAATTGGATAAAAAATCCACTAAAGGCAACCGAGGCGCATTCAAACGCGCTAACATAGACAGCACTCCTCTCGCACTTTTGATTTCGTCTTCCCCTAAACAAGGGAGGGTGGAACGAGAGCAGTGGTGTCCTACATCCGCACGTTCGCGCACCCCTATCCAAGGTCGTGCGGGGCGCGGGGCGCACGCCGGGAACCTCACAGTTAGGCATGAAAACAGTAATGAACAAACAGGTGCTGAGGCTGATATGGCTCAAGATGATATTGCTTTTGAATATCCATATGAGGTAGAAGAGAAGATGTGGGGATCAATGTAGAAACATGTTTAAGTGATGATGATTTCCATGTAAGTGATGAAGAACTTGTAGAAATTAGGGTTGCTGTGAACAATAATAGATGAAACAAAAAATAGAAAGGGATTGATCCTGTTAGTTTACCCCAAGAAGGTGATCTAGTTGAGCCTACAGCTACTAAGGGACAACCACAGACTCAGAGTAGAAATGATGATGGTGGGTTGACTTCTTCTGATAGTGATTATGATTCTAGTTATGAAGAGGATAAGGTAGATGACAAAATATTTCATGGAGAACAATTAACTTTGAGGAAGAAGCAAGGTCTTAAATTTCCAGTTTTCAATCGAAACACAGACATGGAAGTAGTGCATTTAAAACTTGGGTTTCAGTTTGAAACAACATAAATTTTTAAGGCTGCAGTTGTTAAGTATGGATTGGATGAAAAAAAGGATATTAAATGGATTAGGAATGAGAAGACGAGGATGTATGGAGTGTGCATGAACTCAGTTGTATGCCCATGGAGAGTTTGAGCTGGATTGAACCAAAAGAAGTTCTGGCAAATCACTGCATTTAATCCTCAGCATAATTGTGGGATGGCACTTAAGAACAGGCAAATCACAGCATCATTTTTGGCTAAGGAATTCTTTGAAACATTTAGAAGAAACCCTGCTTATAAGTTGATTGATATGAAGGCTGATGTTTTGAAACAATTTGGGGTGGAATTGAGTGACTGCATGTGTAGCAGAGCAAGGAAGAAAGCATTGCAAGAACTTGATGGATCAATGTATGAACATTATGCAAAGCTATGGAGTTATAAAGATGTGTTGGAGAATAGAAATCCTGGCAGTACTGTGATCATTGAGCATGTCAACCCTATCCCATCCAAAGGTTTGTTCTTTAGGAGAATGTATGTCTGTTTTGATCAAGTGAAGACAACATTTATGAAGACTTGTAGGCCCATGTTGGGAATTGATGGAGCATTCTTGAAAGGAATACAGAAGGGAGAATTGTTATCTGCAGTTGCCAAGGATGCAAATAATCAGATGTATCCTGTGGCTTGGGCTGTAGTTCAGGTGGAAAACAAGGACAACTGGACCTGGTTTCTTCAGAATTTGATTGAAGACCTTGAAATGAGAGATGGAGATGGGTGGACTATCATTACAGATCAACAAAAGGTAAGATCATAATCTTATTACCTTTTTTCCTCTTTTGTTTTTATTAAAATTGATTTAATGACATTTATTTATATGATTGATAGGGATTACTACCTGTTGTTACAAGCTTGCTGCCTAATGTTGAGCACAGAATGTGTGCCAGACACATCTATAGCAATTGGAGGAAGAAATACAAGGGAGGGGAGTATAGGAGATGCTTTTGGAGTATTGCTATGTCTTGCACAGTAGATAAATTCAAAGCACAATTTGAAGTCTTAAAGAATTTAGACAAGCAGGATGCTGAAGATCTTGTGAGGACAGATCCTATTCATTGGTCCAAGGCCTATTTTGACACATATTCAAAGGTAGACAATGTTGAAAACAATATTGCAGAGGCATTCAATGGTAGTATAGTAGGCGTAAGGTCTAGACCTATTATATACATGCTTGAGGAGATTAGGTTGGCAATGATGGTCCGAATTCAAAAGAGAAAGGCATGGATTTCAAAATATGGCCATAATATTTGTCCAAGGATCAGGAAGAGGATGGAGAAAAGTAAGGAAGCTTTTAAGCATTGGTCTGTGGTGTATAAGGGTGGAGATGAATTTGAAGTTAGGCATGTGAAGGATGCATTTAGTGTTAACATTAGGGAGATGACCTGTCATAGTAGAGAATGGGATCTAAGTGGCATTCCTTGCACTCATGCTATGGCAGCCATATACAAGATTGGTCAAGATCTAGAAAATTATGCCTCCAACTGGTACAAGAAGGAAACTTTTGTTAGTACTTATTCCCATCTCCTAAATCCCATCAATGGTGAGAATCAATGGCCAAGATCATCTCAACAGCCTCTTCAACCACCACCAAACAAGGAGATGCCTGGTAGACCAAAGAAATGTAGGGTTAAAGACCCTAATGAAGAAAAAAAGAAAAAATCTAGTCAAGATCCAAACATCTTGACTAAAAAGGGAAAAGAAATCACTTGCAGGTAATAAGTTGCATTTGTTGTACTTAATTTACATAATATTCCCAAATTGAACATTTTGTATTAACTTGCATGTGTCTCCAACTTTCATGTTTTGTAAGGAAAAAGGGCATAATAGTAGGTCATGCAAACTGGCTAAGGAGGCAATTGCAAGAGGGGAGGTTGTACCTAAGAAGACAAAAAAGAAGTCTACAACTGCGCAAAGAATCGAATCAAGGCCTCCAACTGAAGCAAGGTCTCCAAAGGTGTACAGCAAATGTAGGTACAAAGGAGTGAGCAAAAGCAAAAAAGCAAGAATAGATGTAACTGAAAAATGATTGTGGGAAAATGTTGCACAATATAGGTGATGGGATTAGATGTTTAAAGTAACTGAGGTTCAGAGTAACTCATTTATTGCTCATCTCTGTTTTGCCTCTCAGTTGTGTAAATTTTTGTTCTGCACTGTTTAGTTAGACCAAACAGTTTTATGGACAACTGGACCTGTTTTGTCAGGTAGTAGTGTTGGCACACTCTGTTTTATGTACATCTCTGCAGTGTTGGTTTTTGTAAACAGTTTATGTACATCTATGCAGTGTTGGTTTTTGTAAACAGTTTATGTACATCTATGCAGTGAGGACAGATCCTGTTTTCTACTGGTTGGTTTGGATTTGTAAATAGTTTATGTACATCTTTGTTCTGCAGTGGTTTTTGTAAGGCAGCAGTGTTGGCACACAAAATTTGCAGTGTTGGTTTTTGCTCATCTTTTTTGCAACAAACTAGTGGCAAAAAGAAGAAGGAACCATTTTTTGGTGCTATAGAGTATTTGTTGTGCATGGATGCTTTGGCTAATAAGATGAAGCTCTTTTTAGGCAGCTCTTATCCAACGAAGTATGTTTTTTATAAACCTTATAGATTCTGTCAACTGTTATTTCAGGGAGTTCAAATATGTGGAGAAATTGGCAATCAACTCCTTAAGATTTGTCCTTCTTTGTCACTCCTTGTCTACTTGATTTTCTTTTATTTTCTTGGCGGTTGTTCATTTCTTGAATTTTTTTGGATTTTCTCCCCTTAATGAAACTGTCTTTTCTAGATTGTGTATAATTACGAAAGCTGGAATTATTATGATTTTGTAATGTAAAACAGATCCTGGCTGGACACAATGCTCTTATAAGGCCAGGTTCTAGAGCAGTGGGACAAACATATAATTTCAAGTAACTTGCTAGTCAGAAGAAGATCCACAAAAACAAACTGTAAGCAACACACACGACCACGTATGATTATTACTGTAGAATAGTTTCTCTTGATTAAGCTAGATCATAGAGAATGATGATATGGCTTGAATTTGAGAATAGGCAACTTGCGATTAACATAAACTCTCATAATATGTCAATAATCATTTCAAAATTACATTGAGGAATGTGTTTTAAGATGGTGGAGAGGGAAAACCTATGCCAATTACTTGACGAAAACTATACCACAAATCCAAGAGTAAAAGCAAGTAAAAAGGGGGTCAAATAATTCTTTACATACCATATTGCTCTGGTCTAGGAGACAGAAATGCAGGTGGCCTTGGCGCTGGAAAATCAACTTGGGGACCTCCATGGATAGTATGTCCATTATAGGTGTTGTAACTAGATGAAGTTATTGCATATGGTAAACAGTTTTATGTACATTTGCAGTGTTGGCTTTGTTTATGTAAGGCAGCAATGCTTTTACAAACACATTACAAAACAATGTTTGCACAAACACATCACAATTAAAATTTGCACAAACACATCACAATTAAAATTTGCACAAACACATCTCACGATTAAAACTTGCACAAACACATTACATAATGCTTCACCATTTTATTTCTTATTCAGAATTTTGCAATCAACTAAGGCATGAACATTTTGGCAGTTACATCCAATTTGAAGTGTGATGCCATCAACACACTAATCAATATCATCATGATGATTATTGCCAGAAGATACATCTTTTCTCTCCTACCATATTGACCAATACTACATTTCAATATCTTAATTTTTTCCATGTTCTTGACAGATTCCTTTTGAAGCCTGTCACACTCTTTCTTCAACAATTGTTCTTCTTTGAAGTCATGTTCTCTCTCTCTCAAATCCTTGACCAATTTCTTCAAATCATTAATCACTTCCACTGACCTCTTTGTAAATTTGTCATCAACCCACAAATAGAAGCCACAATCATGTTCATCCTATAAGAAGCAAAAAAAAATAAAAAATTCGGGTCTTGTGACAATAATGTGGGAGAGTAACAGAAAATACTACTACAACAGTTAGGGTTCTTGTAAAAAATTGGGGGGTTTTCTAAATAAATTAGGGTTCTTGAAAAAAATCTATAGTAAAAGTGGCAACATTGCTTACCATATATCTAGGGCATCGAATGAATCTTCGTCCTGGGTTCTTCTCAGTCCCAGATGTAAATAGGGCCACCCTAAGGTTACATCGACAATTTTTTTGAGGATATTCAGTAAGAAAATCAGACCCTCCTGATGAAGACGAGCCTTCTAACCTTGATATCTCATACCCACTCACTGACATTGTTAAGTAAATGTCTGGGCAGCTTCAACGATGAAAACTACCTTCTTCGTTTGACGATCGTTTGAAGATGAAATTGGGTATGGATGCGTCTCACAGAGATTATGACTCAGAAGAGATGATGAAATGGGTGTGTAATTGATATGCGTTCAGGGTATATAGCTTACGGGATCGAAGAGATTTGAACTTCGATTCAAATCGAAAACCCTAGAATTTGGGGTTTTTTTTCTTCGATTTCTATCTGATTTGATTTGGAATGTCTTTCCCCCGCGATCTGTCCACAGTATTAGGTGATTTGTCTAATAACAGGGCAAAATGGGGAAATCAGATAAAGTTAACGCCATTTTCTAACGGGCATTAGAAAATGGGCTCGCTTGCAACAAAATGAAAGTAGGGTGGCCAAAATAGATGAACCAAAGTTTCGGTGGTTGAATTGCAAAAAGGGGCAAAGTTGGGTGGCCCATTTGTGTGTTTTGCCTTTTAGTATTAAGAGTGTTACTTTGTATTTTAATGAGAATTATAATAAATTTCCCTTTATAGTGTCACTTTTAATATTAAAATATGTCACTTTTGTCTTTTCAATGTGTCACGTTTGACTTTAAATGTATCATTCAACATTTCGTCAAAGCTCGTTAGGGTCCGTCAAGTATCCTATGGCAATTGATACTATTGGATGGTTAACGGAGCTGACAATGGATTAAACTGTAAGACATGAGAAACATAAGAATTTCAGCGGCAAACATTGAAAGTGCAGGAACACTGGAGAAAATAGAGGAACTTCTCATTAATGAGCATTAAAACTTAATAATGTGGCTAGGGGGTGCGGAAACGAAGACTTCCTTATAACAAACCTTAAGGTGTCGACTATAACCATCTCAACTAATTTATTATTGTGACTTTTATTAATAAGACGGATTTAGAATACGTAAAACCATCCTACACAAGTCTTTACCAAAATAAAATTATGTTACAACTTAGGGTTTTAAAATGGTACTCCTTCTAATTACGCATTGAACAATTGTATAGATGCATTTTATATATATATATATATATTGATGTGGCAAAATCACAGCTTGGGCCGTCCGTGTGTTGGGTAGGATATCTGGGATTGAATCTGTTTCCTTGAACCTGGCTGAGAACAGAGAGAACCTGAGTGGAAGTGCAAGGCAGGGCCTCGCGAAACCCCTCCGGCGTGAGAGTAACTATCGAATGTAGGTGAGGAAACAATTCGACAGAATGCCAAGGCTCAAGAAAGTGTATACGTACCTTATTTGTGGCTTGTGGAGGAGTATTTATAGGCCCCATTGTCCCTGAATCCGGTTAGGATTCAGTTTCCTTAGATACCTTGCTCAATAAGGAGGGAATCCCTTGATTTTAGGCGTGATACGCGGTTGACCGCGAGATAGTAGGAACAGATAAGGCAAGTGTCCTACCCAGATATGGTAACCTTTGACTTATCTTGGAGAACAAGTTTCTGGCGTTTCCTGTTCGATATAGGCCCGGGCGAGCAAGGCTTTGTCCGGCTGCTTAGCGTACATTGGCTCGAGGCGAGTATGGGTCCAGGGCATGACCCCTGGTCGGGCAGGCAGGGCCAATGCTCGACCAGGTTTGGACGGGATGATTCTGGTTCCTTCCTTGATGGGAATGAGGTCCCTGGGCATGGCCCCTGGCCGGACAGGCAGGGCCTGTGCCTGGCCAGGTTTTGACAGGGATCAGGCTATTCGCTGTTCGTTATTTTGATTTCCTTGTCCGTCAGGTTGGCAGGACCCATGTTCATTAGGCATGTGCCCGGCACGTGGTAGGCGCTCGTGCCCTGCTCATGACCCGGCTTGGGCCGGGCATACCAGTGGCCCTTAGCTCCTTGCCTGGCGAGTATTCATGCTCGGAGCAGGGAGCGAACAGGATGTTATGACGTTGCTCAAGATACGGGCAAAAACACATGTGAAAATTTCGGCAAATAGTGATTGGGTAGAGTGTACTGATGGAATGTTCTAGAACTTCATTTGGCAGACATCTGGTGCGTGTTGGAGAAGCCTCTCGCTGAGAGTACCCCTAGGTGAGTGAGAACGGAGCGCGTGAGCCACCAGGGAGGAGTGAAGTGACAGCGGCACGGATCTCGGGGCAGCGTATTAAATGCGCGTGTGGGCCGATGTTGATGTCGTCTTTTCGAATTCTCTCTTCGGCGCCCACCTAGCGGGCAAAATGATGGAATCTCTAAGCAGCGGGCAGTGACGTTCTCTTCCAAACCTAGCCGGGCACAGGCCTTGCCTGCCCGACCAGGGGCCATACACGGACACCACACTCATGCCTAGCAAAGGAACCAGATTCATCTCGTCCAAACCTGGTCGAGCATTGGCCTTGCCTGTCCGACCAGGGGTCGTACCTTGGATCTACATCAAGTTCAGAAACTGTGCATATCGAACAACCGGGCAGAGCCCTGCTCGCCCGGGTACTTATCGAGCAAGAAACCCCGGAGACTTGCTCTCCAAGACAAGTCAAAGGTTTCCATATTGGAGCAGGGCACTTACCTTATTAGCTCTTACATCTATTCGGTCAGCCGCCCATCATGCCTAAGATCAAGGGATTCTCTCCTTGATTGATTAGGTAACTATGGAAACTGAATCCTAGACGGATTCAACCACTTTGAGGGCCTATAAATACCTCTCCATCAACCATACTAAGGTACAGACACACTTTCTTGAGCCTTGGCACTTTGTCAAATTGTTTTCAGACTTACACACGAGACTTACTCTCACGCCGGAGGGGTTTCGCGAGGCCTTGCCTTGCACTTCCACTCAGGTTTTCTTGTGTTCTTAGCCAGATTCAAGGAAGTTGATCCAAGCCCAGATATCCTACCCAACACACGGACGCCCCAAGCAGAGATTTTGCCACATCAGTTTGGTTCCATTGCCGGGAATCGAACGGTCAACACCTTTTCTCAAGTTCTCCGGTGCAAATTTCTAGAAATCCTTCGATTGCAATGGCTGGTAAGGGCAGCAAGCACCACGCCACCGTGAGCAATCACCAGGCTGGTAGTCAGTTGGCTAGGGACCGCCCACCAAAGGCACCCCAAGGGGTGCAAAGAAGGAATCAGAAGATTGTTGCTTGGCATGCAACCCATGGCAAAGATGTGCCATATGTTGAGGAGCAGCCGTCTCAACTTGCTAGCCAGAGCCATATTAGCCAACGTGATGCTAGAGAAATTATCGATGAGCAGCGCAATGCCTGCGAGTTGGATCTCAGGACACAGCTAAGTCGCCAGCGAGAGAATGGCCAGGGTAGTCACGTGAATCTACCCGGTCAAGCCCCCGATCAATAGGCCACTGCTCTCCAAGTCCAGGCGGACTACTATAGCAAAATGTACAGGCTCAACCAGCAACTGCTCGCTTTGGTCCATGCCCCGGTTCCGGTTGCAGATTTGGTATTGCCAGCTCTTTGTAATCCTGCACTTGTTGGTGATGGCCATACCTCACAACATTTGCCCGCTCCCAGCAAACGGCTTCCATCTGTCATTCATGTACCTTCGGAGAGGGCTGAAGAGGTAAAGCGAGCAGATGACCAGGCGGAAAGCAGATACAACCGCCATAATTTTTCACATAGACACAGTCGTGGTCAAAATCATTATGCTCGCAGTAAACGTCACAGTCGCCGTAGGGCCCGTGAGTGCGCAGAGGCAGATGCGCAACGGCCAAAATACAAAACTCGTGTCATATAGGAGGTTGGATCCTCTTATGAGCCTACCTTTTGCCCTCGTGTGCGTGGTGACTAATCAGACCCCGCCCATTCTTCTAGACTCACAGTGGATGCCGAAAGACGGCTATCCGAGAGAATGGAGGCCATGAAAAGAGATATGGCCAAGCAAATGGCTAATCTAGCCGTGGCCAAGCCCGGCTATGGGGCCACCCAGCCGCTGGAGGGCAGCCCATTTACCCCGGAGATCGAAAATGCGCCACTCGCGCAAGGAGTCATCTTCCTACAGTTCGACAAGTATTTCAGGAAGACGCGGGCAAGCGATTGGCTCCGATCATTTGAGGCACAGATTCGGATGGTCACAGATGTTAAGGCCTTGAAGATGCGGGCATTCGAGGGAGCTCTCTAAGGAAAGGCACAAGCCTGGTTGGGCAGAGTTCCCCGGGGATCAATTGATAGCTGGGCAACACTCCGGGAAAAGTTCTTGGAAGAATTCGGTACTACAGGCCAACTCCTAAGAATCATTTCGACCTTGCCAAAATTAAGCAAGGTGACAATGAGTCTTACAGCAGCTACTTGAAGAGATTCGAGGAAATGCTTGACCAGGTGACCGCGACTAGTGACCCTGAGATCACTTTTTGCTCAAGACAATGCATAGCAATGAACAAAGCAAGTTGCTAGCGCTAGCAATGAACCGAGAGCGCCAAGGCGATAAAGCCAAAAATAAGGACAGGCGAGGTTAAAGGCGCCAAAAATAAGGACAACCAGGCGGCTCGACCAGCCCTGAGGGCAACCACCACTCGAGCAGGAAAGAGAATAACCACCCCAGCAAAGATTCAAAGCCACCCCAATAAACACTACGCGGGAAGAAATCATGTTCACCCCAATAAACACTACGGGAAGAAATCCAAGTGGGGACGACCGCCCGTATCCACTTGTATCCTGAGCTTGCTCACACAGCTTGCTCACACCCGGGACAACACAAAGTATTGCGATTACCACCATAGTAATGGCCACACCACTGAAGAATGCATTGTGTTGAAGCAAGAAATTCAGAAGCTGATCAACGTGGGAAAGTTGGACCGCTTCAAAAGGGATCAGGGTGCAGGACACAATGCCAACAACGACCAAGGAAGACCCCCTAGAGGAAGAGGTGGCCAGGCCCCTCAGATTCGAGGGGTGATAAATATGATTCAAGCGTAGCTTCCATCAAGCACACAACTCGGGAAGCACATCTATTCCTTGTCCAAGGCCGTCAACACACACGATCTGGCGGGCAAAGGAAGCGAGCATCGCTTTTACCCGAAGTTGGCAAGCACCCCTTGGCATCCGAACAACCGCTGGTTATTTCCTGTTTGGTAAACAACTGGCAAGTTCACAGGGTCCTGCTCAACACTGGGGCATGCAGAGATATCATGTACTATTCTTGTTTCAAGGGATTGGAACAGCCAGACGCTAGCCTCAAGCCTTATATGGGAAACATTGAGGGATTCACCAATCACCAAGTGAACGTTAAAAGAACTATCGAGCTGGAGGCATTTATGGGTGATGGGGCTCAAACCCTGATAGAGATGATCACGCGCGTTCTTAGTAATCGACCTAAAATCAGTGTACAACTGTATTTTGGGCGCTCTAGCAATGGCCAAATTCCAGATGGTCACCTCCATTCCCCACCAGAAGGTCAAATTTTACACTGAGAATGGAGTGGGCATCCTCAACAGTAAACCCCGAGCAATGTGGGAATATGTCCGGGAATCCCAGCGAAAGAAACAGAAACTGATCGTGGACATTCCCGACCAGACAGTAGCGGCTCCAAAACTGATCGTGGACCTTCCCGATAAGGCTATAGTGGCTTCCACTGACACTGCTTCAGCCTCTGTCCCCATTAACAGCATCGAGCTCGGGGAGACTTCTGAAGCTACTGATCCCATGGAAACAGAGGTTCCTAAGCAAGCCCCGGCACCAGGGTCCTCCAGGGCGCAAGGCTAAGCGCCCAGAATCACAAGACATTGAGATGGACACTCTGCAAGTCCGTGACGAGCCCGATATTCAACCAGAAGGCGAGCTGGAAGAGGTAGTTATCAATCCAGCCTACCCCAAGCAGAAAATTAAAATCGGGAAGGCCATGCCTCCTGAAGCTCAGGAAAGATTGATTGAGCTGCTAAAGAACAGTCTGGATGTGTTCGCCTGGACAGTCGAGGACATGCAGGGTATCAGTGAGAGTATTGCCCGCCACGACCTGAACATTGATCCTGCCTTTCGGCCTATCCAGCAGCGGCCAAGGCAATATTCACCCGAGAAAAATGCGGCTATCAAGGCAGAGGTCGAGAAGCTCCTGAAAGCAGACATTATTGAGGAAATTCAATACCCGACCTAGCTGGCAAATGTGGTAATGGTCAAGAAGGCCAACGACAAATGGCGGATGTGCGTGGACTTCACAAGCCTCAACAAAGCTTGCCCAAAGACTGCTACCCATTGCCCTGCATAGACGTGCTCGTCGATTCCATAGCCGGGTTTGAAATGCTCAGTTTCCTGGACGCATACTTGGGATATCACCAGGTCAGGATGAACGAGCAAGACAAGGCCAAGACAGCCTTCCGGGCAGCTGGGGGCCTCTACTGTTACAAAATGATGCCCTTCGGGCTGAAGAATGCGGGGGCCACTTACCAACGCATGGTCAACAAAAGTCTTTGGCTCTCAGCTCGGCAAAAACATGGAGGCCTACATAGATGACATGGTCATCAAGACAAAGGGCCACGACCACACTCTTGACCTGGTGTGAGGTTCCCGGGATGCGCCCGCGCCCCGCGAGCCCTTGGATCGGGGTGCGCGTACTGCGGATGCGGGACACCACTGCTCTCGTTCCACCCTCCCTTGTTTAGGGGAAGACGAAATCAAAAGTGCGAGAGGAATGCTGTCTATGATAGCGCGTTGGAATGTGCCTCGGTTGCCTTTAGTGGATTTTTTATCCAATATGGGAACTTGTGGTTTCCCGCATCAAGTTATCCCTTTTTCAGGGGATACCAGGATATGGGAATGCATTACCCTTTCATTCCCATTTTCCCTTTTTTAGAGGAAAACGGAAAAGTGCAAGAAAGGATATTGCGACGCCCCCACTATGGATTTTATTAAAAATAGCCTTATGGCCCGTTTCAGATCACTATGGGAGCTTTGGGTTTCCCACATCAAGTTATCCCTTTTTTAGGGGATACCAGGATATGTGAATACATCACCCTTCCATTCCCATTCTCCCTTTTTTAGGGGAGAACGGAAAAGTGCAAAGAAGGAGTGTTGTGTGGCCCCACTGGATTCAAAAAGTTTAGAGTCGCCATCTTTATTTTAAGGCAAAAATAAAGAAAAACCAGAAAAAGAAAACCAAAGATAAAAAGCGGGTTCGGAGGCTAAGTTACGAGTTGGGAAGGTGCTAGGCACCCAACTCGCCCTTTCGGTCTCAAACTAGTTTTTGACTAAAGTATGCTTATTGTTATATTTACTTAGCAGATAAATAAAGCATTAAAAGACAGGAAATTAAAACAAATACATCCGTAGCTACATTATTTACGGACTTGCAATCATTTCCTTACAATAATTACAAATGCATTTAAAAATATTTGGCCATTATAACGGCTCTTTTACATAATATTTCCTAATCTAATCCGGGCAGCACAGCGACTTATATTGACTACATTGTGCCGGATTTTGAATACAACTTTTATAAAAAGTAAATAAAAGAAAGTAAGTAAATAAATAAATAAAATGCCCTTAAAGGCTATTACCTTTTAGGGCGGGGTGTGCTCGCTCTGTCCTTCTCGGGAGAGGGAGACTTTTATTGCTGTTGCTGATGTGATTCGGGCAGAGTAACGGCTTATATATAGTGGTTTTGGCTTACTCACTCGGGCAGAATGACGGCTTAGTTTTGGTGGTTTTGGCCTTTTTGGTTGGGCGGAATAATGGCTTATATTTTGTGTATTTCAGCTTATTACTCGGGCAGAGTAACAGCTTACTTTGGGATTTTTGGGTCGAGGAAATATAGTGGATACCTAACGAAAGGGCTAGGGATCACTTTAATCGGATGGATTTGTGTTTTGGCGGAGTTTGGACAGGGTTTTGAGGCTTTATGGGAAGGGGATCGGACGATCGCTCTCGGCGTAAAAATTACGCAGAGTAACTCTTCGTCGAAAAGGTCTCAACGAAATTCTTCTTCAAATGGGGAGCCGGGCACCTCTATTTATAGTTGGATCCGTGCTTCATCGTCTTGTACCGCGCGCTCAACAATTTTTACAATGCGTTAACGAAGTAGGCACTGTTGAAGACCTCGGCGCGGACATACAACATCTTGGGCGCGGCGCCAGAAGTTGGTGGGCGCGGCGCCAACTGTTCAAACTTCTCAATTTTTTGACACTTTCCTCCCCTGCAGTTCACTGTTCATCCTACTTTCTCCTTTTTGCATTTTCAACCTTGTAACTTGACATTTTGTTAAGTTTAAACAGTTCTTGATATCATATGCCAGAGTTACGTATCAGGGGTACGAAATTGGGGTGTCTACAGAGCCCCTCAACGATGGAGTCTACGGGTAACCAAGGCTTACTGAGTAGACGAACATCGTTGATAAACAATAGACTCTCCAATTTCGTTCAATTATAAAACGGGGAAGAGATGCAACAGGTAGTAGTTATAATGCAACAGTATATAACACAAACCAAACTCCATAACCTAGACAATTTTAGTCGGTTATAGCAAGTTATCGTAATTTTTAAGCAGATATTCAAATTAAATGCTCTAATGGTCGGACCTACTAGTGTAGGCTGCCTACGTATCCCTTAATAAAGGAACTCAGACCAAAATGTAGTTCGGACCAAAACCTAAACTATCACTCGTACAACGGTCGTGCCTACCGAAATAGGCTGCCTACGTATCCTTAAACAAGGAATCAGACTGAGACGTAGTTCACTCAGCTGTGGACTAAATGCTACGGTGCAAGTGCGGCAATACTAAATGAGCAAGTGCATGCAAAACTTTATCAAATGAGTGCGGCAAGGGTAAATAACGTGCTATGATGGTCGCGTCGCTACAAGAAAACCGAGCAATTGAAACGGAAAATTCGGTTGCAAAAAGTGAAAATCCGTTACAATTAGACGATTGAAACCGAAAAAGTTTGTTGCAAATTCGGTTTGAAAAACACTCGTTGCAAATTTTGTGCAACCGTATTTATTCCGTTGCATGATATTGCAACGAAAACCGAACGTTGCAATTTCAATTTTATTCGGTTGCAAAGGTGCTTCCAAATTGCATTTGACCTCCGTTGCAATTAGCAACTAATTTTTTCTGTTGCATTTTTGCAACATACTTTTTTGTTACAATGATTATGTATTTCGGTTAATAGTTCGTAATTGTAATTTCAAAAAAGGTATTATTGCAACAAAAGATCTCGTTGCAAAATTTATATCCTAAAATATTTGTTTTACAAATATATATATATATATATATATATATATATATATATATATATATATATATATATATATATATATAATCTCATATTTTAGAAAAAAAAATACATCTGAAATAAACAATTAAAATCAACCAAATTCAAACATTTCATTCAAAAGTCATTATCAAAGTGTCAGATTACATGGAAATGTGGAGGATGTAGAGAGCCTCCAAGTGACCAACAAAAGACATTGTCTAACTATCAAAAAAGATATTGTCTAACTATCAAACTACATAAACATTGGTGGAGAATTTTGGTAAGTAACTGAATTTCCTCTTGTAGTAGCTTGAAATCAACTTTTCATTTTCGCAGCGTTGTCATTGTATTTGTTTTTTAATATCCCCCTTTGCTATGCTTTTTCACAAAGTGTATCTTCAAATTGTTGTGTTTGTGTGAAATCTTCATTCGCACTTCCATAGAAACTAGCAAGAGAACAACTGTTACAAAAATTGAGAATCATGACCATCTTAATCCTGCTATTTATAGATCAACACCAATAAACAATTGTCTCTTATTCAGTAAAGCTCGACATCTTGGTTTCAGTTGGAGGAATAAAAGAAAAATATACCTTGACAGACATCATGAGAACCATAAAGGCAGCTTGAAGGTTGAAATCTTTCTTACAGTGATATACCTACATTAGTTTACATAAGAGTGAGTAAATTTCACCAGACCAAACTCCCAAGGGTAAGAGAAAGAGAAAGAGATAAAAGAAAGAAAAAAGAAATTGCCTTTTTGTTCCAACTCCAAGTAGCAACCTGCAATAATATAACGCTTAGCTAGTTGGAAGAAGATAGAAATGAAGAGATATAGCTATATTTGTTAGTATAAGTAGTGTGTATAGCATAGTATGTATAGCAATCAAAGGCTTTGGTTTTTGTGAAGACATTCTTCACATTACACATATGTAAATATAACACAAAGAAGGCAGTTAAACGCCATACACTCAACCATAGAACCAGCACAATTTGCATGTGAGGAACTGTCAATGGACAAGGAGATAGCAACCACTGCTCATATACATAATCCAAATCCAACCATTAAGAACATCTAGTTAATTTTAACTCGAGTTTGTAGACTGCAATGCTTACTACAGTTTCTACAGAATAAAAACAGCCAGAAGCAACATTAGACATTAGGAATAAATTCAATAAGCATACAAGGCAACATTTACTAAAAGCAAAAGGATTGGATGTTTTTGGTATGAAATAGACGAGGTGTGGCGACCCGACCCGGATCCCAAGACGAAATCCCAAGGTCGTGCCGCCGAGAAACAAATAACAACAAGCAAGTAGCAAATAATGGGTAGGGCCATAACGGCGATACGCCAACAACTAAAAACACATGCGGAAGCGAAATGAAATAAAACAGTGGCGCCCGAGCTAACAAGCTCAAACTAAAAACAACCAAAGAGATAATTAATCTCTCGGTCCAAAAATTCGACGCACGTGCCGCAACATTGGGCACGTAGGACTAAACTCCCTGTCATGCAATTCAAATATATAGCATAATATACCAAGTCGTCGGCGACGTTACAGCCGGAACCCAACATTACACTAAGTCTAAGACTCTAGTCTAACAACTCAACGGCTAAAAACATGCCGGAGAACAAACATAACACTTTACTATCATGAAAGCATATTAAAACATGATCACCAAGTTTACCAAGCGCGACTAACACAAGTCGGCTACCAACGGTATAAGTACAAACAACAAGATAGTATATGGAAACATAACCATAAATATACACCAAGCACGACTACTACTTGTCGGCTAGCAAAAGAATAGGCCAAACAACATAATTACAAATATTTACAAATCACAATTAGGTTTGCTACCCATCATGAAGTTTACATAACTTCATCTTTCCCAACGACCTTACCAAAAGAAAATAAACTATATAAGTAGCAACCTTGCCAAAAGAATACTTCGTCAACGCAATCTTCTTGATTTACTTGGATCCGCACGCACGACTCGGATCTAGGGAAAAACAATCAACAAATAAAAGTAAGTCACAAAGACTTAGTAAGTTACTAACCATAACTTCCTATCATGGCATAATGCTCAATAACAATTTACATCATGCTATCATCACATAATAACCTTATGTAAAAATCATGTCATGGCATCCATGCTCAACATTAATAAAACATGTTATCATCATAGTATAACATCTCACTAAAATCCATGTCAAGGCATACTAGGCTTAATAATAATGATCCATGCTTTTGGCATAATTCAACATTCAAATAATTTTCATGTTTAAGCATTCATGCTTAACAACCTTAAACAACATGTTATCTATAAAGTATAACATTTATGAAACCAATACAACCATCATATCATATCCAAATCACAAGGCACATTATTCACATAAGTACTTGTGAGACAATTCATATAAAAGGGATATGATACCATTTCCAATTCTTCCGCCGTGTTGCTCCTGCAAAAACACGTGCAAAACCTTTATGTGCCCTCGATATCCCTCTCGTAGATATCGACGTCCCCGAGACAGTCTCCGCTCGAGTTCCATAGTTATCAAAGTCATGTGTATTACTACAACTGAGATAAACTACTTCCCCACCGTGGCCATCGATGGAGGGGTGTGTGCAAACCCGGCACGGCGATCCATCGCGATCACGAATCTCACAATTCGTGAAGACGATGTATCGTCCCACCAAAGACTCAACAGACCGACTCCAGCTGGACTCAAAACCCAAGCACAAGTAATATATACTTATATGCTCAAAACAAGTAGGTATATACTCTACCATCAAACTAGTCATGCATATCATTCACAACTAGCATAAATATCACAATAGAGAATCATATAAGCTCTCATAATCAAGTGTCCTTTATACACTTCAAAACTTCTTGGAGGCTTGACCTCCATGATTTCTACCCAAAATTCCGTAGGACTTAAGATTATAGTTCCTAGGATTCATACTAACCCAAAGGTTGACTTCGTTGAGTCCAATCTAAACTTTCTGAAAATTTAGGGAATAGAAGCATGGGCTTCAACATCCCCCTATGTTCATAACTATCGCCAATAACCATGTTCCCAAGTTCATAGAACTCATATAAACCCCACAAAACACTTATCAATGTAACATAGAACAAATTTGCAATTTTGTGCATAAATTCATTCAAGTCCTCTTAGCAATCATATTTTTGCAAAACATGATTAAAACACACAACATGGTTTAATATACTCTACTAAACATGTATAACATAATAATTAAGCTTACAATCATGTTTAACAAGCCAAAACATAATTTGGGAAAAATCCCCTTCCAAGTATCTCCACCAAATCAAGCTCAATACCCATGAACAATTCACATAGCAAAGTTTAATAGACCATTTAACACATGAATTTCATATAAATCAAGGTCTCACATAGGTTCAACCAAGCTCTTTCAACAATTGGAAACCTAGGGTTCATGGCATCTCTACAAACCCTAGAAATTGCATCCATTGACCTCACTTAGCAATATGATTGTTTCCCTAGGGTCAATGGAGCCAAAAGAAAGAGGAAGAGAGGTAGAAACTTACCCGTTTCAGCCCCTCACAAACTGTAGACCCGAACTCCAAGAGATGAGGTTGTTCTCCTCAACCTTCTCTTCAATCTCACGGGTAGATTTGGGGAAAGAACGTCCAAGGCTATGGCCTCCAAGGTCGAGCTCTTCAAGAAAGGTCTGCGTACCGATTAGTGTCACAACTGTCTTAGAATCAATGTGTTTTTTTTAGAACCGTTTAAGTGTTAGTCTAGGCGCGGTTTTGCAAAAGCTTCTACAGCAGCCTTGAAGGACCAGCAGACTTTGAAGTCTGCTCAGAGACCGGAAAATCAATTTGGCCAAATCACGAAAATTTGACACGTGTACACCTCTTTAGATATTTTCGAAAATATCTAGTCATTATGTCTTGATCAGACTTCACTTTCAAGAAGTCAACTCGCATGTCGCATCTGTTTCTGAAATCGAAGGCGAAGACATTACCCGTTTTGGCTAAGAAGACTTTCCAAGCTGCAGAGCCTGCAATCTGAAACTTTACTCAAATTGGGAATGTCTACTCTGCACACACTGCATCTCTGATGACTGTGGCTGTTACATCTTCCAAAGCGCCGAATTGCATTCAATGCAAAAGAACGTTGGACACAGTTCACCCTGTTTCAGTCCAACGGTCCAAAGATCTCTTCCTAGTATTTATTCAAGTCTTGAAGATCTGAAGAACAACTCTTGCGCATTAAACTCTCAAGCTTCATCTTCAACATCCAAGCATTCAAGAGATCAAAAGGACAAGGGCTAACACTTCACCAAACTTTCTGAAGCTGCAGATCTGCCATCTTAAATTCGTTTTCAGCTTCATTTAGTTTGTCTTTAAACTGTTCTTTAATTATGCACGTATAGAGAACAATTAATCATTGATTGTCTCTCTCACCTTTATACACTTGGTTAAAAACTTATTTTGTACACGATCCATTAGAGATCTTACTCATAAAACCTAGTGGATAAACAAGTGCACTTTCACTACTAGAAAAATGACCTTTAGTGACGGAATTTTCCGTCGCTAAAGGCGAAATTCCGTCGCTAAAGGCCCCAATGACGGAATTTTTTTCCGCCATTCGCCGATGCCGACGGACCGATTCCGTTGCTAAAGGCAGCCTTTAGCGACAGAATTTTTCGTCGCTAAAGGTTGATTTTCATCGACGGAATTTTCCGTCACTGAAATTCGACCTTTAGCGACAGAAAATTCCGTCGCTAAATGCGTTTAAAAATTAATTAAAATTGAATTTCAGCGACGGAAAATTCCGTCGCTAAAGGCGTTTAAAAATTAATTAAAATTGAATTTCAGCGACGGAAAATTCCGTCGCTAAAGGCTTTTAAAAATTAATTAAATTTGAATTTCAGCGACGGAAAATTCCGTCGCTAAAGGCTTTTAAAAATTAATTAAATTTGAATTTCAGCGACGGAAAATTCCGTCGCTAAAGGCTTTTAAAAAATAATTTAATTTGAATTTCAACGACGGAAATTCCGTCGCTAATAATGGAAAAAAAATTTAAAAAAATGCACAAAAATACTACCATTATAATTTTTTGTACCTGATAATATAACAATTAATACAAAAATAAAAATACAAAATAAACAATAATATAAAACTCTAAATGTTATTACATCGAACTCTAAATGTTATTACATTGTAGTACCAAATATATACATACAAAATCAAACAATATCAAATATCAATGTTTCAACTTCAAGCAGTACCAATAATCAAAGTGGGGGAGGGGGAGGCTGATCTTGGAAGAGATTTCTGGGATGAAAAGGGGACCCAATACTGCTAGAGGGAGTACTGTTCGAAGACCCATGCATCTGGTGTGCCATGCTTTGCATCGTCGCCCTCATTTCTGCAAATCGTTGCTCTGTTTGCTCTCGATATTCCGCAAACAAACGTTGCTGCTCAGCCAAGCGTGCTTCCAAAGTCTCTATCCTCGAATCTGGCCGAGCATCGGGCCTTCTATTCATCTTATACTATGAAACCTGCATAGTTCCAATGAAATAACCAAATGCTACCTCTGTCATTAAGAATACAAAAAAAAAAAACTCGCAATGAATGGCAAACAATTTGAAGAAGTTTACAACCAAACAAATGAGCAACCTTTCTACACAAAAGGTTTCTTTTTTACGTACAAGTATCATGAAAGAAGCAATAACTTTATTAATAATATGAAGAAGCTACCAAAAATCCAACATTGCTACTAATGTAAAAATCAAATATAATACACCAATATAAACAAAAAAAAACTAAATAACTCATAGATACACTTTAGAGGGCCTTCAAGTAAAGCTACACCCTTTATGAAGCCAGGGAATCTCCAACCAAGTGAGCATGACCTTACAACAAATCATCACCAACAAAGTTGGACGAAGTTTAGTACAAATAAAGCATACAACTATATATTTCAACCAGCTGAATAAACACAAAGACCATCAACAAAGGAAGAAAGTAAGAATATACAAATTGACCTTATTTAAGCATAAAAACGAATGAGTATGACAGGTTAATGTATACTCCCACAGTCCCAAAAAATAGTCCCATTAGCAAGTCAAACTTTTTAAGTTCGTATATTTGTTGTACCAACTTTGGATTGCACTATAAATGTCCCTTTTTTTAGAAATGGTACCTTTTGGAGGGGAACATGCGGGCACATGTCAAAGAGGAAAGTGGAACTACTTTTCTTTTTTTTTTTTCTTTTTTGGGGGGTGTGGGGAAGGAAGGAGGAGCATCTAATTTATTGATTTATCCTTGCAACAGTCAAGATTCTTAATGGACGAATCCCACTTTAGTCCTGATAGATTTTCACAAAAAAAAATTCCTACTTTCTTCTAAACTTTTTCATACTAGTCCACATTCTCAAATATTTCTTATTTTACCCTTTTGTACCAAAATAACATTTGTACCAGCATTTCTTATTTTTCCCTTTTTTTTCTTACTCCATGAAATATATACTGCTTCATGTACTTGCATCTACATATTGTTTCTGCAAATCTAGCAACCTGCTCAGTCTTTCATTCTAATTGTCTCTGTCTTCCTAAAGACTTAAAATCGGTAGTTTTCTTTCAAAGTGAAGAGAAACTAATAGATGATGTATAGCAAGAAATGTAACTATAGCTCACATTTAAAAAAAAATCGACAATGGCCTGATAAACAAATATTGCAAATGATGTGGACAACATAGGGACTGTCCAGATTTGAGTGAGCTACTCTATTCTAAGCTAAAAAGAAACTGGCCCTAAGATTTGAGAAGATATCAGAAAATGCACTTATGAAGAATACAATTTCTCAGTTCAAGTGAAAAGTGAACCAATGTACAACGATGACAGTTACAACTGAAAAGGCTTGTGAGTGGGGCTCAAGCCCACCACAAAATCTGCCAAAAAAATCAAACTGGCCAACTAAACTGTTTTCTAGAAATGTTATCCGGTTCTCTATGCCACCATTCTCCAAATTAATGACACGCCTCGATTCCCTATCGACAATATCACTATCATCCTCTCATGGAAGAAACAGCAATGCTGCCATGGTGCCACCTTCAATCATCACACAACTAAACTAGAACTTCTTTTGTAAATCAGTTGTGAAAGTATTAAATACTAAATATGTGTGTATTATAATCTATAATTTAGAGCCTAATTGTACCTGCCCAAAAGTAGGCATCATGCCATAATCACAAAATTGCAGATTTGCATTTGAAATGCTTTTCTAAGCCTAGCCAGGCCCATGACATTTTTAATAGGTTTGTAAATCCTTAACAAGCTCCTATAGCTACTGTATTGAAATATAGGTTCAGTGGTATCAAGTATCATCTAAAGGTGCCCACAAAGTATGCTGGTTACATTTGATCGCAAAGACAAAGCAATAAGAGAGATGACTGACAATGGTTGTTGCGAATTCCAGAACAAAGGATAGTAAATTGCACGTGGCCGATACAAATCTCCTGAACAAGGATTGCTTTAGAGTAGCTTTAGAGATTTTGGTTTAACTCTTTACAAACTGCTTTCAAAGAAAGAAAGAACTCGATTAAGCAGTGGCAAAGAAGGTGCAATAAGTTGAATTTTTTTGTTCGAAAATGCTCAACTCATCCTAGCTTTATCCAAAACAAACTTGGGCCCTTTTTCTTCACTGGAAAGGGTCAAAGAGTTGTAGGCCTACTGAAATTTGTATCATGTCTTTTCTGCATATTCACTTATAATAAACTAAGATTATAAACCATTCTAAATCCAGTTTTGGCCTTGCAAATAAGTTCCCAGGCACTAGCTAAGGATTCATTTAATATTTTGCATTGAGAATCAACAACTATATAATGGGGAGTTTTCCAATGCATTTACAGGCGATTTGCAGGACCATATAGTTTTCCCATTTGCAGAAAATGCATTTTAATATACTAAGATAAATCAAGGCTCCAAAACATCAGATGTGAGATGTGGGGCATGCCATTCATAATACTAAACCAGGGACTTAGCTGAAGCCGCATTAAATCAGGCAGCAGAGCACTTGAGCAAGATGGATTGAACATCTGGGTGCAATTAAGTGAAATCTAAAACCACTATTAGTGGTAAGAGTATTATTCTCTAACTGTAACTATTTTATGGCTTCTCCTAAGTCACTTTTTTTACACAATCCAACTACAATTGGACAACACCAAACCAATCTTATTCACGTTTTTGTGGCTATTAATTGGCAACGATGCTTTACGGCTCAAAACATACACACAACACACCACAATCAAAACCCTTAGACCAATATATATGAGTGTCTCTGTGTGTGTGTCAAAAATTAAATTTGTACAAGGAACTTACAATTAGAGAGAGAGAGAGAGACGGAGCTGGAACCAGACGGAGCGGGGAGACGATCAGCGGAGACGAAGAAGAAGGGGAGCTAGGGTCGCTGGTCACTGGCGTTGAGGATGGCGGCCAGATTTGGGGTTATTTCATTTGGAGGTTTGGTGGAGGCTTTGGGCGAACGGGGTGGAGGAGAGAGATGGAGATGAAGCTTGGCCGGCTATGGCGGATTTGGTGAAGACGGCGGCTGAACTGGCCGGAGAAGAAGCGGCTGAAGAAGATTCGCCGGGAAGAGATGGAGCAGAGGGGTACGGTGGGTTTGGGGGAAGATTCGCCGGCTGTTGGAGGTCGATTGACGGTGATGCTGGTGCGGCGGCTTGTCGGAGAGAGAGGAGCGATGCGCGATGACAGGGAGGGAGTGAGTGCGCGAGAGAGGACAGGGAGGGAGTGATCGAGTGCCGTGGGTATAGAAAATTAGAGTGTTTGCAATTTTAGGGAAACTGGGCGGGAGAGGAAAACTGTGTGGGCGGGAGAGGAGAGCGGGAGAGTGAAATAAATAATTTTAATTTATTTGAATATTTTGTAAATTTATACTTTTAATTTATAGTTTTTATTTTGTTTGAATTTAATTCAATAAAACAAAGTGTGAGCGCGTTCTACGCACGGTTAAAACTAGTTAAATATTATTATATTTTATAATATAATATTATTAAATTATCAAATACAATTTATTTTAAAAATCAAAAAATTAACTACCACAATTATTTTTAAGTAAAAAATTATTCAAAATCAAATTTATTTTGAAATATTTGTTTTGTAAAATCCCTTTGTAAATTTAAAATAAATAATTTTTTGAAATATTTTTGTTTTTGTAAAATCCCTTTGTATATATATATATATATATATATATATATATATATATATATATATATATATATATATAGGAAATATTATAATTATTTTAATGAATGATATTTTATTATTAAATTAATATTTGAAATATTAATTTAATAATATAATATCATTCATTAAAACTAGTTAAATATTATTATATTTTATAATATAATATTATTAAATTATCAAATCCAATTTATTTTAAAAATCAAAAAATTAACTACCACAATTATTTTTAAGTAAAAAATTATTCAAAATCAAATTTATTTTGAAATATTTGTTTTGTAAAATCCCTTTGTAAATTTAAAATAAATAATTTTTTGAAATATTTTTGTTTTTGTAAAATCCCTTTGTATATATATATATATATATATATATATATATATATATATATATATATATATATAGGAAATATTATAATTATTTTAATGAATGATATTTTATTATTAAATCAATATTTGAAATATTAATTTAATAATATAATATCATTCATTAAAAGTAGTTAAATATTATTATATTTTATAATATAATATTATTAAATTATCAAATGCAATTTATTTTAAAAATCAAAAAATTAACTACCACGATTATTTTTAAGTAAAAAATTATTCAAAATCAAATTTATTTTGAAATATTTGTTTTGTAAAATCCCTTTGTAAATTTAAAATAAATAATTTTTTGAAATATTTTTGTTTTGTAAAATCCCATATATATATATATATATATATATATATATATATATATATATATATATATAGGAAATATTATAATTATTTTAATGAATGATATTTTATTATTAAATTAATATTTGAAATATTAATTTAATAATATAATATCATTCATTAAAACTAGTTAAATATTATTATATTTTATAATATAATATTATTAAATTATCAAATCCAATTTATTTTAAAAATAAAAAAATTAACTACCACAGTTATTTTTAAGTAAAAAATTATTCAAAATCAAATTTATTTTGAAATATTTGTTTTGTAAAATCCCTTTGTAAATTTAAAATAAATAATTTTTTGAAATATTTTTGTTTTTGTAAAATCCCTTTGTATATATATATAGGAAATATTATAATTATTTTAATGAATGATATTTTATTATTAAATTAATATTTGAAATATTAAGTTATGTTATGCTAAATTAAGTTACGTTACGTTTAAGTTAAGGTAAGTTACGTTACGTTAAGCTAAGCTAAGTTAACTTAAGTTACATTACGGTTAAGCTAAGTTAAGTTAAGTTACGTTAAGCTAAGTTAAGTTAAGTTAAGTTAAGTTAAGTTACGTTAAGTTAAGCTAAGCTAAGTTAAGTTAAGTTACGTTACGTTTAAGTTAAGTTAAGTTACGTTACGTTAAGCTAAGTTAAATTAAGTTAAGTTAAGTTACGTTACGTTTAAGTTAAGTTAAGTTAAGTTACGTTAAGCTAAGTTAAGTTAAGTTAAGTTAAGTTAAGTTACGTTAAGTTAAGTTAAGTTACGTTAAGTTAAGTTAAGTTATGTTACGTTAAGTTAAGTTAAGTTACGTTAAGTTAAGCTAAGTGAAGTTAAGTTAAGTTACGTTAAGTTACATTTAAGTTAAGTTAAGTTAAGTTAAGTTAAGTTAAGCTAAGTTAAGTTAAGTTATGTTACGTTAAGTTACGTTAAGTTACATTTAAGTTAAGTTAAGAAGTTAGAAGTTAAGTTAAGAAGTTACATTTAGGAGTTAAGTTGCGTTAAGTTAGAGGTTAAGTTACGTTAAGCTAAGTTAAGTTATGTTAAGCCAACTTGCTGTTGCCACGCTACGCTAAGTTGCTTGCCACGCCACGCTGTTAAGTTGCTGTTGGGTTGCTGCCAGTTAAATCCGGGTTGCTGTTGCTGCCTTATGTTGGGTTGCTGCTTCGGCTAAGTTAAGCCAAGCTGTTGGGTTAAGTTGCTGCTTCGCTGCTTCAAGCCACGTTGTTGCCAGTTGCCACGCTACGCTAAGTTGTTAAGTTACGCGCTGCCAGTTGTCGGGCTGTTGTTGCTGCTGCTGTCACGCCACGCTGGTTGCTGCCACGCCACGCGTTGCTGGGTTAAGTTGCTGCTGGGTTGTTGGCGCTACTGCTAAGCCAAGTTGTTGTTGCTGTTGCTGCTGTTAAGCCACGCTTGTTGGGTTGCCACGCTAAGTTGCTGCTGGAAGCTTGCTGGCTAAGTTAAGTTGCTGGTTGCTGCTTCGCTGCCAAGTTGTTGCTGCTTGCTTCGCTGTTTCGCCGGTTGCCAAGCCAAGGTTGCCACGCGCTTCGCTAAGCTAAGTTGCTGTCGTTTACGC
>CM028379.1:113973398-114119575 GCA_013146195.2 Codonopsis lanceolata | reverse complement strand
TTTATTTTTGATAAAGAATGTTTGGAAGCTTTTAATTTATTAAAAGAAAAGTTGACTACCGCCCAATCTTATCCGGCCCTCGATTGGTCACTTCCGTCGAAATCATGTGTGATGCATCGATTTTGCAATTGGAGCCGTGTTAGGACAAAGGGTAGATAGAAAGCCTCATGTGATCCATTATGCTAGTAGAACTCAATGATGCTCAATTGAACTATACCACTCTGAAAAGGAATTTTTAGCGTAGTATATGCTTTAGAAAAAATTTAGATCATATTTGCTAGGATCAAAGGTGATAATCTTTTCTGATCATTCTGCATTAAAATATCTCTTAAGTAAGAAGGATGCTAAACCCAGATTAATTAGATGGATGTTATTGTTACAAGAATTTGACATAACTATCAAGGATAAAAGAGGAACCGAGAATGTTGTGGCCGACCACTTGTCTAGGTTAGAATTTTCACCCTTGCTGGAGCGTCAATTTCTTGATGATCCTGTCCCCATTAATGATAATTTTCCTGATGAACAACTCCTAGCCATTAAAGACTCTGACCCTTGGTATGCTGACTTTGTCAACTACTATGTGTCTGATATAATTAATCCGGATTTTGATCATTACGAAAAGAAGAAATTTTTGGCGGAAACTAAAAAATTATTTTTGGGAAGCCCCTCACTTATACAAGATTTGCTCTGATTCTTTAATAAGAAGATGTATACCAGAAAAAGACCAACAAGGTATCATGGAATTTTGCCATGAATATTCGTGTGGTGGTCATTTTAGTGGTAATAAAACCGCCGAAAAATTTTGCAATCAGTTTGTATTGGCCTCACTGCTTTTAGAGATTGTGAACTGCTTACAAAACATGCGACAAATGTCAAAGAACAGGTGGTATAGGAAAGAGAAACGAGATGCCCTTACATGTTTATTTAGTAGTTGAAATCTTTGATGTTTGGGGTATTGATTTTATGGGTCCCTTTCCTGTGTCCAATAATTGTGAATATATTTTGGTAGCAGTTGATTATGTCTCTAAATGGATAGAAGCAGTAGCAACTAAAACTAATGATGGAAAAACAGTAGTCAAATTTGTTGAAGATTTATTTGCTAGATATGGAGTCCCTAAGGCCATAATAAGTGACCAAGGAACTCATTTTACCAATAAGTTGTTAAACAAGGTTCTTAGAAAGCATGGTGTAACTCACAAGTTAGCTACACCTTATCATCCACGCACTTCTCGACAAGTAGAAGTAAGCAATAGACGATAAAAGCAAGGTTAGAAAAGATGTTAGGCCTAATCAAAGATTGGGAATCTAAACTTAAGGATGCTTTATGGGCATACCGAACTGCTTTTAAGACACCCATAGGAATGAGTCCATATAGGATGGTATATGGTAAAGCTTGCCATTTACCAGTGGAAATTGAGCACAAAGCTTATTGGGCAATTAAAGAATTGAATTTAGATTTGACATTAGCGGAGAAGAAAGATTGTTCCAGCTTAAATGAATTAGAAGAACATAGACTCAATTCGTACAAAATGCAAAACTTATAAAGAAAAGACCAAAAGTATCATGACATGGGATTAGCTAACAAAATGCTTCATCCAGGTATGAAAGTATTATTGTTTAACTCTAGGTTAAGGTTATTCCCAGGTAAATTAAAATCCAAATGGTCTTGGTCCTTTTAGAATAGTACGAATTTATCCTCATGGGGCTGTTGATATACAAAACCCCAAAAATAATGAAGTGTTTAAAGTGAATGGACACCGACTCAAGCCGTATTTTGAGCCAATGTCAGTTGAACGAACAATTGAATTAATCCGCTTATCGACAATGAACCACCAAGAGACTAGGCTTGCCTAGCTTGGTTGAGCCAAAGACGTTAAACAAAGGCGCTAAGTGGGAGGCAACCCACTAATTTGAAAGTTATTAGTTAATTTAGATATGTTTTTCTCCGTTAAATTCTATTCTTGGACATTTAATTTTTAATTAAATATGCAAAAATTTAAGTTTGGGGAGAAAACATCTTAATGTTGTATTTATATGTTGCTAATAATTTTTAGTTTAGAATTTTTTGTTAGATTTTTCATACAGGAATTATCAAAGACATAACGGAATTAACGAAAGGACTAAACTGCAAGCTGTTGAAAAGTTGGAAAGAAGACAAAGTGAAAGTTTCACCTTGTGACGCATGTGTGTAGGACCTTGCGACCGCAAGGTCCCCAAGAAATGCGAATATCGGCAAAGCTGAAGTGTCGACATGGGGAATGAATGAAGGAATCCCAACCGATTTGATCTGTCCACCACCTATGACGCAAGGCGTAAGTGCACCTGCGACCGCAAGGTCCCTTTATTTAAAGCCACCTGTCTTCTTCGATCACACACGTAAACTCTCATCTCTTCAAAGAAGCACAGCAGCAGCTCAAATTCCTCCAAGAACTCCAAGCAGATCTTCAAAAAATTCCTGGCTTAAACTTCAAGATATCTCTCTCTCTCTCAAACCCTTCATCTCCCTCACCCATCTCCCATTACACTCCATTCCAAGTTGAAGATTTTGAAGGGGAGAGGAAGAATCACCATTGTTGCAGAAGATCAAGCTCACTCCCTGCATTCACTGCATCGCCGCAAACTAGTATTCCTAACACTCTCTTTAATTTTATACGTGAAATATTTGCATGCTAGGGTGCTAGTTAATTTTTAACGAATATATTTTTGCATGCTTTAGATTAAATTTTAATTTTAAAATTTTTAAAACACATTTTAATTGTTATATTTGTTTAGTTTTTAAAATTTTATCAAACAAAATGTTTAGAAACGAAGAAATACTGCTCTTCATCCTCCGGCCCAGCTCAGAGGAAGAACAAAATTTTGACATCACTCCGCCAGATCCTACTTAAGCATCGAACGGTACACCAATAAACTCTCCAAGTCCTTGGTGCCCGAAAGGGGATTCAAGGTCAAGATTTTGGTCTTCGTCCCTGCTCGATGGCTCGTAGGTGGGGCTTCGCTAGATTCTCCGCCTAGGGACGCCATAGTCCCTATTGTCCGAGAATTCTACGCCAATGGCGACATTGGCATGGATGGCGGTGTGCTGACATCATTAATGTTAGGAATAAAGTAGTTAATTTTTCATCCGAAAGCATTAACATGTACTTCGGCACCTCCAACTTTGCGGTGTGGTGCCGATGATTTAGCACACACCTCCCCTCGTATCCCCTGCCGAGGTGGTGAATGCCGCCATTGCTCTCCCCGGTGTGGAGTGGTCCTATAGCCGTAACCACCATTGGACCTCGCACCATGAGAGAGTCCTTCTTCAAGACACGGCCAAGCCCGTGTATAAATTTGTTTGTGGTCGCCTCATGCCCTCAAGTCACCAAAACACGGTGAATTGGGAGAGGGCCGCTTTCGACCTACACCATCATGACTAACGGGTCTATTGATGTTGGCCGCTTGATCAACGGCCAAATCAAGACCCTAATTAGAGGTAGGACGACGCGGGGTTCGCTCCCCGCATTTGATCACCGACTTGTGTAGGGGGCAAACGTGAGAATGCCCAAACACGCCGAGAGGTCAAGGCCGGTCCGCCATTACTAGGCCATTTTGTTTGAGCATCACCAAAGAGAAGCCAGTGAGGGTTCCTCAAGAGGAGGAACCCGAAGAGGAAGACGAGGATCCACTCGTTGATCTCCAAAGTGTTGGAGGCGCCTATCCTCCAAACCGATATGGTGAGTCAACCAGCTGGCACAAATGCGTGTCGACCCAAATAATTTTTTCTGCTATGTTAACACCGCGGACAATCTGTCCAACTATTATGGGCTGCCACCGTGCACGATCCCCGAGTTTCATCCTCATTCGTTATCTCCGCCCGACTCACCTTGAGTCGAGGCCCAAGTTCCATCTCGCTCGTTAGGTGGACCCGCTATGTCCTTCGATATTTGTCCTACCCCATCAATCCTCTCATATGTTCCTCTATTTTGAGGACAAAATAGAACTTAAGTTTGGGGGGATTGAAAATTTTAGGTCTTAGCAGTCCCAAATTAACGAAGAATGGAGTCAAGCTATGTCGTTAGGGTGAAAGAGTTTTGCTTTATTTGATGACCATTTAACTCTTCACCCTATTTATCCTGCTTTTTTTTATTTTTTCTCGATTTTCTGAGGTGTTGCCTTGACCGTAATACACTCACATTAGATACTGTGGGTTCCTCTTATGGGGACCCATCATCAATTGTGTCATTGTCATCACCTCCAATTTTCGCAATTTCTTAGAAAAATATATATATAAAATATATATATATATTAAATTCAAAATATTCATCCTCGAAGTTTAGGTGTGGTAATGCTAGTCGTAGTCCATGAGGAGATTAGTGCAATGAACCGCATAGTTAGTCCGTAGATCCCCCCGAATTTACTTAATTTTGCGAAACTTTTACTTTTCTCCAAATTCTTCATGCACTCACACCGCCATAATTTTGGATTGATTAGAATAGTTTTATAAAGTTTATAACACCGATTGATCTTCAACAAGATATGCACAAGAATATGATGCATAGCCATTCGAACATAATTGTTGCATTAAATTGTAACTTAGGGTCAATTGCATGATAAATAGATCCCTGGATTTTTCTCATTTATATATCTCAAGCACACTTTCGAACCGTGTTTGCATGTTAGTCTCAATTGTCCCTACCATCTGCCTTAGCGAATGCTTATGTGAAATCCATGATGCTAAACATTCAACCCCAATTCCCATAGTTGATATGATATTTTGTGTTATCTTACTTGCTTTAAATATTATGTGAGCATTTGGCATTAAGAAATGATTTAGGCCATCTTTGGATCGTTAGAGCCTAAATATTCCCCGACCTATACTAAATATATCCCTAGTGTCCCTTTGAGCCTAATGAAAAGAATGGAGTGTGCTAAGCACACTATTTAAAACCCCATTCGACATCGCTTTCTTACCCACATTAACTTAACCCTAAAAGCCTATACACTTTTAGCCTACCCTTTGAGAGAGTAGGATTGGGTGGGAAATTGATTCTAGGAGGACCACTTCTTTCGCTAGGCTATTTTTCGAAGGCTTCTTCTTCCGTCGTTTAAAAAAAAAAAAAAAATCATCATGTGTCGACGAAAAATGAAACTAAGAAGAAGAGTGTTAACAAAGATTCAAATGGAAGCATAGCTTTCAAGAGAAAATATGTTAGAAAATTCTGGCCGATTGAATGTGATATTTTTAGAAAATCTAGTGCCCAAAACAAGTTTGGGGGAAAAAGAAGAAAAGTGAAAAGTAACACAAAGTACCCCTCCACTTGTGGTCTTTGCAGTCCTAGCCTAAATAGGGAAAACTTCCTTTGCTTGGAAGTATGAGGGATAAAGGGTAGTCTTACTCTCTCACTTTGAATTCCAATACCTTTCCATCAAATCCCCCAACACCTTGGCCTTACATTACAAGCTTAAAAGTCCTAATGATCTTCTTGCCAATGCTTATGTTGTTTTTATTGTCAAGTGAGTAACATGAAATTGATCACACATTCCATATTCATTATTATTCACCCTAAAGCTCACCGTGTTAGCATAATCTTAGCTATTACAAGTCATTGGGATAGAGAGCATTGTATACATACATAGAAGTGCATGGGATGGATGTGTTCTTTTGATCCTTGGGAAATGACTGTGTTTGGATGGTAGATCTCATACTTCTTAATGCATATTTTCTATTAAACTTCATATGAATGTGGTGTTTAGCTCAATAAAACTGTTTTAGTCAAGATATTCTTTAAGACCGGTGATCACACACACACGGAGAAATTAAAAGTAGTAGCAAGATAAGAAAAGACTAGTTGGTTCTATATGACTAAGCTCGCATATATGTGGTGAGCATCAAACCGAGATTACATGCATGCCATATGCTTATAACTTGAGGATGAAACCAAAAAGATTTTTTGTTGTATTTTAGTTTATATTTTTATGTTGTTTTTGTATTTATCTGCATAGTCGAGTCACTCGAAAGAGTCTCCTTGAGTTTGTGGGTTTATAGAGGAGTGTAAATAGTGTCACCCTCACAAAAAGATTTTAATTTTTGTTATTTAGATGTTTTTGTATTTATAAGTTTATTTGTTTACTCGTGGACGAGCAAAGTTCAAGTTTGGGGTATTTGATCGATGTATTTTATACGTCCGATTTTATATGCTTCGTGACTTGAATTAGGCTATTTCATGAGTCTTTTGAGTACTAATATATGTTTTTGGTGAGTTTTGTAAGTTTCGTGGATTGTTCGTGAAAATACGCGAAACTCCGTGGTTGTAAGTGCAAATTACAAAGAAAGAAAAATTGAAGAAAATTAAAGTTCGTTAATCTGGACACCTTGCGGACGCAAGGTGCCTCACCTTGCGACCGCAAGGTAGGCAAGTCGTCCCCGAAGCCGGCAATCGAAGAGCCAAGAAGCACACACTCGGAGACCTTGCGACGCAGGTATCCAAAGACCTTGCACCGCAAGTAGGCGTAATGCGCGAAAGTCGGGTTTTCACACGGTCATTCGATTCAATCACAACTCCCAAGTATATATAGAAGTCGATGCCGAGCCTAAGCATAAGGAGGACGGCCGGAAGCTCTCTACATAGATTTTAGGTAGTTTTAGATTGTATAACATAATTAGGTTTTGTAATTTCAAGTATTGAAGATCAAATCATGTCTTCCATCATCTTCATGTGTTGTTCATCGTCTATGATGAACTAAATCATCCCTAATCTAGGAGGTGGGAGGTAACTTGTATCGAATTTATGTTTTGATTCTCATATTTATGTCTATTCAATGCTTGTTGATTGTGTTGTTTATCAATCCCTTTATTATTTCGCTTTGAACAAATGAATGTAATCGCAAATAATAAAGGCTTAGAGGTGCGGATACCTGCATGACCAAGTGCATATGTCGCATAATCGGCTCACCAACACAATAAATTGGACCTATCGAAGCACGAGAGTGATAAGTTAGGACCAGGTTCTTACATGATCTAGGTGACAGATAGATCATAAATCTAGGTGACACTAGAGATTACTGCTCGTGCTTAGGATATGGAATGGATAAATTTTGCAGGGAGGGAGACTGAACCAATTGTTCAACAGACCATATCTATTTTTAGTGAACGAACCCAAGACATTGAATGACATTATAATGAATTGAACATAAAGGAGATATAAGTGAAACCCAGAATCCTAGATTTCCTCTCACCATAAGATCTTCATATCTGTTATTACTGTCTAATTAGTTAACATCTATAACTAGTAATTTAGAATAGAATTAAACATAAAAAACCCCCTTTAGGTTAATAATTTGCTATCTATAACCGCACTGTTCGTGATCACTTGTCTCTGTGGGTTCGACCCTTGCTTCCGAGTCTATTCTATAATAGTCTTGTACACTTGCAAGGAAATAGATAAAATAAAACATCGATCAGGTATCAATACCCCCTATGTTCAAAACTATCATCATTAGCCATCTTCCCAAGTTCATTGAACTCACATAAACCCAACAAAATACTTACCAAGGAATCATAGAACAAATTCATCAATTTGTGCATAACTTCATTTGGTTCACCTTACCAATCATATCCTCCAAAACATGATTTAATTACACAACATGGATTAATATGCTCTACTATACATGTACATTATAATAATCAAGCTTACCATCATAGTTAATAAGCCAAACATAATTAGGGCAAAAATCCCCTTCCAAGTATCTCTACCAATCAAGCTCAATACCCATGAACAATTCACTTAGCCATGTTTAATAGACCATTTAACATGTGAATTTCATATAAATCAAGGTCTCACATAGGTTCAACCAAGTTCTATCAACAATTGGAAACCTAGGGTTCATGGCATCTCTACAAACCCTAACAATTGCATCCATTGACCTCACATAGAAAATATGATTGTTTCCCTAGGGTCAATGGAGCCGAAAGAAGAAGAAATAGGGGTAGAAACTTACCTTGGTTCAGCCCCTTCAAGCCACAATCCCGAAATTCCAAGTGGTGGGTTGTGTTCTCCTCAATCTCCTCTTCAAATCTATGGTGTGGATTGAGAAATGGAAGCCCCAAGCTATGGATTGCAAGGGTTGGGCTCTCAAGAACCCTAGAAACTCTTCTCTTAGGCTCTCCAAGAAGTCTCCCACGTTTTATGAAAGTGTTGGCTGAATATGGGAGGTTAAGTGAGGAGTTAGGGCTTCAAATAGGTTAGAAAGTCAAGTGGGTTATGTTTAGATTGATTGGGTTGTTTCCAATTGATTAGCCACACTAATCCACCTCCAAATCTCAATTAGATGGTTAGGACATGTCTTAAGATAGTTAGGAAGGTTTAGGATTAGTTTAGGATGGGTTTGGGTGGGGTTAAATTGGATAACTTAGCAAATTCACCAAAAAATCCCGTAACAAGGACAGCATAGGATGCGGTAGCATGGCTCCTCTTCCATGCGAGCGCTTTGCCCAATTTCCAGCTATTTCCAATTTTCTGCTTCCTTCGCTCGTTTGTGGTCCTTCCCGCACGCAACCGCAAGACGTAAAGCTTCGAAACGGCCTATAATTCAACCCTTAATGTTATCATACTCTTAACTAATCACAACAAGTCTCAAACCACCCTCAAAATGGGTCTAAACCCCCATAAATAACACACGAGACAACCCAGAGCAAAATCGACGCAAGGCGCGACATCTCGCTAATGAAACGTCGAATGAAACCACAAACCGACGGGCAACAACCCATGATTGTAAACACCTAAAAGGGTTAAAAAATAGGCCTTAATGCCTCTCAGATGATGAACAACAGATAGGAGAAAAGGACTCCCGAAGGGCGAGACGATCACCCGGCTTAATCTCGAACTACGCGATAAGGAGAATTGCTATCCTCGAAGCGTCAAAACTTCACGAGACTTGAGGAATGCATCCAACTAGATGTATAATGCATCTAAACATGTTATTTAATCTTCATGTAAAGATATAGCACCAAAACGAGGTCAGGAACACAAAACGCAAGCGAATTCTCGATCGCGTCGCATTTCGACTATCGTCGAGTTACGACTTGTGACTTTAGCAAGTCCACAACTATATGGCATGTATTAAAAGTATTTTGGTCTTAATGTGATCTCTCATACACATCCAGACTCTCTCACAAGCCCAACGAGCAATCAACCAAAGAAGGAATGCGAGCATTGCACGCAATTCAAGTTAACCGGGAATCGGGATCTTACATTGATAGTTTTCAAAACTCTTACCAATTATTTAATGTTAAAGACTTACACGTGAATCGCTAGAAAACATTGCAATTCGATTGTGTTCATGGCATTTCATCATTCGATATAAAAAGAAACAGTGCCTTGATTGATGAAATGTCATGAACATCGATCAGTTTGTAAAATGTTTTCACATTTTTAGGAGATTTTTCACTTCCAGAGGCTAACTCTAAAGTACTTGGAATTATGTTCATAACATTCCTGAAATGTTATTTTTTCATAAAGATTCATCCTTAGTGATAAGTTTGAAGCGTATCCTATTTGTAAGAAATCTTTCTATTACTATATATATAGATAAACTATAAAAACCGAAAGAACTTGGTGTGCTTGCTCATGATGCAAAATGCTCTTGTAGATTGCTGATACTTAATCTTAATCCATAAGATATCCATATATGGACTACTCCAATCTAACGGTGATGGAAAAATAACATATGATTTTGAGGTGATTCAATGAATTAGGGGTGGGAGGTCAATGAATTAGGGGTGGGAGGTCGAAGTGCGTTTTTATTTTGCTCAATAACATATATATGTTCTAGTCTATTTAATTTAACAAGGGAAATGCACACGATCATTGTTCGCCTAGTATTAATGTAGTGAAAATGTATACCAAGTAGATAACAAGTTGCTACTTTCTTATTTGTTTTTAAATGAATTTTCACTTATGTTCTCCTCAAATTTACCTTTTTTCCGATTTGTATTTTTCATTTTTATTATTTCCCATATATTTGATGGAGAGTTTGAGATTTAAATGTCTCCTTATTTATGACATAAATTTGAGTAAATGTCAAAAAAAAAAAAAAACAATTGTGCTCTTGTGTATATTGAATTCAAAACATGATGGGGAACATGAATCTTAATTGACTGTTAGATTTAGCTTAGTGACGATTATAAAATTTTGGAAAAAATATACAAAGTTGCATAAGAAAACCACCCTTTGTAGATACATACACACACACACACACACACACATACACACACACATACACACACACACACACACACACACACACATATATATATATATATATATATATATATATATATATATATGGCACCCTAGACATTCATTGCTTGCCTTCATGCATTCATATTGTTTGTGAGCATGTTTACTTAGTCTAAATATGTTTTAGAATCATTTATAAGTCATTAATAATGCTCTTAATATGCTTAGAAACTTGTTTGCATTCTTGTTGAATCGTCGGTTGAATCGCTCGTTTAGTTCTCCTTCTTTCCCTATTTCGTTCAGATTGTTCGGGTGTCGTTTGAGGGTGTTTGTGATGAGTTTTAGACTCATTTTTATTGAGGTTTAAAGCCTCATTGATTTGGCTAAGAGTTTGGGGGTCTTTTAGGTTGTATTTTGAGCCATTTTGGGTTTGTCGGGCTTGTAGCCGCAAGGTGAAATGGCCTTGCCTTTGCAAGGTGATCAGAGAATTGAGGAGTGGTGCTGTAATACCCCCCATAATACCCCCACTCCCACATCGGGTAGATGTGGAACTTGTTTGTGATTTATAATGTAGTCATGTGCTACCACCGGGCACCAACATCATCCATGGACTTTGGCCTCGGCTTGTGGTGAGCTGATGGCCCAAGGTGTTGCGTGCTCAGTGGGCCAGTGTGTGGGCTACACGTAGCGGCGGACCGGGATCTCGGGCTTGGGTCGTTACAAATGGTATCAAAGCGGGTCCCGACAGGAAATGTGGGAACAAAGTGTTGTGCGGGCCAAAGTGCTACACCGCAGAAGGTGGGAGCCACCTCTTCAATCTTGCATCACCCGGGGTTCGATTCGGCCTTGACGAGGACGTCAAGGATTTAAGTGGGGGGAGATTGTAATACCCCCCACTCCCACATCGGGTAGATGTGGAACTTGTTTGTGATTTATAATGTAGTCATGTGCTACCACCGGGCACTAACATCATCCATGGACTTTTGGTCGGCTGTGGTGAGCCCGATGGCCCAAGGTGTTGCGTGCTAAGTGGGCCGGTGTGTGGGCTCCATGTAGCGGCGCACCGGCTCTCGGGCTTGGGTCATTACAGTGTAGCAGCAAGCATGCGCTGCATGCTATGGGGCCATTCGACCGCATGGTCCCCCGAGGTGGTTGTTGTTTTTTGGCTGTTTGACGAATTTGTGCCTTTAAACCCCATCCAAACCCTTCCTAAACCTCACCTAAACCTCCCTAATCCTCATTACTTATAACCTAACATTATTAACTTGTTTTAAGTGTTATTAAGTGAGTGCTTTAGTTGGATTAACAAGCCCAAATCAGATTTTATTCTACCACAACATAGTGACACATGTCCCACTAAGTTTTCTAACCTTTAAACACCACAAATTAGATGTTTGACCTCATTTTCCCTCCCTCACTCTCCAAAAACGGAATTCTTCTTCTCCAAAGCTCCTCCCTTGGTCCTCCATGATTCCTTCCCCCATTGCTCAAGCCACCTCCATAGAAGTGAATAGCTTGAAGATTAGAGCATTTCGAACCGATTAATCTTCTCATTTGGTCTCTTGTGTGTAGTTTACAAGTAAGTTACTCTCCTTCTTCTTTGCTTTAGTGCTCATTGATCCTAAGGAAACAAAACCTATGATTTTGAGGTCAATGACTACACATACTTGCTTTATATGCCTTCATCTTGTAATTTGGAAATGTGAACTTGTTAGAAGCATGCGTAGGATGAGTTTATGATTATGAAAGAATGTTATACACCTTTCATCTTGTATATTTAGGATTATGAACATGTTAGAAGCATTATTTATATGTGTTGCTTGAAATGGTGCTATGTGAAAGTATCTCAATTAGGGCTACTTGGTATGTTGTTAAGTTGAAATGTGTTCTAGCCTTTAATTGGATTATATGTTGTACATGGACTACATTGTAGTACCTTGGATAGTTTATAACTTAAACGGACTTAGTAATGAACCTAGGATGGTTTATGAAGCACATAGCTTCTATTCATTAAAATTGGGAATGAGTAGTAAAGACTTAATGGAGTCGACTCTAGGGAAGTTTTGAACATGTTGAACACTACTTTCAATCCCTACATAGTTTGGACACCGTTTGATTGGGTTTACTCAATTATAAGTTGAGCCTATTTATGTGCAATCAAGTATGTTGTGATTGTTGGATTTTGAGCAATTAATTGCCTTGACATGATTTATGGTAGAGATTAATAGCCTACTTGACCGGGTGAGTTCGCTCTTGTCGAATTCGATCCTTATTTGTTTATGACGAGTAAATATCTACTTGTGCATCACATTGAGTCCAGCTGGCATTATTTGGTTTGTTTTATACGTCAGGGTGGGACGATGCACCGCCTTCACGAATTGTGAGATTCGTGTACACCATGGATCGCCGCACCTGGGACCTCACACACGCCTCCACTGTGGGCCGCAGTGGGAAAGTAGCCCCTTTGTGGTATCAATACATGCCGCATTGGCTTGCTATCTAAATCGAGGCAGTTCTCGATACAAGTCGATGAATTCACAAAACATCGAGGGCACGAACCAGTTAACATAGTTTATTGCAGGAGCTACGTAGCGGCCGGGCCTTTATCATATCCTAGTTGTATGATTTATTTCCCGCACTTATGTGAACAATGTGATAATTGCTATATGATGAGCATGATCCATAATTGAGATAAATTGCTATGATATGAAATGAACATGCTTTTTAGTAACTTACTAAGTCTTTATGGCTTACCCTATTTGATTGTTTTGTTTTCCTTAGATCCGAGCCAAGGAGATGGTCCTCGCTAGATTCGGCGTATCCGTGTTTGATAGCTAGTGAGCTCGAAGGTTGCTCTTTTGGGACTTTCGTAGTTAGTCTTTTATTTTGACAAGGACGATGGGAAGCAAGTCACTTAGACTTGACTTGGGTTTTTATGTTGTTGTATAACTTTGATTATGCTAGACTTATAATCTTTTGTAACCCGACTTCTTTGTCGAGCTTTTTTATATGTTATGGTTCATCACAGCTTCTTCCGCTTATTACTCTTTTATAGTAATATTGTTGTTGTTGTCTCCGGCATGTTGTGGCCGTTGAGGTTATTATATGCATGTGTTAAAATTGTAGGAGTAGTTGTTGGGTTCCGGCTGTAACGTCGCCGATGACTTGTTTACTTTATGTCCTTTTCCGGCCAAGTGTAGCCGAGTTGTTATTCGTATGCGATGTTGCGCCATGTGAAATTTTATATTTCTACTTGCGCATGCTTACTTGTGTTTATTTGGGCGGTCCAACTTGGGGTTCCGTATTGGAATCCGGGTTGGGGTGCCACAGTTGGTATTAGAGCTATAGGTTAGTTGTCGGCCACGATAGGTTTCATGGCCTAGGTGGGTTGGTTATATGTGAGGAGAAGTTGTATGCCATGTTTAAGAAATGTGAATTTTGGATGGAGAAAGTAGCCTTCTTAGGACATGTTGTGTCCAAGGATGGAATTTCAGTCGACCCACCAAGATTGAAGCTATTGAAGTCGGGAAAGGCCGATTTATGCATGTATGCAAGAAGTTTCTTGGGTTTAGCAGGATATTACTGTCGCTTTGTTGAAGGATTCTCAAAGATCGCGACACCTTTGACTAAGTTGACTCAAAAAAACATGAAATTTGTGTGGACAGAGGACTGTGAGTCCAACTTTCAAGAATTGAAGAAAAGATTGGTTTCAGCACCAATTCTTACTTTACCGCGGGCACCTGACGGTTTTATGATCTATAGCGACGCTTCTTTGAAGGGTCTGGGGTGCGTTCTGATGCAAGATGGGAAAGTGATTTCCTATGCATCACGATAGTTGAAGAACTTTGAGAAGAATTACCTGACCCACGATTTAGAGTTGGCTGCAGTGGTGTTTGCACTGAAGATTTGGAGACACTACTTATATGGGGTGACATGCAAAATTTACACAGATCACAAGAGCCTGAAGTACATTTTTACCCAGAAGGAATTGAACATGAGACAAAGAAGGTGGTTAGAGTTGTTAAAGGATTACGATTGCACCATTTTATATCACCTAGGCAAGGCCAATGTAGTGGCTGATGCTTTGAGTCGTAAAAGTAGGGGAACATTAGCAATGATGCTGACAAAGGAGAAGAGACTTCTCGAATAGATCAAGAATTTGGGCCTATAAGTGCGGGTAAGAGGAGGAATAGGTTATTTGGCTCGTTTGAGTCTTCAACTGTCGTTACTAGAAAGAATAAAGATGGCTCAGAGAGTTGATCCAGAGTTAATGAAAATTTAGGAAGGTGTAGAGATGGGAGTTCAGATAAATTTTCGCCTTGGAGAGGATGGTATTCTACGTTTTGGAAGAAGGATTTGTGTACCATCGGATCCGGAGATAAAAAGAGAAGTGTTAGAAGAGGCTCACAATTTAAGATTTGTGGTACATCCTGGGAGGACAAAAATGTATCGAGACATGAAGGAGACGTTTTGGTGGGAAAATATGAAATGAGAAATTTCTGAATTTGTCGCTAAGTGTTTGGTGTGCCAACAGGTTAAGAGTGAACATCAACGACCTGGTGGAATGTTACAGTCACTACCGATTCCCGAATGGAAGTGAGAACACATTACTATGGACTTTGTTGTAGGGTTACCCAGAACGCTAAAGGGGCACAATGCTATTTGGGTTATCGTAGATCGATTGACCAAGTCAGCTCATTTTCTTCCTTTCAAGATTAATGACTCCTTGGAGAAGCTAGCAAAGTTGTACGTTGACAAGATCGTCAAACTACATGGAGTTCCAGTTTTTATAGTTTCAGACAGTGATGCCCGATTCACTTCGAAGTTTTAGGGTAGCTTACAAAAGGCATTGGGCACAAATTTGAGCATGAGTACGACTTTCCATCCACAAACAGACGGCCAGTCAGAGCGAACCATACAAACGTTGGAAGATATGCTTAGGGCTTGTACTTTAGATTTACAAGGGAATTGGGATGACCATTTACCGTTGGTTGAGTTTATGTATAACAATAGCTTTCATGCGAGTATTGGTATGGCACCGCATCGAAGCATTTTATGGAAGGAGATGTAGATCACCTACGTGTTGGGATGAAGTGGGCGAGAGGCAACATTGGGGCTTAACTTGTGCATTACATCGGATAAGGTACATTGATCAAGAGACGACTTCACGGCCCGAGTAGATAGAAATCGTATGCCGATAAGCGTCGTCGCGAACTTGGGTTTGAAGTGGGAGATCATGTGTTTCTCAAAGTTTCACCGACAAGGGGAGTTATGAGATTTGGCATTAAGGGGAAAATCAGTCCGAGATTTGTAGGCCCTTTTAAAATATTGGATCGAGTGGGAGAAGTCCCTTAGAGGCTTGCATTACCACCTACGCTTTCAGGAGTCCATAATGTGTTCCATGTGTCGATGTTGAGGAAATACATCCCAGATCCAAGCCATGTAATTGCTTTCGAACCCTTACAATTACGGGAAGATTTGTGCTACGATGAACAACCAGTTCGTATAGTGGACTGGAAGGATCATGTATTGTGAAGATGTACCATTCCGTACGTGGAGACCGAAACAGTCAAGCCGGATTAATAATTAAAGGACGGAGAGTGGAGACACAATACTTTCCCTTTTCACCTTTTCTGTTTTTCACCCAAAAAGTCGTAAGGAACCGGAAGGCGGCAAAAAGTCTTCACAGATTCAGGAAGTTGTCTACTGCTTCGCCGGTTCTTCACTCTTCACGCCTTCACGCCTTCACCGAGGCCGGAGCCCGCCGTCTTCACAGCCACGCCTTCACGTGTCGCCTCGCTTCACGCATTCGCCTCGCCACTGCCTCTTCTTCAAGATTCAACGGTAAGTTTTTAATTAATCCCTAATTTAGAAATTATTAATTAGTGTTGCTTTATTTTTGGTAGCCCAAGATGTATTTGGTTTCGAATTTTCCATCGATATCTTCATCATCAGCCGGTCCCCCGTCCCACCTCTTTTCCCTCCTCCTTGCCCTAATTTTTGGTAGCCCAAGATGTATTTGGTTTCCAAGTGTCTGTTTCGTGATTCATACAACTTGCTTTCCTAGGCTAAACAAAGGCTTTCTTAAAAACTGTGTTAACCAGAAGTGACACTCACTTAGGGATGGAGAGAGTGACAGAGTGTTGTATAAGCAGAACATACTAGATGTGTTAAATTACTTTTCTTCATTGATGCAATTGGAGATTTTTATCTTGACAGAATTTTGATTAGGATAAAATTGTAAGCTAAAGATTAGTTGTTCTCTGAAACTAAAAGGCTTGACCTAAACAAAGGAGATATAAGTATTACGTATGCTTCAAAGTATGGACAACAAGCTTGATCACAACAAGAAACATGTAGGCAATATTCCACATATATTTCATTGTCTGTCGTCCAAGCAACATAAACATTCTTTTGATGAAAGTAAAACGGCGTTAAAATACCGCTTCATCGCAATAAACCGCTCTTCACCAATTGTGAGCCATCCCTAATAGCACAAAAACAATAAATATAAGCTTACAATTGCAAATAGAAAACAACCAATTGACTTTCGTTCTTAGAGTTACATATCTCGAAAGAATGTGCTCCCTTATACATTCAACAAAGCCACTACCTCCCCCTCCGATCCCTCAATCAAAGCCGGCAATCGAAGATTCAATCAAAGCGCAAATTCAAGATATATGTATATGTAGAAGCATCATGTGTAAGTAAGTATGTGTGTAAGTGTTTGTGGGGCTTGTATTATTTTTCTTCCGTTTTGACTAAAGTGTCTTTTTAAAGGTTAATTTTTTTGTATCTTTTTGCAACATCAATCAACAATCAACATGGATTCTCAAAATCAATCTCTTCCTATTGATGATGATGACGATTTGGAAATTTTGGAATCTACTCGTATTGAATTCGAATTCGACGTACTTGTAGTAACATCAATTTGCGGGTAGTTATGAGAATCAAAAGCCCCCAAAAGGCAAAGAGCATTTACCGAAATATGGAAATGTTTTACAAAGCCTAAAGATGGGAAGACAACATGCCTGGGTTGTGGGAAAGAATATGTTTGGGGCGGTTCTAACTATGGGACATCCACTCTTAAACGCCATACCAATAATTGTGCGAGTTCTCCGAAATACAAAGATGTGAGTAAGATGATACTGGACCATGAAGGTAACTTAAGATCTAAAAAAATTGAGCCAACGAAGGTACGTGAGCTTATTTCTATGGCACTTGTTTCACATGATCTTCCACTTTCCTTTGTCGAGTACAAATGGGTTAGAGCATTGCTTGGTTATTTGAATTCAGATTACAAAAATATTAGTAGATTAACAGCTACTAATGATATCATGAAATTGTATTCTGCTGAAAAAGAGAAATTAAAGCGTGTTATGCTTGAAAGCCCTGGAAGAATATGTTTAACCTCTGATTGTTGGACTGCTTGTACTAGTCAGGGTTATATTTGTCTCACAACTCACTTTGTTGATTGTAATTGGAAGTTACATAGTAAGATATTGTTTTGTAAAATGGAGCCTCCACATTCTGGGTGGGAATTGGGAACGAAGGTGTTTGCTAGCTTGAAAGAATGGGGTATTGATAATAAAATATTCTCTCTTACTTTGGATAATGCTTGCGAATGATACCATGCAAGATTTCTTGAAAGAAAAGCTTTGTTTACAACAAAGTCTTTTATGCAATGGTAAATTTTTTCACGTGAGATGTTGTGCTCATATCTTGAACATTATTGTTCAAGAAGGTTTGAAAGTGGCGAATGAAGCTGTGAGAAAGATAAGAGAGAGTATTAAATATGTCAAGGCTTCGGAGGGGAGGATGAAAAGCTTTCTTGAATGTGTTAGTGACGTTGGTGGTATTGACTCCAATAAGGGTTTACGATTAGATGTCTCCACTAGATGGAATTCTACTTACATAATGCTTGAAAGTGCAATTAAATATCGACGTGCTTTTAGTACTCTTCAATTGGTTGATAAAAATTATAAGTTTGCTCCAACAAATGAAGAATGGAAAAAAGGGGAGAAAATGCGTGAGTTCTTGGAACCATTTTATGTGATTACAAATTTAATTTCCGGTTCATCATATCCGACCTCCAACATGTACTTCATGCAAGTATGAGAAATAGAGTGTTTTCTTAATGATAATGTGGTCAATGAAGATGAAGAGATTAGGAACATGGCTATCCAAATGCAAGGAAAGTTTGACAAGTATTGGAGTGAATACAACATTGTGCTTGCAATTGGATCTGTGTTTGACCCTCGGGCAAAGTTGGTAATGTTGAAGTATTGTTACTCTCGTCTTGATCCATTTACTTGCCAAGATAAGATTGATCTTGTAAAAAGTAATGTGCAAATGCTTTTTGGTGAATATATGAAATTATGGGGTTCAACTCAAGTTACTCAACCAATTGCAAGAAGTTCCCAAGTCTATTCGGCCTCCACCTCACCTTCTTTGGGTACACCTACGACAAAACATAAAGTAAGAATTTATTATTTATAGAATTTTTTAATTTTCATGTATTAACTTAGTTTAATTTTACTACTTATTTGTTAGTACTTCTAATTTTTCTCATTTATTTATTTTATATTGTTAAGGCTATAGTAGATTGGCAAACACCAGATCTCCGAAATGAAAAGAGTGAATTGGAACAATATTTGGACGAACCTGCACTTGAATTGCGTTATTATCCAGATTTAGATGTTTTGGAATTTTGGAAAAGTAATAGCAAACGATATCCAGTATTATCTATTATGGCTTGTGATGTACTAAGCATTCCTATAACGTGGCATCGTGGCATCGAGTGGTGCTTTTAGCATTGGTGCTCGTGTTCTTAATAAATATAGAAGTCGTCTTCATGGTGATCATGTGCAAGCACTTCTTTGTACTCATAGTTGGCTACAAGGTTTTGTTGAAGGTAATTGTTTTTTTTATTTTATTTACGTTACTATTTGATTAAAATAAAATTGATTGTATTAACTTCTTACCAATAATTAATTTATGTTATTTTATTATTGTAGATGAAGAGGATAATGATATTGATGAAGATACTTTCTCCAAAGAAGGCTCGATTTCGAATGTGGTTGAAGACTGAAGAATGAAGACTGAACATGATTTTTATCGAGTTGTTTCATGTTTGTATTAGTACTTTTTAATTAGTACACTAGTACTTGAATACTTGAAGTTGTTAATTGTTGTGTTAAATTTTGTGACTTAAGTAGTTAAGTAACTTAAGTTGTATGACTTTATTTTATTTTCGATCGTATATTCGTATTATTGTTAATCGTCTAATAGGGCTGACCCTATTAAACCGAGACCTACAGGGTTAGGGTCAGGGTCAGGGTCACGATTTGAGTGGCCAGTTTAAATGACCCGTTTAACCCGCGCCCCTGACCCTATAGGGTTAGGGCCGACCCAATTTAACATCTCTATTCAGAGGTTGTGCCAGCAGTGTTTTCAGAGAAACCCAGTCCGATTTTGTCATTAGATGACTTTTGTTCTCCAAGAATTTGATCAAAAACAACCTTAGAGTTATTCCACGAGTCGATGGTTTTTTGTAACTCATCTTTCTCAGCAGATATCTCTTTGGCATGACCAATTAGGCAAGCAACCTTCTTGTTGAGAAATTCGTTCTCTTCTTTTAACTTTATACTTTCCTGCTGGACTCCATGAAGAGTTTTTAACTCGGCTTCCAGTATGGATTTCTCAGTTCCCAGCTTCTCATGACTCTTAGCTAACCTTACATAAGCCTTTCTAAATTCATTGAATTCCTCTAGCATATCCTGAGCATCCTTGAGGATTTCTTCTTTAGAAGGCTCTTCAGACGATTGTTCTACGTTAGCTTGAAAGGGAGTATATTTAATTTCACTTTCTGAGTCATAGGTAGGAGATGACTCTAGAGCAACAAGGAAGATGTGTGCTTGCTCTGGTGAGTCATCACTGTCATCCCCATCAGAATCAGTTTCAAACCAGGTTGACACTTGGTTTTCTTCTAAGTCCTCAGCCAGTAGACCTCTATGTTTTGAAAATGATTTAGAAGATCGCCTTTTATAAGCTTCATATTTAGGCTTTGGACATTTAGAAGCAAAGTGACTAGGCTTTCTACAGTTGAAGCAAACTACCTCATCATTTTGTGAGCTGTCAGCGGTCTTTCTGAAAGTCTGCTGGTTTGCTTCTTTCCTCTTGTTGAATCTTGAAATTTTTTGAAACTTCTTAACGAACATGGCAAATTGTTCGTCAGATATAATTTCATTTTCATTAGAAGAGGAAGTAGATGGTTTATTATCTACAACATAATTTTCTTGAGAGATAGCAGAAAAGGAAGGAAGTTTAAACTGTTTGTCCTGTTCTTGAGCTTGAATCAGTTCTTGCTCATAGACAGTTAAACTCGCATACAGACTTCGAAGATGCATGGAGTTTAAGTCTTTGGACTCTTTAATAGCAGTGGTCTTAACATACCACAAACTTCCTAACGAAGCTAAAAATCTCATATTAACTTCTTTTATACTATATTCTTTTCCTAGGGAATAACAACTATTAACTATCTAGCAAAATCTGTCGTAGGCTTGTCGTAGTGTCTCATTTGGATCTTTTCTGAACGAATCGAACTGTTGAATATAGTTGTATTTTATGTTGTCTCAGGTGGGCAAGTCTCCTTCTAGATATTCCACCAGTGTTTCCCACATTTCCTTAGCTGTCTTGCACCTGATTATCTACTGATATGTGCTTGTGTCCACTGAGCTGGATATAATGTGTATCGCCTTACTGTCTAGCTCAACAAGCTTCCTTTCTTCTTCAGTCCATTCATTCATTGATTTTGGTATCTCGGGAGGTCCACCTGTTACTTCTGCTAGAAGATTTGGCTTCATAGGAATATGAGGACCTGTTTGAACACATTGCCATAGACGATTGTCAATAGAATTCATATATCTCATAACTTTGTCTTTCCATACTTCGAAATGACATTCGTCTAATATTGGGACGTGGCTTATTCGAGGTAGGCAACATATAGTGAGCCATAGGATCTATTCTCAAGAGATTAATCTTGAAAAAATGAATTTTCAAAGAATCAAGCTCTGATACCAATTGTTGGTCCCAAAATAGGTTCAATCTAGGCTAGAAGGGGGGTTGAATAACCTAGTAGATATTATTTAAAATTCTTGTTTTGAAATGTTTCTTGAAACAATCTTTCTTCTTTTCTTTTAAACAACTTTTTCAAGAAGGGTTAGTGCAGCAGAATACTTATAAGAGAAAACAGATCAAGGTCTGCTGTTGATACAAACACAGTAGCAGTTATAAGATGATCAGAAACAGTTCAGACAGGACATAGAGTTTAGAAGTGGTTCGTACTGTGAATAGTACTACGTCCACTACCAAAGTGGTTAGCTTTGGATTTTGAAAGGTGCACTTGTTTATCCAATAGGTGTGAGAGTAAGATCTCTAATGGATCGTGTACAAAATAGTTTTCAACCAAGTGTATGATGATGAGAGAAACAATTATTGAATAATTGTCCTCTCAAGTGCTAAAGTAAAGAACAATTTAAATGCAAACTAGATGAAGCTGAAAAAGAGTAAAAACTGGCAGATCTGCAGCTTCAGGAAGTTTGGTGAAGTTGTTAGTTCGTGTCCTTTGATCTCTTGAATACTTGAGTTATGAAGATGAAGCTTGAATGTTCAATGTGCAAGAGTTGTTGTTCAGATCTTCAAAACTCGAATAAATACCAGGTGAGATCTTTAGGACCGTTGGACTGAGGATAGACAAGTTGTGTCCAACGTTATAATGCATTAAATATATTTCGGCGCTTTGTAGGATGCGTGCAACAACAGATATCAGAGAATTAGAGTTGCAGAGACAGCCACTCTAAACAGAGTAATTTTTCAGTCTTGCAGGCGTTTCAGCTTGAAAGTCTTCTTAGCCAAATGAGGAAATGTCATCAGATGTCATTATGCTTGAGACAAACTGGACAGATATCGAGTTGTCTACAGAGTTGACTTCTTTGGAGGGAAATCTGATGAAGATGTCTTTTTGAATATTATCTGACTTAGATATTTTTAAAATATCTTAATCAAATAATATGTGACTTAATTCCTTGATTTGACTGTCTTTGATTTTGAACCTTGAGCAGAAGTCTGCTGTTCGAACTGTGCTTTCAAGGCTGCTGTTAAAGCCTGCTGGTCCGCGCCTTATAGAAACTAACAATAAACTAGTTCTAAACACCCTTGATTCTAAGACAGTTGGCACACTAATCGGTACGCAGACCTATTAGCCACTGTGTAGTAGAATGTGAGGATGACTCAACCAAATCTAGAACCTATGAGGGTCAACAGTAACTTACCATTTTTTGCCAACAAACCAATTATAAATGAAGATTGAATCGATGGGAAGTACTCTACTCGTCGAGGGCTTCGCGTTGGTAGTCTCGACTCGAAAATTGTATGGTTGGGTTTTCGTAGATCGGGGAAACACACACTTGTCTCCCTTTGGTCTCACGCACAGCTCTCTCTCTTATTTGACCGATATAGATGATGAATGGAGAAGGGGATAAGAGTTTAAGATGTTTAAAGGGTGTTATGGGACTAAAATACCCTCAATTGTGACCACAAGACGGAAGGGGGTAGGGGTTATTAAGGGTTGAATAGGTATTTCTCGTCAAAAGATCGAAAATTTGCAGAGTTACTTGAAGGTTGGGCATGGTCGCCTTCACCAGGAGACGTAGCCGCGTTGGCTGTTTTCTAGAAATCCCTTTCGTTCAATAATTTAAGTGATTGCCTTACCCTATTGCCACACGAACGCCTTTATTGGAAAAGAGAAAAAAAAACTTGAAATCATGCCCCAAGGGTCCCTAACACAACCCCAAACAACCTAGGATGATTAATCACCCAAAACAAGTCCAAAACACACCCGAACGACGCCCAAAACAACCCAGAACGAAACCGCAACAAAGCACAATAACTAACAATCGAAACAACGAATGAAGCCATGGTCAAACAAGTAAGAGTATGGGACTCTAAACATGTTAAGAATCTTGGTAATAGAATCTATCATGTGATCAAGGTTGAATAAACGAGAATCACAAGTAACCGTGCAAGATATACACCCCAAAGTGTAAGCATGTGCTAATCAGGGTAACAAGGTCCAATCTCAAGTCAATTAATTTTAAATGAATACCAAGGTGACCCTAAGCATGTTAAGGGTGTAAGCAAGGGATCCAAGTACATAAATGAGTTTGGTTCACAACAGGGCAAATCGATACACATGTTAAGGTATGATAAACCCTAACGGGCATGAACGACGATGACGCGTAACACACTTAATCCAAGAGCAGTCAAACCATAAACCAAGCTTCAAGATAACCCAACCAATACATGATGAACATGTCTCACAAACACGGAACACAACCTATCAAAGTTGTGCCCAAAACCACAAGTGAACCCTCACTCAAGTCAAGTATCTAATGACGTCGAGTCGCACAATTGTAACTCTAACACGCTAATGAACATGAATCCACAACTCAAGGGTATTAGTCCTACCAGAGCTATACACACATAAAGTCACATATGATAAAGTCTATCGTGCGGGCAAGATGAACATACAAAGTTTATGGACGTTACATCGAAGACTCCGATGCTCCCCATCTGATTTAGTTCTATGCCTTGCTCTGCCAATCTGGAAGCCTGGAAGTTTAACATTTTCTACTCTTCCACTACCCGTCCGCCGGGGCTCCGTTGATATGATATTGACAAACCATAAAAGTGCTTTTAAGAGTTCAGGGGTCTATTTGTTAAGTTTGGAAACTTGTAGACAAGTTTGGAAGCCTAGGAAACTATTTGGAAACTTGAAGGAGTCAAAGTGGCAAAGCAGCAAAGTGGATAACAACTTTGGACGCAACTTCTTTGTGAAGATTGCGGCCGAGGCCATGAGCTTCAACGCAAGGTGTCCAGAAAAGCTGCCGTTTTTTTTTTGTTTCACTGGTTTACTACTTTACTGTTTGGGTATTTTTAGGGTTTTAGTTTCCTTTTTATTTAGGTTTCTTGTTCCTAAAGTTAAGGGTTAAGAGTTTCCTTTTATTTAGTTTTATTTTCCTACAAGAATTAGAATTTATTTTGTAAGCCTATAAAAAGGTATTATTAAACATTGTTTGGGAGAGTTGAATTTTGATTGATAAAAATTGAGTTGATTTTCTGGTTAGAAAATTGTGTTCTTATTTGAGTGTCTGGATTGGAAGCTCTGATTATAAACATCGTGTATTCGTTGTTTATAATTGAATTCGACTTATCAGTTGGAGAATTATCCCAATTGTGGCGTCATTCACAATTCTAAGGTTCGCGTCATCTCGAAGGCGTTGGGTCGTGGAGTCATTCATCCTAAAACCTTTCTAGGAGATCTTGGGTCCTCATCATCCGTAGATATAACTACCCTTCCTTTGTCCCTTGGAGTAATTGTTGGACCATCACTAAAGAATTTCCTTTTTTTTGTATGGTGGATTCTTTGTTGCAATCCTCTACAGGAAAGAATTTCACTGAAAGAATTCCTCTAGTCAAAAAGAAAGACAAAGCAAAGGCCCCCGGCTAAAATGTTAAAAAAAAATGGAAGAAGACTATTGGCAAAAAAATTATAATATGAAATGGCTATTGAGTCTATTCCCGAAACTCTCTTTGGAGTCGGACTTCCCCTTCAAGTGAGTCAAGTGAGACTTTTTTCTTTTCTGCGATTCGCTTGCTTAGTTGCTTATTTCGGTAGTGAAATGTATCTGATTTAAAAGCGGGGCTCTGGATTTTTCCTTTTGGATCTCCCATTCCAAAAGCTCAAGCTCAAGCAATTCGCAAGGGAAAAACAAATGAGAGAGAGAGAGAGAGGAAGGAAAGAATGTGAGCAATTGAAAATGGTGAGCATTTTAGTAAGAAATTAATCAAAATAGACTTATGCGGTTGACAACAAAAAAGTACTATAACAGTTACAATTTCAAAAAAAAGTACCGACCTATAATTATTCCTTAATAATACTGTTTATTTCCACACAAATACCAAATAAGGACTAGCCTTGAGTTGCTTAACATTTGGATGGCATATAAAAGCCAAAACAAAAACATGTAGGCCCTATCTGTATGGCTCAAATAGTTGATGAATGGCCCATTATGTTAACAGGTCAATCTCATTGAACCTCAACTTGGCTAAATGGGCCATGGGACTCGGCTTGGGATGGGCTAGGGGTTTGAGTTACTGAATTTAGGGCGGGCAAATTTCCCGGTTTTCTCGACCCGACCCGACATTTTCCGATCCGACAAAATCCCGATCCTACTTTTTCGAGATTTTTCCCGTCCCGATTTATTTCGGGCGGGGTTCGGAAAAATTTCCATTCCCGTCGGGATTCCCGTCCCGACCCGACAATGTACTGTTACTTTACGATATGTTTATGTTTCCTGTGTGCGTCTATCAGTCTAATGTCTATCAGCGATTCAGCCCTAGAAATCCCAAATCCTCCCCCCGCCTCTTCTCTCTCAACTTCGTCGCGAATCGCCCATCGCCCATCGTCTCCTCCGGCCGCCGATTCTCTCTCAACCTCGTCGCGAATCGCCCATCATCTCCTCCGGCTGCCGTTTCTCTCTCTCTGACTGTAAGTTTCTCTCAATCTCTCGCTCTTTCTCTCTATCTCTCCATCTCTCGCTCTTCCGCTAGGTCACTGAAAGTCTGAAACAGCTTGCCTTGTTGTTGTGAACTTGTGAGTTGTGATGTCCCTAATTCTCCATTGGCTGCCATGAATCAACATATGTGGCTTCTTTCTGAAATATGTTCTGTGTTCCTCCTTTGTTCTGTTCTGTGTCTTTCACTCTTTCTTTGTTCCGCCTTTAAGCATTTTGCACAGTTATCTTTTTGGGTTTCACTTCAATGATGTTTATTTGCATTAGTTATGGTTCTCAATGGTCACTAATGCCAACCATTACTTGTGATATTTTTGGTGTGAGGCATACGGGTACAATTTTCAACACCATTGTTGCGGCTAATCCAGTTGGATCGTATTTTTTCTCAGTGAACGTGATTGGCATTAATGTACACTAGGGAACTGTTCGGTTATAATTTGTTGTCTAATTAGGTTATGTGGAACTAAAATATGGAGGAAAGAAGAGAAAAAGCAGAAAGAATGAATTTTCTTGAGACTATAAGTTTATTTTTAAATGCTTATGTTATGAGGTAAATATCTACCAAAAGCTTTCAAATCATCTATTTTGGGAAGACTAAATCCAACAACTTCTGTTAAAATACGTTTTTCTTATTGTAGTTTGTCGTACTTCTAGGTGTTCACATGCTTAATGTCGAACCAAATTTTATAATGAGTGTTAGTTCGACTTTGGCCTTTTCGGTTTGTGTTCATTGTATGGATTATGCAGAAACAAGGATATGCCAATTGGATATCAGGCAAGATAAGAGCAATGCACAGAGAAAAAAGTCCAAAGAATTCAAACAAAAAACAGTGTCGCTATAGTTTGCAAAGCTGTTTCGAGTGATGGTGGAGAATGTTTTTGAATGGAGGCCATTTAAGCTTGGTTTATCGAATCATACCAAGGAGGAAAGCAGTCTGATTCAAGTTCATTTTGATAGTTTTGATGGTAGTGGGGTGTTCCTTAGGGAATTCATCTGTTTATTTATTTATCTTTATTGGATTTAGCATTGCTATTTAGTTGTGGATGTAGCTTAGGATTCTAGAACAAGTATTAATTTGTAGACTCATTAAAAAAAATCAAGTAATAGGGAAGAGTGGCACAACAAAAAACTTAGGGTTTTACTCATTGGGTATTACTTTGCTGTGTTTACTGCTTTTAAAAAAGACCGTGTGTATTTTCGGTAAGACAGTTGTTCAGTTTATCAACTGAAGTTTGTTGAAGATTTGGAATGTGCTAGTAAAATTAGAAACTGAGTTTGTATGGAACTGGATCAACTGAAGTTTGTGGATTACTGGTTGAGCACTCTTAGTGTGTAGATACAGCAGGGCCTCGGCTACACCCACAGCCATCAGGATTCAGGAAGACATCCTCTATAATACACATGACTGCTTCCTCCTTTTCCAATCATATTTTCTGAAATTCCAAAATATAAATGACTAAGTGAGCAAATGCTATAAATATTAACTGCAAATAATAAACTCCAAGTGTGGCCATGAAAGAAACAAACCAGGTTTGAAATTAGATGTTGTTGAGGCAAGTTCCTGGTAGTTAAACAACCTGCACGTTGACCTGCTTAACTGAATTTTACCTAACTCTTGCATTTAAAACTGAATATTTTTGATGATGTTATCTTTCGAACAATGTTTGTTAAATTTTATTTTGTTAATGATGTTTGTTAAATTTTATCTTTCAAACAATATTTATTTTATTTAAAAGAATGTCTATTTTGTTAATGATGTTGGTCAAATTTTATTTTGTCGGGATTAACGGGATTTTTATCTCCCGACACGTCGGGTCCTGACACTTATCGGGAACGGGATCGGGAGGGGAATTGAAATCCCGAATTCTATCGGGACGGGATCGGGATAAAGCTAATCGGGACGGGTCCCGTCCCGATTCCACCCCTAACTGAATTGGACATTTAAGAGAAAACAACGGCTTTCTTTGAAGTTCAATAAAAGACAACCGTATTCGCCGAGCTGCCCGATCCTCGGATTTTTTAATTTCTATTTCACGCTTCTCCTCCTACCAAAGTTCTTTTTCGATCTTCAATTTCATTTAAATTTTGGTCCTTTTGCTCCTCTCCGCCGTCACCTCCACTATCGAGAAACGCCACTCAATCTCACTCGGGATGCTTCACGGCGTAATCATAGCGCCGCCCTCTCTCTCGCACGATAACTGTCACCCGCGTGATGCGAACGGAAGCAATTTGTGTGCACACTCGATTACAAACAATAAAAGATAAAATAAAATAAACAAAACACGGCTTCACACCGAGGCAACCTTAGGCGCACCTAGGTTTCTTGAGCGCACTCAAGACTTTGAATCACGCAGACTCAACACTTAAAAGCAAGAATTTGCTGGAAACTTTTATTTAAACTCTTTAATCAATTTTTTTGTTACAAAGACAGGAAGGCCTATTTATAAGCCTTCAAAATACTTAAAAGACACTAATATTAACAGTTACATCAGTTAGAAACATCTCTAGGAAAAGCCATGTCTATTTAATGACCCAAAAACTACCTAATAACCGCGCTATAAGCGCTAAATAACTACCCAAAATAACTACTCTTTGTCGATCCTTTGTTATGCTTTATGATGTAATAATTCTACTTTCCCCACAACAAAGAATTAACTAACAACAATTAACTAACCGACAAACTAACTCAATTCGAGAAAACAAACATAAGTAATTATGCCAACTCCCAACTAGGCCCTATATCATCAAAGGCATCCCAAATCGAGCTTGAGCCTTAGAGGCATCTTTTCCACGCCTTTTGTATGTTTTGAGTGGGCTGCTTGCCACTTGTTTCTATCATCTCTCCCGGGTTGAAAGAACTCGACTCCGACGAGTTAAAGGCGTGATCTTGCTCATAAAGCTTAGGGTTAAGACGTTGAAACTCTTGATCAAGAATCCAAGTACATTCGAAAGTGGGCGCGCCTTCCATTTGACTAGAAACTTCGATAACCACCTCCCAGAGTTGAAACCACGATGATCAACAATATCTTCAATTTCTTCGCTAATCTTGGAGCCGGTGGTAGACGAACATTGTTAGGATCATCCGTTTCATCATTGTCATGACCGAATATAGAGTGAGGTCTTCAACATTGAACACATTGCTAATACCCATCTCACCTAAGTCAAGTACATAAGCATTTGAACCGATCTTCTTAAGGATCTTGTATGGGCCAGACTTTTGGAGTGAAGTTTCTTGTATGTACCCTTAGGATAACGTTCGTGTCTAATTCGCGTCATTACAATGTCTCCTTCGTTAAAATCAAGAAATCTCCAAGTGAAGGTCATGCTTTGTACCCTTCATTGCTGATTGCTATCCTGCGTCGAACATCATTGTGCACCGAGCGGATGTGTTCAAAACTCCTCTGCTTCAGACTAGGGCGTGCCTCAAGGTAGAGGGACTAAATCAATAGGCTTTCTTGGTTGTAAGCCTGTGACAATTTCAAATGGGCTGCGACTGTTGTTTTGTTTACCGAACTATTGTATGCAAATTCAGCCATAGGGAGTACAAGATCCCGGGAGGAAACATGATCACCAACAAGACAAATAAAAGAGATTACCTAGGCTGCGATTAACGACTTCGGCCCGACCATCGGTTTGAGGATGAAAAGCCGATGAAAATTTCACCAGATAAGCAATTTCCATAAAGTTCGCCAAAAATAACTCATAAACTTCACATCACGATCTGACACAATTGTAAGCGGCAAACCATGAAGTCGAACAATTTCTTTGAAGAATATCTTCGCAATGTGTAAAGCATTAGATGTTTTAGAACAAGGGTGAAAGTGAGCCATCTTGGAGAAGCGATCCACTACAACGAATATCGCGTCATGCCCTCCGAATGTTCTCGATAATCCAAGAACAAAATCCATGCTTAAATCTTGCCATGGTTCATGTGGTATTGGTAAGGGCGTGTACAAACCAGTATTTTTCTTTCTTCCCTTGGAAATCGGCAAGTTCGACATCGAGAAACGCCCATGCAACATCACGCTTTAAGCTTGGCCAATAATAACGATCTTCCACCATTGCAACCGCCTTATCTCTCCCAAAATGACCTGCCGCACTCGAATGTAGTTCTCCAACCACTTCTTCCCTTAAAGAGGTATTAGGCAAGCATAAGCGAGTGCCCCGAAATAGATAGCCATCATGTAAAGAGAAATCTGTGTAATTTGTATTCCGTCCAACCATTAATTCAGCATAAATAGTGCTGAAATCTTTGCATTCTCGGATAGTCTCTCTTGAGCAAATCAAAGCCTATTACTTGTACCGACATTGAAGAAAGAAGATGCACCACACGACTAAGCGCATCGGCCGCTTTATTCTCTACTCCCCGCCTTGTGTTTAATAACAAATGTGTACTCTTGCAAAAATGAAACCCACTTAGCATGTCTGTGGTTTAGCTTTCTTTGGGAATTTATGTACTTTAATGCTTCATGGTCCGAATAGAGTAAAAACTCCTTAGAAATAAGATAGTGTCGCCAATACCTCAATGTTTGCACTAGCGCATAAAATTCCTTATCATATGTAGAGTACCTTTGCTTTGCCTCATTCAATTTCTCGCTGAAATATGCTATTGGGTGGCCTTCTTGACTAAGTACTCCTCCGATTCCAAAGATTAGATGCATCACATGCTACTTCAAATAACTTTGAGAAATCGTAGCCGCAAAACAGAGCATTACTCATTCTCGTTCTTGATTTCTTGGAATGCTTGTGTTGCTGCCTTAGTCCACTAAAAAGCTTGCTTCATGCAATCTGTTATGGGTGTCATTATGCTGCTGAAATTGTGTATGAAACGCCTATAGAATGTCGCCAAGCCATGAAAACTCCGTACTTCATGAATTGAGGTGGAACCGGCCACTCACGTGTAGCTTTTACTTTATCTCGGATCAGCCTCTATGCCTCTGCAAGAAATTACAAACCCCAAGAATGTTACCCGGGTACTCATAAACGAACACTTCTTCATATTTATATAAAGCTTTTCTTGGCGAAGAGTTCTCAAGACTTGATGCAGGTGATCCAAGTGTTCTTCCTTATTCTTGCTATAAATTAAGATATCGTCGAAGTATACCACCGAAAAGCGACCAATAAAAGGTGAAGTACTTGTGTCATGAAGCGCGTGAATGTGCCGGGTGCATTTGAGAGTCCAAATGGCATTACAAGCCATTCGTAGAGGCCATCTTTTGTCTTAAATGCCGTTTTCCATTCATTGCCTTGTCGAATTTGGTGATACCCACTTTTCAAATCTATCTTTGAAAAGACCATAGAACCAGCCATCATGTCTAGCATATCATCTAATCGAGGTATAGGAAACCTATACTTGATAGTAATCTTGTTAATAGCTCGGCTATCAACACACATACGCCAAGTTCCATCTTTCTTTGGCGTTAGTAAGGCCGGTACAGCACATGGACTTAAGCTTTCACGAATAAACCCTTTGGCTAGCAGCTCTTCCACTTGTCTCTTAAGCTCTGCATGTTCGGTAGGATTCATGCGATATGTGGAAGGTTAGGTAATTGAGATCCCGGCACAAACTCTATCTCATGTTGAATGTTACGCAGGGGGCAGCTCATTTGGTAGCTCTTCGGGTGATACATCCGAGAATTCACCAATAATGTTTGGACTTCAAGAGGTGTTTCACAAGTGGGCGCTTTAGATCCTTCAATGCGTTTTACTACTACAACAAGTACCACTTTATTCTTCTTAGTCTCTTTTATGAAAGGCCTCTTCGTCAAAATCTGAGGAATGTATTTTTACTTGTAACGGACGTTTTGGTGAAGGTTCCTTATGCTTATCGATCTCCGCATCAATCATCGGGAGTAAAGTTACACACTTATTCCGATAGGAAAAGCTGTAGGTGTTACTCTCCCCACAATGTTTCACCTTTTGGTCATAGAGCCAAGGTCGCCCCAAGAGAATATGGGCAACTTTCATGGGTACAATGTCACACAACACCGAATCATGATAGTTTTTAAATGAGAATGAAACAAGACAACGTTGTGTTACCGGATTGTTGAGTTGTCGATCCAAGCCACTTTATAGGGATGCGGATGTGGTTCAACAGAAGTTTGAGACGCTCCACCGTTGATGCCGAAACCACATTCATGCAACTTCCACTATCTATTATGAGCTTCTTGGCTTGAGTCCCACAACGAACCAACATTTGAAAGATTGCAAGACGCCGCCAATCCTCTTCTTGAACTTTAGGAGTTGTTAGGATCCGCCTAACTACTGTAGCAAGCGAAGTGTCCTCTTCTTGTTCTTCTAAATCATCAGCCTTATATGTCCCGAAATCATAATCAACCCCATCGCCTCGTTCTCTAGTTGCTGTTCTTCGCCTCTATTTCAAAGACCGATATGCAGATTTTTCTTTGGACAATTGTAACTCATATGACCTGGTTCTCCACACTTGAAACAACCATCATTATACTTTCGGTATCTCTAGGAGGCATGGTATTCTTACCCTTCGATCATCCGCCTTTGTCTTCGAACCACTTGCTCCACTTGCTGGTTGCGTATAGGGTGATCTCATACTCGATTAGTTATCGGAAACCTTTTAGTTAGTGGCTTAAGGTATTCCTCCAATTCAACGGCTGTTTGATACGCATCTTCCATACTATAAACAGGTTGTCTAAGCAATTCTCGCCGTATGTCAGCCCTTAATCCAGCCTTGAACCGTGCTAGGCTTTGACGAGGATCTTCAACAATCTGACTTCGAGTTTTAATCTCATCAAACCGCTGCATATACTGTTACACTCAAGTACCTTGCTTTAGATTAACAAGTTGTTCACACAGCTTGTCTTGGTAATTGATAGGCATGTACTTCTCGAGGAGCTTTGTCTTCATCTCTTGCCATGTTCCTATAGGTTGTTGTCCCAACCTCCTCATGTTTTCTTCAATTCCACGCCACCACACTTTAGCCAAACCAACAAGTTTCATCTTCGTAAACTGACTCGTCGCCGTCCGACATGTCGAACCAATCAAAATATTCTTCAAGTGCAGCAAGCCAATCGAAAATATTGTAGGATCGAATTTTCCTTCAAAATTTGGGACATCGGTCTTCACTTTCTTTGTGATATCTCCAGCTGTATCACGTGGTTGACAACGACCTCTTTCTAGAACTTCCCTTGCCCAATTGAATGCAGGTTGATCCCTTGCTTCGGAATACGAGCACCTCTTCCCGGTTGCCTTCCTCCTTGCTGCAAATCTTCATGACCGAATGGATTGTCGGGTATTGCGGGTTGTTCAACCTCTCCGGATCGGAATTTCACCATTACCGCAACTCCACCTGGATTATCTCCCTCAAGCGGATTCCTTCCTTCTATACCATCAAGACGAAAATCAATGCGGTCAAGGCGATCTAGGATCGGAGAAGGATGGCATCGCGTTCATCAGCGACTTCATGTCTGTAAGGTCTTCCGGATCGAGTAGTCATTGTTTAACGGCTCGATACCAAAAATTGATGCGAACGGAAGCAATTTGTGTGCACACTCTGATTACAAACAATAAAAGATAAAATAAAATAAACAAAACCTGGCTTCACACCGAGGCAACCTTAGGCGCACCTAGGTTTCTTGAGCGCACTCAAGACTTTGAATCACGCAGACTCAACACTTAAAAGCAAGAATTTGCTGGAAACTTTTATTTAAACTCTTTAATCAATTTTTTTGTTACAAAGACAGGAAGGCCTATTTATAAGCCTTCAAAATACTTAAAAGACACTAATATTAACAGTTACATCAGTTAGAAACATCTCTAGGAAAAGCCATGTCTATTTAACAGCCCAAAAACTACCTAATAACTGCCTATAACTGCCTAAATAACTACCCAAAATAACTACTCTTTGTCAGATCCTTTGTTATGCTTTATGATGTAATAATTCTACTTTCCCCACAACAGCAATTAACTAACAACAATTAACTAACCGACAAACTAACTCAATTCAGAAAACAAACATAAGTAATTATGCCAACTCCCAACTAGGCCCTATATCATCAAAGGCATCCCAAATCAGAGCTTGAGCCTTAGAGGCATCTTTTCCACGCCTTTTGTATGTTTTGAGTGGCTGCTGCCACTTGTTTCTATCACTGCGCCACCTGCACTATCGCCTCACACTGGTTTGTACCAATTTATGAACTCTTATGGCTCAGTAATCACTCCCCTCCGCTCAGCAATCCATTCTCTAATTTCTTAATTTGTTTAATCATTTTTTAAATTGGTGCTAAATTTGTGTATAATATATATTTTTTAAAAGCACCGTATACAGTACAGATGAAATTAAAAAAGCAGAAGCGTCACCGGAGAAGTGTGAGATTCTACACGACGTGCTTTGGTTTTCGAGAGCCATTCAAAGTTCTTTGCGACGGCACATTCATACACCACCTTGTTGTCAATCGTATCAGTCCACCAGATACTTCCCTTTCTAATATCCTAGGCGCCTCGGTCAAAATTTATACTACCAGGTAAAATGACTTCCTTTACATAGTTCCTTTCCTTGCATGCTTGTTTATCGGTTTCCAATTTACCGCCTTTCAAATTTTAGATGTGTTCTAGCAGAGTTAAAAAGCCTTGGTGACTCCCATTCCGCTTCTCTCAGCGAGGGCCGTAACCTCATACCTGCCAGGTCAGTCTATGTCTCTCCAGCTGTATGATAGTGTAAAGCATGATAGAGTCATAGAGTGAATTTCTCATCGGTTGAGGACTTGTTTATTTTTTTTCTGATGAGACTGGTTTACAGATGTGATCATGAGAAGAGGAAGAGTGCTGTGGCATGTATCGAAGAAGTTATTGGGGAGAATAATCCCGAACACTTCTTTGTTGCTACTCAGGATGTTGATTTGCGGAGGAAGTTTCAGGAGGTCTGTTTGTATTTCCTTTGCTAGTTTGAAGTTTCTGATTATTGAACTAGAAATTTGTGAGTCTGTTATTTCCCATGGTTCTGATTTAGACTTCTATGGTAAATGCATTTAATTGTCTGTATCATAAAAGAAAGAACAATGCCTGATGTATCATAGTAAATTCTGGGAAACATGAGTAAAGCTTGAAATTGTCGGTGTGCTTATCTGTGTACTTGTGTTCCCAACTTTTATGAATCGCGATTTTACCACTCTTTTGCAGATTGCTGCATGTCCAAGGTTCTAGTTATAGGAGATAATTACTTAGAACAGTTATTGAATTTGGGAATTTTTGTTTCATTCAATGATGGTTTCTATCCTTCCAGAGGGAGCTAGTTTTTTAAGCTTGAGATGCAAGCAATTTTGTCTTTCATGTATGTTGGTTGTTGACGGAGATCTTGCTCTCTGACAAGCCTTTTTAACCTACGTCCAGAACGCGTCTTGCTTTTGCCTACAGTTTGTTCTTCTAGCCCTTAATTTAGGGCATCTATGTAACTTTGCGAGGATGGTACCTTATCATAAAGGGATTTCATGCAACAGTTACTATGCAACTGTCGAAACTCTCTTGGATTAGGGAAAGAATGTATTTCCACTTCAAATAATAGGAAGAAGGAAGTAGGGAAGAATCGGAAGATGAGTGCACGTTAGAAAGGAAAACCGGATTTTCCAGATTGGCATCATTAACAGATGCGTATAACTTATTTTTAAGGGTAAGTTCTGATGATGTGCGCTTTGTATTGATGATGTACTACTTTGGGATTACAATGGTTCAGAATTTTTATGTAATGAGGCTTAATACTATTATAACAATGGCATGTACTAAACTGCTCATAGCTAAAATATTGTTACCCTATTTCATTCTGCTGTATGCTAGTTAAAAGAATTGCAGGCAGGACAGCCATTTATCCAACCAAGTGTTATCTTTTACTGGATGCAGATACCAGCTGTACCTGTGATATTTGGTCTCAGAAATGCTCTATTCCTTGAGCCTCCATCTGCATCTCAGCTTAATTTTGCCAAATCCGATGAGGAAAAACGCTTACACATGACTGAGTTGGAGTATAAGATGTTGCAATTTAGGAAAAAGAAAAGGCAGGCATCAGAGGAACGAGGAGATTCCTCTGATGCCAATGAAGGTGTGGAAGATCAAATTCTACTGAACCATGCTCTCATTACAACTACTGCAAGAAAGAGCACTGATGGAAAGGATAAAGTACAAGTCAAGAGAAAGAAGGCTAAGGTTATGATCCCTTGCCATATTATTTCCTTGATTTGTGTTTTCATATATTGACTTTGATTATCATTGGGTGCCTTTTCATTTACTTTTTGTTGGTGCACTTGCCTGTATTTTATGTTCTTAATTAGTCTATCAACAATGTATTGAGATAGTTCTACATTTCCCAATTAGTCATTGTCTTCAATCACAGTATTGTGACTATGTGAGTATGAAAGTTAGAACGTATTAATTTTTGTACCATCTAGTCCAATACATGTCAGTATTCTAATCCAATAAACAACATGCTGTTCATTAGTTGGGGAGACAAAGGATTATTAGTTCAGGTGCCCAAACAAATATTGACTATTTGTCTGATACCTGTCCTTAATGCGGGCGCTAATGAGAAAGCTATCAGTGATAAAGTTATGATGTGAATAATATAAACTCCAAAGACCAGTTATATTTGTTTAGAAAGTACCCTTCTCAAAGCACTTTTGTATGGAAATATTCACTTTTTTTTTCTTTTTTCTTTGAAAAATCCCACACAAATAATTCAAATACTCGAGATCAGATTAATTGTCTATGATCCAACTTATAACGGTGAAAGAAAGTTAAATTCTAGTCTATGGTGTTGGGATAATATCCAACTGGAGTTGGTCCACCAAAAAGGCAGCATTTTGTAAGCCAAATTTTCCATTCATCTTGTGGTGACTACCTTTAGCAACAAATGAAATTTGCTATTTCAAGCGGTTTTTGTGGCTACTTGTGCATTGAATGGGGAACATCAGGCGACACGGGTCACCATCCTTGTTTTGTTAGGTGTAAGCCTCAATGCATGTACGAAAGCTTCTGATTCAATTATTTTTCTTATGTACAATTGAATATTGTTCACATGCTCATGATATTAGGGATAAAATTAATTGAACTCATGTTGAAATAATAAAATCTGTGTTTTTCTGATAACCTTTACTCTTTAGGGTAGTTAAAACTTACCCCAGATATAGGGATTAGCGATTATAATCTTCAAAAAATTCAAGAAAACTCTGTAAAACTTGGGGTTGTGTCTTGATTCTGCTTCATAAAGATTCTGGCTATTCATAAATTTGCATGCTTTACACAAAAGTTTGGTGCCACTTGCAAGGATGCGTTGCACAATGATTGATTTGTGATTCATTTTGGGTTTATTCATATAATCATAATTATGAGACTGTGAAGGGAGGATGTTACTGCATTAGGTGCTGAAGCGTGTCATCTTCAAGGGAATACCACCTTTTTGACCACCGTACAAATTGGGGAAATCCAATTTGACAAACGACGTTTCATAACGACCAAATTAACCAACCAACTTTTAACTTGGTTGCAATGTCGTCCTCGCCGTGAACCCTCCGTTCAATTTGATTTTTTTACGTTAGCTAACTCCTTACGTGGCGTCTACGTGGAATTGTCAAATTGGACGGAGGGTTCACGGCAAGGACGACATTGTAACCAAATTAAAAATTGGTTGATTAATTTGGTCGTTATGAAATGTTGTCGGTCAAATTAGATTTCTCCAATTTGTACGGTGGTCAAAAATGTGGTATTCCCCATCTTCAATGATTTCTCATATGAGTAGTATATGTATTTATAGGCAATGCAGATGCCCAAATGACATCTTTGTCTTATTTTCTGACCTGCTACATCTTTTATATTTACTCTCTGTTGTGTACTTTGCAGGGTCCAAATCCACTATCATGTAAGAAGAAAAAAAGTAATGAGAACCCAAAACCTGCTTCAACACAGGTGAGTTAATTTTTTTGCTGTTATGGATAGTCATAAATCGTAACTCGCAAGTGATGTTTTTATTGAACTCAATCACGGTGACCAACACAATGACAACATAATGTTATCATGTAATTCCAATTATTTTTCACCTTAATTTAACTGCTATTCAAGGATTTTATAATTCTGTTGAAGTTGTCAAGTTTATTATGTTGCTGTGTCCATCATGCATAATGAAGTGGTAGTGTGGTACTCATATATGCACAAACCAAGCATTTACATAATATGTCAGCTCACAAGTACTCTTTCTGCTCTCCCTCTTTTCTTTCTCTGTTGCTAATTGTCTCAAGTCTCAACTATGGAATTCTTTCATCGGACCACGTCATATTCTAAATTATGTAGAATGCTATGCATTAATAGAGGATCCATGGGTGCTACAATCTACCATGGGCTTCAGTGTCAGAAGGAACATGAGAGGGATCCCAATTCTTTAGCTTAATTTCTCATAGGGGCCATAGGGCTGAATAATGAACAAATAACGAACAGAGCAACTCAAGTTTGGCTCGACTAAAAGTTCATTTGAGATTGGTTCTTAAAATTTCAAACCAATCTCAAACAAAATTTAAAGCTTGTTTGACAATCAAACATGACTTGGTAAGTGTACAACTCATTATTTCTATTGAAAATATGAAACTGAGCGAGCTTGACTCGATAAAAAGCTTGTTAGCTTGAACACCATTTTAAGTTGGCCAAAATTATTTAAGGGTCTTGAGCATTTAAGTGTCCTTCTCGACTAGGGCTCGTTTTCACCCGTAAATTCTCATCTTAATCTGGGTGGCAAGGATATCATTGGTTAAACTGTGGCCACCAGTTAAGTGATGTGATCTTTAACCAATTACATGCATTGGCACAAATTGGGATACAAAGTTGGAACCTATCATGACTCATCACAATGTTGGAACTTCCACGTAGAGCTTAAATCATACCCTAAAAAGTATGGGCTCTGCTCGTAAAGATGCGTGTACATGGGTACATGCATACTTCTTTCACCGTGACAGTAAATTGAATCTAAAAATCATTATATCAGACGTGCTGATGACGATTTTAGGTCACTCAAGCAGAAATGACAACCTTTACTGAATGTCAAGATCTTTTATATTTTATTTTTTCTGAACGGACAAATCATATTGTAATAATTATAAAGAAGATTTACAATACACCTCACGAATCTCCCATGATCACAACGGCCGGACTACTTCTCAAAACAGAAGCACAACACTTGACTTACTTGAACACCGGAGCAAGAACAAGAAAACAGCCTAAAAACAGATACCAGAGCATGCAAGAACAAAAAACTCCCCAAAACAACTGCTACAACCTTCCTTCTTGAACACCGGGTTGTCCCTTGTTATCCACACTGACCACAAGCCTGCTGCAAGAATAAAAATGCCCACCCACCACTCTTAATTGCAAGATCAATCCCACAAATTTCTCCATTGTTCGAATAACCACATTTGAAATTGTCCATCAGTGGATATATTACTGTTATCTGACCTCAGGGGCGGATCCATGCTTTGGACTTAGGGGGCAAGTGCCCCGCTGAAGTTTTTTTTAAAATTTTTACGCCATAAAATGGCACAGTTCTAATTTTTTTTAATAAAAAAATATATAATAATTACAATTTGTGACACCGCTGAAATTTATCTCTAGATCCGCCACTGCCTGACCTGGGGGAGGGTGAAGAAGCTGTGGCAAAAGAAACAGCTATTGAAGGCCCGAAGGACAGAAGTAATGCTTCTCTCTTTGGCCAGTGGGAAGAAGACTTTAATGGATTTCAAGCACGAACTAGGTCTTGGATTCAGCATTGATTGGGAAAAGTAAATGAGTGTGAAGATGTAGCGAGTCATAGATAGAGAAGATGGACTGGGGAGAACTGCTTTCACTCTGCATACTAAACCCCACTATCTGAGCACTACAGATTACATTAGATTCTTAATTATATGGACTGGGGAGAACTGCTTTCACTCTGACATACTAAACCCCACTATCTGAGCACTACAGATTACATTAGATTCTTAATTATCCTTTTCTTTCACCATATTGGCCACACCTCCGACATTCAGTACCATTAAGCCCACATCCAACAGCCACTTACAGCCACCACAGTAATGCTGCACCACTCGTATCTACCAATCAACAACCACAAGCAATAATAACTCATAGATATGGATGACTCACAAACCTTCAGTTTTTGAATTTTTCTTTTGTTGAGGTCTTCAATTCATAAGCTTTCAAGGAATTCATTACCTTACTCTTCTGTCTATGGATTTGCCGGTTTTATTCCCAATTTTTCTCCCAACTTTCTGATCTTCTTAACTTCATTATTTATTAGGTAGCGAGCTATGCAACCTGTTGTCTTTCTTAGTCTGCTTCTTAACTGTACTCCCACCTTCTGATCTCCTCTGCCTCCTACTAATTCCCTTTGCCTCTGTCATCTCTTCTTTTTTATTTTGTTTAATTCGTTTTGTAGAGCTTTTGCACTGTATTATTGTGGGTAGGTCTTTCGCGTGTGTACACTTCTAATGTACACATGATGCTTTACTTGATTTGGCATGCCAAACCAAAAAATACTCGACTGCCTCAAAGTTTCCACGAATTCTGCCCAACATTTTGCTAGAGCAGCTAGACCATAGCGATCAGCATCTTTGTTTGTTAGTGTCGGTTGCCCTTTGTTATATATAATTTTCAGTTCCCCATTTCTGACCAATATTTTAATTCGGCCTTGCTTAGATAAGCGCACTTCATAATCTTTCCAGTTGGAGTTTCATAGGTTACATTATCCATATAAAACCATCCACCCCCATTACCGAGCTCACCATTATGATCGCAAATCATTAGTTTTCTCCTGCATCTTTCATATGGATGAACTATTGCTTCCCATTTAGTCAAACCCAAATCTATGGACGGAATATACCCCTCCTCATACGGGCTCGTTTCTTCATTTTTTAAATCTCTGGGAAACAAGGTGAGACAGTTGGTTCTGTTTCTGAACCCACTCCTCCACCCATACATAGCTGCCCTTTTTAAACTCGTACTCCCTGCAAATTGTCTTCTCCCGTAAACCCCTAGTCCACCACAACTTCAATCTTGCAACTGGCCGCAAAACTTGACTTCTCAGTACCTACTATTATGTGTTGGAGGTATGGTTTCCCTAATCAAACAAGATAGGTTTGAAAGGTTCCTAGGAGTGGTTATGGGAAGGGAAAAAATCCCCCATCCACCAGTCCGTATTACTTTGTCTGAATTTGACATTGGAAAAAGGTCAAAGAAAAATGAGTATCACCACAATAAAGTGCAATTGTGACGGTGAGAGATGACCCATGCCCTCAAATATTCTTGCACGTCCACTTGGTGGCCTCACTCAAGGAGCACAGATCTGTTATGAAGGTAGCTAGTTTTATGATGCAGATGGGAGTGCAAATTATCTTTAAAACCCACCTGCCATGCCATCATGGTGGGTAAAAATCAGGTTTATATATATATATAAACTTCCCCAGAATAAGTCTTATTTGATTACCTTGTGTAATTTTGATCTTAATTTTATCTGCAGGAAAGCATGGAAGGTGATGCAACTGTAAGAAGCAGGAGCAAGCGAAAAAGGAAGAGGTCTCATGAGAACAAAATTCTTGCTGAGGCAACTGGTTAAAGCACATACGCCATATCTCACCAACTTCAAACTTCATTTGTTTCAGTCTTACAGATAGTGTGTAAACGAACCCCTTAAATTTTAAAACTTGGTGCTGACTAACATATGCCGGAAGATTGTTATTTTTTTAGTTAAATTTTCTTTCTTTGATTGTTATTTTGTTTTTTTTTTTTTGGCTTAATTCTCAATTTAGTTAAACCTACTTTTGCGAAAAGTCCGCTAAACTCATTTTACTATCATTTTTACAGTTTAATCACCCTACTTTACAAAACGTAGATGTTGTTAGTGGAATAGCATACAAAGACTAAAATGCCCTCTCTAAAAATGTAAAGATACTAAAATATCCACCACCAATTTCCAGTGATTTTTAAAATTTAAAAATAATAAAATGGGGAATGAATGAATGATTGAGGAATGAAACTAGGAAGACTTCCCATGAAAATAATAAAAATAATAAAATGGGCCTATTGAACACAGGAAGACTTGCCCCATGAAAGACTCCGACCCTCTGCAAATAGCCAATTGGTTCTATCGATCTCTCTCCTCGGTAGATCTACTTTTTTTTTATTCACTGATTTTTATTGTTCTCCGACTAGATTTTCGTACTTGTGCCTATGGCACGGTGCCAATATATTTAATTTCGTTAATTAAAACGTCAACGTCTAAATAGAAGGTGCGATTTTTTAAAAATGTTACATTCAAGTGATAGTTGAGGCTATTCAAACTGATAGTTGATGGTATTCCCGTTTGATTTGATAGGCGGATAGTCTCGAATCAATTGAGCTCTATTGTAAGATTATATTAATGTAAGGTTGATGTTTTGTAAGAGATAATTGTTTAGAAGATTAATCTCAGAGTGTGACTACTCATAATATTAATTGTAGGGGGTGACTTTGTAATATGATGAGAGAAAATAGAGAGTTAAAGGTGGTAACTACTCTTACACATGTGAATGTGAGAGTGAATCCCAACCATTAAATTTTTTAAGATAATTTAATATCAACCTCTAAATAGCTTTAGTCAATTGCACATATATGAGAATGAGCTCTATTATAATATAAATTGACTTCATCTTCTGCATGTGGTATTCCCAGATAGGGCTAAAGATCTTCTTCGTCCGCCCAAGGAGTAAAGGCGGATCTCTTCTTCCGCTATAGACGCTTGCTTCTTTCTACCCCTACTAGCAACTCTTTTGAGCTCCCTTTAGCTCCCCAGTGAATCTCCACAAAGTCCCTGATCGGTGTCAAACCGTCAAAAGCAATTTCTTATTTTCCCAAATAACGAGTATATGGTAGTAGGGATCGTATCCACATGGAACGTCGAATTTACTTCTCTTAAATTTTAACAAAACAATTTAAGATAAAGATTGTGGTTTTTAGCAACAATGACTTAATTAAAAACTGAAATTAAATGACTAATGTTAACAAAATAGAAAATGATGTTTGATTCTAATAAGAGAAAAATCCAGTCAGTAAACTTAATGTAATCCCAAAAGCTACTACTGATCATAGATACAAAAGTAACTCAATCAGCTTCAAGTAAACCGGTTATAGTTGTCGACAACCGTCATACACCCAATCTCTCCTTATTGTCTCGATAGTCAAGAAAAGCTCATTAACTATTTCCCTGATCAAAAGACAACCCCCGAGACGCTCGTAGGATTTAATGTTTTGAAAGCATTAAGAGTGAGACTCGATTCTAAACAGTGCATATTGAAGCAATATCATTTTATTTAGATTACACATTTCCGCAACACGGATCGAATATGCATGTGATGCCTAAACGATGCATTACTTACTACTTTGTTAGAACCCGATGACAATTACGGATCAACGATTATAACCAGCAATGAAATATTATGTTAATTAAGGTTCTGGCCACAAACATTAACTAAACATAATAATCATACGTTACAATTCCTTTTGGAACAAATAAACAGAGAATGAATAAATACTTAAACCCAATTGAGAATTAAAACACTTAGATCTCATAGCAGAAACTTGTAAAGAATTACTTGTTCATTAATTGGAAGAAATAAAACTAGCCACTAAACATAATTAAAGATTACTTACAAAATGAATTCAAAACGAAAATAAACCGCAGCAGTGTGATGGAAGAAACGAGCAAACTGCTACCAAAATCTTCGAGTGTATATGTGTGCGTATGATTATGTGTATCAGCCGTGTTGTCTGTGATTTTATATGCCAACTTTTAAAACTGACTTCTCCTTATATAGCTGAGCCCTCCTTGCTTTTCAAGTCTTTCCTCTTTTATAGAGGTCATGATCTTTACTCATAACCCCCACTCTTAGGTAGTTGTTGACAAAGTCCACAACATCTAATCTATCTCTTATCATATCTTTTTCATTAATTACAAAAGAGAAAGAAAAAAATAGCCACAATTTAGAGAAAAATAATAATTTTCTAATCACGGAGATTGGCTAATGTCTGAAATTCTCATTAAAAACGTAACATTGCTTCCAAATTTAGTTCCAGCTTGTTTTTCTGAATTGCACATGCCCATTCGGCACCATGATATCCGAATTTCTTCTTTGAACTTGATATTCTTTTAACTTTTTTCACCATCAATCTCTCCTAGACATGTAATCACCAAATATACAAAATACCCATAAAAGTGCAACATTTACAACAAATTAAGTCACAAAAATGATATTAAATATTACACTTATTTGAGTTCATCAAAACTCCCCACACTTAAACGATGCTTGTCCTCAAGAATTTTTTAAACTTCATGAACATGATCATTGCTGCTCCAACCAACCCAAGAAAAACAGACATTGTTCCTAACTTGACATCAAATGTGCATTCTCATATTGAAAATCAAAATTCAATCAACAACATGAGCATTCCATAATTTTTTAAATTTAAATTGATATGCATGTCTCAACTTATCCTTCAATATCATATATGCAAGACTCAATCATCCTCACGGTATCACTCAAATCACACAAAAGTGTTTAAAGAGGGATATATATCATGAAGCACTCAAATCATACAACGGAATGACATTACCTTATTCTTGCAAATTGATCAAATCTTCATCACTGAATATGAGTTCATAATGCATTAATCAAAAGGTCTTTAAAAGGGTTGTAATGTGGCTAGGGGTGAAAAGGGTAAGATATAAAGAGATTTAAAGTGGGTTAAAAGATGTCAAAAAAAAAATGCAAAAATAACCATATAAGTCATCTCCAACTCATTCACTTAGCAATAATCACAAATGAAGTATAGTCATGGCTTAAATTACAAATGAACTCGAGTGTGCATCTTTTACATGTATCACACTTTCTCTTCTTTTGGAAAGCTGATACTTTCTTCTCTTCGGTTTTTTTTTTTTTTGAAGCAGCCCCAAGGAGCATATTTTTCCTTTTGACCGGCTGAGTGTTTTTTTTTTCTTTCGAAATAGCTCACCTCACCATTTTTGCTTGCAGGAACATGCTTTTACATAATTAACTTAGCCATCACTTGCAGTTCATAATTTTACTAGATGAAATTTTATATTTCACACGGTTATCATGAAATTCCTTGACATCGGTTCAATCAAAACAGGGTAAAAAGAAAGACTAAAGGTTCATTTGAAGGTTTATCAAAAAGAAATTGTTTAGGCTCAAAATGATTAACTAGGGATAAACATTCATGGGTAGGATAGAAAAATATAGAGAAAAGTGGTGATACCTAATAAGTTCCTTAATCATATTGGTGCAAAGAACTCATTGATGTGATCTCGATATGTATACAAAATGCAAGTTCTAGAATAATCATTGCGCATGATAATCACTCAAAGAAATAAGAAAAGAGCATATATAACAGACTGCTATATTTTTGACCCAAAATCTCACCAAAGTGGCTAATGAGTTAAGACTTGCACATACTAATTGAAAGTATCAATTATATACATGTTTTATAATTTTATGACAAAAAATTTCAAATGCCCATCATTTATCATAAATTCCTCAATTCAATCGGATAATGCACGTCTACAAACACAGAAACAATGTCTCCTTTTCATTTCAACCTATCAGCTCAAATCATGTCATGAAAGTTCAAAAATCCTCAGATAAAGACATATACAACAACCAACAAGACAGCAAAAAGGGACCCCGGATTACCCCATATACACATGTTCAAATCCCCCCACACTTATGTTATACATTGTCCTCAATGTAGTATATAATCAAGGTGTGCAAAACAAGAAAAATAATTTTAAGCAAAAAAGAGCAAAGTGGAAGGAAAAGAGCTATTCCATGTTATGTTGAACAGAGGCAAAAGGAAATCCTAATTTGATTCTGCCGCTTGATTGCTCTTGGAAAAAAAAAGAGAATAGTGAAAATACCACATGTGCATGTGTTAAGCTCGCACAAACCTTTATACCAGCAGTTCATTCTTTTTTGCTTCTTGAAATCACACACCTGCTGCTACAAAAATAAATAAATAAATAAAACAGAATGAAAATAACAAGAAAGTAAATTTAACCTAAAAAAAAGGAAATTAAAACATTAAAATTGTTGGGTTGCCTCCCAATTAGCGCGGCTATTTAACGTCTGTAGCTAGACCCAATACCCACTCTTCCTACAACTCGATCAAATTATTACCAATGATAACCAACAATGGAGGAAGAAGTTTTTCACTTGAAATCGGTAATAGAAAAGAAGGAAAATCAAGCCTTGGTGTTACCTCCGGTGTGAAATAGAATGCCATAATATTTTCATGCACTTCCTCACTTCTTTGGAAAGGTACAACTTTATATGGCAAACTTTTCACAAATACCAATTTCAGCTTCATTTTCTTTGCACACAATTCCTCAAAATGGTGAGGCACTTCCTTTATGGTATCCATGATAGGAATGTTAATCTCAACCTTACAGAAGGTCTATAAGATTTCCTTCTCATCCTCTTCTTTCTTAGTGAATCTGCCCAAAAAAGGTGAGAAAATAATAATTTTCTCATTTTGTTTCATGAATTCTCCACCATCATTTCTTGGCGAACCCTCATTTTGCGTAGCTTCTTCCTTGCTATAATCAACATGCCTCTTTTTCTGTTCAACTTGATTCGCTTCCAGCTTGCTCATGGACACGACTAACTGAGAAATATGATTTTCAAGAGATTTAATGAAAGCCTTGGTCTCTAATCTTTCTTGTTGTTGAGTCTGTCTATCTTGCTGAACCGATTCAGCTAAACTTTTGATTAGACCCTCCAATAATGTGTTGGAACTGGTAGTGGGTTGAAATGATGGAGGAAGTGAGAACGGATAATTCTGTTGCAGAAATATCGGTTGCCCTTCTTGATTTTCGCAACTGAAATTTGGTTGATCCCACCATCATGGATTGTGGCTATTGGAATAAGAATCAGTTTGTCCCGGAAATCCTCCCATTGCCATGACGTGTTGCATATTATCTTGCCATGGAGGATAATAATCTGCAACATGTCTAGCAACCAACGAATTTATACAAACTTGAGCTTTTGATACCTGATTTACAGAAACTTATCCACCAGAGAAGTCAATGCATTCAATCTTTGATCAATAGAACTAGAATTTATCTCATTCCCTAGTCGTGGAAAGTTATCATGTCTACTTCCAAATTGTTGTGCATAGAAAGTCATAACAAAATAAAATTCTTAAAAAGAAATAAATAGCAAAATCGTTCCCCGGTAACGGCGCCAAAATTTGACGGGTGTCAAACAGTCAAAAATAATTTCATATTTTCCCAAATAACGAGTATAGGGTAGTAGGTATCGTATCCACATGGAACGTCGAATTTACTTCTCTTAAGAATTTTAACAAAACAATTTAAGATAAAGATTGTGGTTTTTAGCAACAATGACTTAATTAAAAACTGAAATTAAATGACTAAATGTTAACAAAACAGAAAATAATGTTTGATTCTAATAAGAGAAAAATCCAGTCAATGAACTTAATGTAATCCTAAAAGTTACTACTGATCATAGATACAAAAATGACTCAATCAACTTCAAGTAAACCGGTTATAATTATCGACAACCGCCAAACACCCAATCTTTCCTTTCTGTCTCGATAGTCAAGAGAAGCTCATTAACTATTTCCCTAATCAAAAGACAACCCCCGAGACGCTCGTAGGATTTAATGTTTTGAAAACATTAAGAGTGAGAGACCCGATTCTAAACGGTGCATATTGAAGCAATATCATTTAATTTAGATTAAACATTCCCGCAATACAGACCGAATATGCTTGTGATGCCTAAACGGTGCATTACTTATTACTTTGTTAGAACTCGATGACAATTACGGATCAACGGTTATAATTAGCAATGAAATATTATGTTAATTAACGTTCTGGCCACAAATATTAACTAAGGAAAAAATAAAAAAAAATAAAAAACATAAAAAAACATTAAAAAAACACATTAACTAAGCATAATAATCATGCGTTGCAATTCTTTTTGCAACAAACAAACAGAGAATGAATAAATACTTAAACCAAATTGAGAATTAAAACAATTAGATCTCACAGCAGAAACTTTTAAAGAATTACTTGTTCATTAACTGGAAGAAAGAAAAGAAATAACCACAATTTAGAGAAAAATAATAATTCCCTAATTACAGAGATTGGCTAATGTCTGAAATTCCCATTAAAAACGTGACATTGTTTCGAAATTCAGTTCCAACTCGTTTTTTTTTGAATTGCACATGCCTATTCGATACCATGAAATCAGAATTTCTTCTTTGAACTTGATATTCTTTTCACTTTTTTCACCATCAATCTCTCATAGACATGTAATCACCAAACATACAAAATACCCATAAAAGTGTAACATTTACAACAAGTTAAGTCACAAAAACGATATTAAATATCACACTTATTTGAGTTCATCAGTCCCCTATGTAATGGAATAACTTGATATTCTCTTAATTGGAATATTTTCCTCTTCCGCCCCTTCCTCATTGCCGCCATCACCCTCTCTCTCCATAGCGACGTTTCTTTCTCCTCGCCTTCTCTCTCCTCCCATATCTTTGAAACCCTAAAATCACACCTCTCCAACACCCTCACCTCCCTTTGATCACCTCTTAGTCAGATGTGTTTTTTTTTTGTGGTTTTTGAATTGTGGGTTTTTAGATCTGGCTTTGAATTCAATATATTGATTGGTCAAATTGTTTGATTGTCATGGGTGTTAAGTAGGAATCGAGTCTTTGGGTGGATAACGGTGGCATTTCATTTGAGAATCACCATTGAAGACCTAGGTCAGGTTGCCATCGTCGAATTTGTGATTCATTCAATTTGAGAATCAACATCATCTACAAAGATATTACTTGAATGTTTGATGTTCTTCGTCTTACAATCGTGTTGTGGCTCCTTGAGTTCTTTGATCACCAGTCCGACAATGAAAGGGACAATGATGGAGTCTTTGGCTTGAAGATTCTTGCCGGTAAGTGTGATGGAGTATTGGGGTTGGTGATGGTGGGTTTGGTTTTTGGTTTTTTCAATGAGAAGATGAGAAGAAGAAAACTTATAACTGAGAGGTTTATATGTAACTGATCGATGTATTTTATACGTCGATTTTATATGCTTCTGTGACTTGAATTAGGCTATTTCACGAGTCTTTTGAGTACTAATATATGTTTTTGGTGAGTTTTGTAAGTTTCAGTTGTTCGTGAAAATACGCGAAACTCAGGGGTTGTAAGTGCAAATTACAAAGAAAGAAAAATTGAAGAAAATAAAGTCAATCGGACACCTTGCGGGCGCAAGGTGCCTCGCGACCGCAAGGTAGGCCGGTCCTGGCAATCGAAGAGCCAAGAAGCACACACCGGAGACCTTGCGGATATTGCGGCAAGGTTGCGCAAATTTTTTCACACGTCATTCGATTCAATCACAACTCCCAAGTATATATAGAAGTCGATGCCGAGCCTAAGCATAAGGAGGACTGGAAGCTCTTTTACATATATTTTAGGTAGTTTTAGATTGTATAACATAATTAGGTTTTGTAATTTCAAGTATTGAAGATCAAATCATGTCTTCCATCATCTCCATGTGTGTTCATCGCTATGATGAACTAAATCATCCCTAATCTAGGAGGTGGGAGGTAACTTGTATCGAATTTATGTTTTGATTCTTATATTTATGTCTATTCAATGCTTGTTGATTGTGTTGTTTATCAATCCCTCTATTATTTCGCTTTGAACAAATGAATGTAATCGCAAATAATAAAGGCTTAGAGGTGCGGATACCGCATGACCAAGTGCATATGTCGTACAATGGCTCACCAACACAATAAATTGGACCTATCGAAGCACGAGTGATAAGTTAGGACCAGTGTTCTTACATGATCTAGGTGACGATAGATCATAAATCTAGGTGACGCCTAGATTACGGTTCTGTGCTTAGGATATGGAATGGGTGAATTTTGCGGGAGGAGGCGAACCAATTGTTCAACGACCATATCTATTTTTAGTGAACGAACCCAAGACATTGAATGACATTATTATGAATTGAACATAAAGGAGATATAAGTGAAACCCATAATCCTAGATTTCCACTCACCATAAGATCTTCATATCTGTTATTACTGTTTAATTAGTTAACATCTATAGCTAGTGAATTAGAGTAGAATTAAACATAAAAACCCCCCTTAGGTTAATAATTTGCTATCTATAACCGCACTGTTCGTGATCACTTGTCTCTGTGGGTTCGACCCTTGCTTCCGAGTCTATTCTATAATAGTCTTGTACACTTGCAAGGAAATAGATAAAATAAAACATCGATCAGTAACTCACATATTTACAAATCAATTTGTACTGTCAGTTGTGTTTAACACAATTCAATCTGGACCACCAGTTAGTTCCTAATTTTTTTAATAATATAGATAGTACTCTTTAATTAAACTTTTTTTTAATCATTACGCTCTAATTATTTTTTTAATTTTTATACATTGCAGCCAGTAGCCCCAAAAGAATTAGTAATATATTTTTTAAAATTCCGTGCATCGGAGGGATGGATTATTAATTAATGATATCAATAATAGTCTTACTGAAGTAGCTTTAAATACTTTGTTTTGGCAAAAAATGGCAATTAAAATGTTTAACAGTAAATTTTGGTGTGAAATTTAGATTTTTGACAAGCGTTATTTATAAATTTGCTCAGTTTTAGGTTATACTAAATTTGATAGTAAATCACATAATTAATAGCACAAATATCCTTTTAATTAGTGCTTATTCACCAAAAATGGGGGAACATTAATAAAGAAGATTTTAGGTCAGTGGCTCTTTTTTAAACAAGAAGGAAAAGAGAAGAATCCTATAGGTATTGTATTTGAAATTTTGAACCCCTTTCCCCCTTTCTCCAAGAAGTAATGAAAAGGAAACAGAGGCTGCACATTAAATAACTGGTATTTTTATGATCAAAAGTTTAAAAATTAAAATTGCCACTAAGATATTAGTCAAAGTTAATAAAAGAAACTAAAATAGTTGAATTGAAATGTATATAGGGATTCAGAATGCTCATGATTATAATTATAATTGAAAAATCAAATATGTTTGACAAAATGGAGATACAAATTTTAAATACAAAAAAAATATATGAATAGAGTACTAAATTGTACTCCTTCCTTTTAAAAATAAGTATTATTTTAGAGTCAATGCTTATATTAATTCATTCGCAAATTCCAAAGGAAATATTAATTCATTCATAAATTGTTTGCTCCATATATTAATCAAGTCTCATACTGTCATCGTATTATAGGCACGAACACAATATATATACTATTTAAGGAGCCAAGGACGAAGAATGTGAATGTTGTGTGTACATAACGTACGTACTATTGCGATTATTTTGCTTGCTAATAATCTATACTATAATACAACTTAGGGTTTAACTGACGGTCCTGATCGAATTATGTTAAACACAATTGACGGTCTAGATTGATTCGTAAGTATGTGAGTTGCAAATGAACCCTTCAGTTATGAGTTGTTTTTGAATTACCTATCTATAATTACATATAAAACCTTCAGTTGTAGGTTTTGTTTGAATTACCCCGTCAGTTATGAGTTTTGTTTATCCTGACTATTTATTGAACTGATGTCATACCGACACCGTGCATATATCACGGTATGTATAATAATAAATTAATAATGCAAAATGGTAATCACTGTTGAATTTTAGGCTCATTACCAAAACTGAAGTGAATTCATTCATTCGGCCCATCAAAGTTTTACATCAGCCCTTTAAGATTGAAATTTTGTCATTGCATTGAATAGGTCACAGAAGAGGCATTGAGGCATTGGAATCGTGTTTCTAATCAGTTTCCTTTTGACTGTTATTTCATCCTGTGAGTCGTTGCTTGAGTTTGAGTTTGATCGGGCCTTGCACCAAAATGAAAAAAAATAGAGGTAAGTTTCTTGATGATTGAGCAAAAAGTAGTTTAAAAACGTATAGGGTTTAATTTTACATTCTATGTCATAGACATCATTTTTGTAAGTAAAATAAGTGAGTGAGTGCGATAAAATACAATCGACATGTTTCCAGAATAATAGAAGAATTGCCGAAGACCGTGAACCGGAGGTATTCCAGTGAGAGAGAAGAGATAGGAGAGAGTAAAGATAAAACTGTGGAATCCATTGTAGGATTATAACAGAAGAAAGAGGGGGACATTGAACTATAAAAGGATAGCCAAAAGAGCATGAACATAGTTATGTAGACATTATTTTTAATTGAAAGGAGCGTTGTAATATTAGCTTTTCTTTTTTTAAAGAAAAAGCGTATTCAGATTATTTTTTTTCCCAATACAGGGTTAAAATGAAATATGACTTGTGGAAAAAATTCTTTATGAAAATCTGCCACATGGATAGTGTAATTTATGTTTTAGTTATAGATAACCCTATTTTAATTTCTATTTAATTGTTAGGGCTTTGTATTCCCACATAACCGTAAAAAGAATTTTAGTCTGACTCCATCTGAATAATTTTCAATCGCTTTACACCTTTGTATTTTTCGTAATAAAAAAAAAGACATATCATCCATCACAATACATAAAATCCTGCATTACAATACAAAATCATGCATCACGATGTATAATTGTGTGCAACAAAATGTATGAAATGTCTTTTTCCTATTACGAAAAAAATACAAGAGTAACACGATTGAAAACTTACAAATATACTATTTACTATTCCCTCCGCTCTTATGTAATTGTTCTGCTTGACTGGACAGACAAATTAAGAAAAAAAATAAGACAAAACACACATTTGGGCTACTGTAATTTACAAAAAAAGTTACAATTAGACCACTTGAATTTTAAAATTTTTGTAATGGCCATTATGCTCGAGTTATGGTGTAATTTAACTCAATTTTTGGATGAACGTTAAATAAATACATTAAATAATGTTAAATACCCAATTTGCCCATATCTAATCACCACCCTCCGATAACTTCGTTGGAGACGATGACACGACAGTGGACAGAGAGCGAGCGCCAATGGATTGCTACAATCTCTCTCTATCTTCTTAGAAACACGCACGCACACACCGACAAAACATACTCCTTCTATCTCAAAATATATGATATTTTAGGGTTTTTCACATTTATCAAGGAAACATATTGTAAAGACTAAACCACTCATATCCAAACATTAATGAGGTGTCTTAATATTCTTTTCCAAAGAACCAAACACGATTTACGGAATCAATAAATATAGGTAAAATTAGAAAAAAAAAAGAAGAAGGAAAAAGTTACTTGAAAATTATAAATATCATTTATTTTGGGAGAAAAAACTCCACATAAAGCATTTATCTGTCAATTAATCTAATTCTACTTATTCAATCCAGAACCATCGATTCTCCGGTCTAACAATTGTTTTTTAGAGAATAATTTGATCTTACTCTAGTGAGAAAAATTGAAATCAATCCCAATCGAATTGAGATAGGTCAAAAACAATGCTTCCAACTCAATTGAAATTTACGAGCGATCTAGGATTTGAATTATCACATCGATCGCTGTATGAACCGTACAGGGGTAAAGAAAGTAAATCGATCGCTGAAAGAGTAGGCAAAAATAGAAGACCGAGGCACAACACTTGTTTGCCATAGTGTGCGGTAAAATATCATCTTTCTTAGAGGACATTCTTTCACCGTCGTCAATGTCGCCTCCAGTCTCCATGAAAATCAAACAAATTCAACAAAGAATGGCTTTGCAGAAGGGATGGAAGTGGCCAAGGAGAGGGTGGGGAGTGACAAAATTTGTAAGGGGATTTTGACTTTGACCGGATGAGAAGAGAGGAGGGAGGTGGGTTTGGGTTTTGTGGGGATAAGGAAGTCGATGGGGAGGGGTTTGGAGAGAGGGAAATGAAGGCGGTGTTTGGTCGTCGGATTGAGATTGTGAGTCGGGGTTTTCCTGAGATTGGTGATTGGGATCCATAATTTTGAGAAGAATAAAAAAATGGATGTGTTGATGGGGGGGAAGCTTTGTATATTGATCACGCCACAAAGATGGGGTGACTATGCTGGTGGTCCACGTAATGGACCTAAGCTGACGTGTCCTTGATGAGCGTCCACGTCTATGTATGAGGGTACTTGATGTACAAAAATTGATAGGATATTTGGGCTTTGTGCTAGTTCTTGATCTTGAATGACCTGAAATAAGACTACCGTTAGGGTGCCGGGGGAGTTTCCCAACTACATCCCTCCGGTGTGAAAGTCATTAATCAAGGAATATAGTGCCGGAGCTAGGCGTTCCCTTAACTTCCGGTTATAGTATATATTGCTTATATGCTTGAATACTTGAATACAATAGTGTGTGGTTGATCAAATTTAACCTACATTTCTTGTAAGGGAAGACTTCCTTTTACAGTAGTGTCCTTTGGTGATCATGATTGATGTAGGGACCCTTGGGCATGGGGACCTGTTGTTGGTCGGCTGGCTGACAGCTTTCTACTGGTTGATGGATAGCGTGTGATGCATCCATTGTGGGCGGTTGATAAGTCGGTATGTTATATCAGCTTGCATGGCTTGCTCGCGTCCTGTTAAGATGACATCTGGAGGCTATGTACAGGCTATATGTCAGTTCTGTCATATCAGGGAAGGTTTATCGGTCGAGCATGATCCTTCCTCGTCTAGGTGGTCGGGTCATGCTCGTTGTTCGGAGTGATCCTTGGAAGATTGAGGATCATGGTCGGTCCCTCAATGGTCGGCTTTCCTCATGTCTGTTGTATGGTGGGCCCTGCCTAGGTCCAGCTGGAACCCACGTGGTCGCTCCATGTAGGAGGACCCAGGTCGGACCCCTTCAATAGCCCCCGAGTTTCCAAGTGTAAGGATTTATCCTTACCTTTGGAAAGTAAAAATTGAGTCCTTCGTTTGGCTGTCGAGCACCCTTTATCCTCGTTTTTGTTTTCATCGGTTTTTTGGCGTTCTTGCTTATGGTCGCTTTTTGTTATTGACCTTGTTTGTTCGATCGTGCTCGAGCTTTAAGGTCGAGGATGAATTCAGAGTTATTAGTGGAATTTTTCTGGGAAATTGGTCCACCGTTTGTATTAAATGCATGATTATCGAAGGGTCGCAGGTAATCATTTTTATTCACTGTTCATGGTTTGTGTCGGCGTCATTTTTAAAATGTCGTCGATTTGCACCCACGATTTTGCAATGTGCTCGCCACATGTCTCCCTAGAAATGGTGAGGTAGGATCCACGTGCTTTTTAGTCGGGTTGACTCGATATTTTTAGGTCATATAAAAATTTAGACTTTCAGTTTCTTTTTATATTTTCACCATTTATGAGCTGAGATTTTCCCTTCCTAAAATCGTACTCTCTTGTGAAGGCGAAAAACTGCTCTTTTTGTTTATTCCTCTCATTCTTGCTACTTCCAGCCATTAGTCATCTTGCATTTCTAGTTTATCAGGTTCGCCTTCTTCCTCTCTCTCTCTCTTTTAAAGTTAATTTCGTAATCTTTGGGTCTGTTCTGAGTGGTTTTCTAGGTTTATAGCAAGTTTGCGGCAATTCTGTTGTTGTTTCTGTTATCGCGGTACTAATTCCGGTGACCTTTCCTTTCCAGATCCTCGGTGATTTCATCTCTCCTTCTTCGCTCAATTCCTACTCGCAGGTATTCGCCCCTTTTTTGTTCGTTTTTCCGCTTTTTCAATTTATAAGGTTCGTTAGGGTTCTTAGGCTTTATGAGACCTATCCTCGCCTTTACCCCTAGTGAAACTTCTTCTTTTTCTTTGCCTAGCCCATCTATTGCATCGAGGCCAAGCGTGAGGACCAAACATGTAAGCCTGGGCCCCGTGTATGCTCGATCACCGACAAACAAGAGGGTATACTCGCAAACTGATGGGGCTTGGTCGCTCGTTTTGCCAAGCCAAGCAATGCCCTTTTTTGGTAAAAAGGGGGGTACAATATGAAGGGCTTACCCACCCTCGATGACGAAGGGTACAAGGTCGATGATATCCCCGTTGGCTCGGCCATGATGGTATGTAGGGACGAGGAGATGGGCCCTTCGGTACTTATTCAACCAATACTATAGGGATCTCGTTGCTCAGGAGGTAGTGGAAGCTAACAAGGTTTTGGCTAGCGAGAAACGAAGAGAGACTTCTTTGGCTACTGCCCAAGTTGAGGAGGTCTCAGGTGGGGTCGAGGATGCCCCACCTGCTCATAGAGTGCTGAAGGAGTGGAGGAACAATGTATGTCCTGATGATGTGGTGGACTGGAATGACAAGTATAACCAAAGTTCTAAGAGATTTCGAGGATCTGCTCCCCACAATTCACTTGGTATGGACGAGCTTAGGAGTCAGCATGACAAGGTTGGTTTCTATATTTCTTTTTTCGAGGTAGGCCTTTGGCTGCCCCTCGACCCCTTGATTTTCAAACTTCTGGAGGAAGCTGGTGCTCACCCCATGTCAATTAACTTCTGAATAGCTTTCTTCAGATTGATACACTCCTCGGTCGTATGACCGACATCTTTGTGGAAGGCACATCGTTTGTTAGGGTTACGAGGATATCGTGTATCCTTTAGTGGCCACGGCCTGTCTATTTTGTCTTGATCGAGTAGGACATTCATTATGTGCTCGCGACTGGTTGTGAGTGGAGTCCAGTCGATTTCATCCCATCTGTTCTTTCCTTGATTATCTTCTTCTTTGTAGGCTATTTCTCGGCCCCCTTTGTTCGAATTATTCAGAGCCCAAGGCGTTCCATCGTGCTATTTCTTTTTCCTATCTTTCTTCTCACTCCCCTCCTTCTTTGTCTCCTATTCGGTATTGATCACCCGAATATCATGGGCATACATTTCACCGATTGAGGTTTGGTCCCACAACGTCATCTCTTGTCTCATCAGCCCCTGTTGTAAGCCGGAGATGAAGCACATCTTGATCGATTCCTCGAAGATGTAAGGTATTTGGTCGACCATGGCCATGAATCTGTCCATGTATTTCTGGTTCGACTCATTTATTTGTTGCTGTATACCGCACAAGTCGGTCTGCTTCTTTGGCTGGAGTCTGGTCGATGAGCATTGGGTGACAAACATTTGTTTGAATTCGTCCCAGCTTTTCGACTGAATCGAGTGGGAGGCCTGTGTACCACTTTAGTGCCTTCCCTTTAAGAGTCCCTGCAAATATCTTTCCCCATGCATCCTCGTCATCAAGGGCCACTGCATTCATTTTGACCTCAAAGTTGGCCATGTGATCGACTGCATTAGTAAGGCCTTGATATGGTTCAAAAGTGGGGATTTTCTTATCAGGTAGTGGGGCCTTCCACATCCTCTCCTGGAATGGGCCATTCTTAGCTGGGGGTAACAGCATAGGTTTTCCATTTTCCATGGCCTCGATTCTGCCACGGAGGAATTTCACCTCTTGTTCAACAACCGAGGATAGCCTATTGGTCGATTTTGCACCTCGGTGGTCGCGTTCCGACCACTTTTTGGGTGCCCTGCTCCCGATTGTTGGGAGTGAGTACAGTGTCCACACGTTTTATTTTTCATCACCTCGGTCCTTGGCCTGGACTCTCCCCCCTCGCTCTTCTCCCTTGTTCGGCGAGGGTGATGGGGTTCGTTGGGGGTAAGTTAACCGACTATGGATACTGGCCTTGGGTGTCTGCTCGCTAATTCTGTCCCCTAACTAGGATCTCACACTGGGCCGAGGTACCGCCTTCTCTTTTTCCTTATCTTTGGAAGCAACCTTTCTGAGAACCTGGACTGGCTCCTCTTGGGTATTGTATTGATCATTGCTTTTACTTTTTTCTGAAGCGTGAACATTTTGAACTTGCCCTCTTGAATTCCTGTGAGGTAAAGTTTCTGGCGTTCCCAGAACTTTGCCTCTACCAAGTACTCGTCCTGCTCGGTGGCTTTGTTTTTCTCTAATTGAGAATGTTCCACCTGGGCTTCTTCCTCATCAACATCAAAGAAGGTGCTCACTTGGCCGGTGGCACCTAATATGTTACGATCATCCTCTTGGTTGCCTTTTCCTCCCAACGCCTTTGAAATAGCGGTGGCGAGGTCCATGTCAGTTATCTTGCTTGCGGGTGAGGGGGGTGGTATGTTTGTTCCTAGTTGGTTTTGTTTTGTGGGAGTTTGTTTGTCCATTTTTTATGGTTAATTTGAGAATAAAAAGGTTACTGGAATGGCGTTTCCCGGCAATGGAACCACTTGATCACGCCACAAAGATGAGGTGACTATGCTGGTGGTCCACGTAATGGGCCTAAGCTTACGTGTCCTTGATGAGCGTCCACGTCTATGTATGAGGGTACTTGATGCACCAAAATTGATAGGATATCTGGGCTTTGTGCTAGTTCTTGACCTTGAATGACCTAAAATAAGACTACCGTTAGGGTGCCGGGGGAGTTTCCCAGCTACAGCCCTTGGGTGTGAGAGTCAGTAATCAAGGAATATAGTGCCGGAGCTAGGCGTTCCCTTAACTTCCGGTTATAGTATATATTGCTTATATGCTTGAATACTTGAATACAATAGTGTGTGGTTGATCAAATTTAACCTACCTTTCTTGTAAAGGAAGGTTTCCTTTTATAGTGGTGTCCTTTGGGGATCATGATTGATGTAGGGACCCTTGGGCATGGGGACCTATTGTTGGTCGGCTGACTGGCAGCTTCCTACTAGTTGATGGATAGCGTGTGATGCATCCATTGTGGGCGGTTGATAAGCCGCTATGTTATATCAGCTTGCATGGCTTGCTCGTGTCTTGTTAAGATGACATCTGGAGGCTATGAATAGGCTATATGTCAGTTCTGTCATATTAGGGAAGGTTTGTCAGTCGAGTATGATCATTCCTCGTCTAGGTGGTCGGGTCATGCTCGTTGTTCGGAGTGATCCTTAGAGGATCGAGGATCATGGTCGGTCCCTCAATGGTCGGCTTTCCTCATGTCTGTTGTATGGTGGGCCCTGCCTAGGTCCAGCTAGAACCCACGTGGTCGCTCCACGTAGGAGGACCCAGGTCGAACCCCTTCATATATGATGATGAAGAAGATGATATATAAGCTTTTGGTTTGTTTTCCTCCTCTGTTTTGTTGTGTGTGTGTCGGGGGTTTAGTGGACGTGGTGCATACATCTGTGAATTAGGTGTTAATTTTGGGTTTTTTTTTTTGTCTTCATTAAAAAAGAGGATAACCACGAAGATTGGTAAAATAGGTATTTAAATAAATTAACGGTTAAATTTAACGTGCATAAAAAAATGAGTTAAATTATAAAATAACTCGTGCATAATGGTCAATCCAAAAAATTTAAAGTTTAAGTGATTTAATTGTAACCTTTTGTAAAATATAGTAATCCAAAGATACATTTTGTTAAAAAATAATTGACTATATTATAAATATTGATATAATAAAAAGTTATCAATAAAGTTTATGTGCATGTTGAAAGAATAGTTTAAATTAAACAAAAATAGGAAGTTAGGAAGCAACTTAGAGCGTCCACAATGGACGCCGGTAACAACACTCCAAAACCGATTTTGGAGATTTTTAATAGAACTGAAGCCCACAGTGGTCTCTCGATACCGCCCCCGTTCCCTATAATCTAGTTAAGGTCTCGCGACAGAACGGGAGACGCTTACCTTGAACAGTAACTCTTCCTCCGTCTCTTCTCTCTCTTCCCAACCGTCTCTCTCGTTATTTTTCCCATTTCTTCCCAACGTCTTCTCTCCCTTATTTCTCCTCGCTGTCTTCCTCGTTCTATCTCCCCCACACACAATTCCTCTCAACAACAATCTCGTTTTTCTCTCTCTCGTCTTCATCGTTCTTCTCTCTCCCCTGCCGGTTCTTCGTCATTCTTGTAAAACCCTAGAATATTGCTTGCTTGTTTTATGCATGAGTTCATATATTCATATTCATCATAAACATGTTAACTTAGCTCATTCATATGTTTAAAATCAATAGCATGTTCGTTGACATCGGTTTCTATGCTCGGATGCATCTTTTCTTCATGACATGCCTTGGGACTTTGTTTGTTTATATATGATGAAATCATATGGATAAGTGTTAGACATCATTCATAACATCATTAACATGATTTAGATGTTGATTAAAAGCTTGTTGCATCGTCGGTTTGGTTGCTAGTTCGCTTCTAGTTGTTAACCTTCTTTGTTTGGCCTTTTCGGTTGTCGTTCGGAGTGTTCTGTTTGAGTTCTAAACCAACTTTGAGTGAGGTTTGAATCTTGATTGCTTTGGTTATGAATTGGAGTCCTTTAGGATTGAATTCTAGACCTTTTTGGCTTTGGAGGACTCGAGGTTGCATGGGGGAAAGACCTAAGCCGAGCAAGGAATGCAACAAAGTTGGAATGGTGTAAAAACTGAAGCATGCGCTCGCATACAAGCCTACCATGCGACCGCATGGGGCATCGGTCCATGTTACGGGATTTTATGGATTATTTGGTAAGTTCCCTATCCTAACCCTACCCAAACCCAACCTAACCCACTCCTAAACCTTCCTAACTACCTTAGGTTATATCCTAACCATCTAATTGTATTTTTTGAAGGGATTAGTGGTGGTTAATTAGAGGGAAACAACCACATTAGTAAACACATAAACCCACTTACTTCCTAACCTATTTGGAGCCCTAAAACCTCATTTAACCCCTCATTTTCTGCCTATCTTTCTAAAAAAGCGTGGAGAGCTTCTTGGAGAGCTTGAGAGGGAGTCTTCTAGGGTTTCTTGAGAGCCCACCCTTGGAATCCATAGCTAGAGACCTCCATTGCACAATCCAAGCCATAGATTTGAAGAGGAGCTTGAGGAGAACAAATCCCACCGATTGGAATTTTGAAATTGTAGCTTGAAGGGCTGATTTGAGGTAAGTTGCTACATCTCTTCTCTTTCTTTTTGGCCCCATTGACCCTAGGGAAAACAATCATTGTGCTATGTGAGGTCAATGGGTGCATTCTAGGGATTTTTAGAGATACTATGAACCCTAAATGTCTAAATGGAGATTTTGCTTGGATGAATTTGCTAGAGACCATGATTAGGATGATATTCATGTGTAGTGTAGTATGTTTATCCATGCTATGTGATTTATTCAAGTATTGTGAGCATGATTGGTGAGGTGACTTGAATGGGTATATGCCTAAATGTTGATTTTGGTTGGTTGGACTTGCTTGAAACCTTGATTAGTATGATATTCATGTGTAGAGTAGCATATTAATTCATTCTATGTGATTTATTCATGTTTTTGAGAGCATGATTGGTGAAGTGATGACCTAAATGGGTTTATGCATAAAAATGTGATTTTGCTCTATGTTGCCTAACTAAGTGTTTTGTTGGGATTATGTGGGTTTAATGAACTTGGGAATATGGTTATTGATGATAGTTATGAACATAGGAGGGTATTGTAGCCCATGCTTCTATGCCCTAATTTTTGGAAAGTGTAGATTGGACTCAACGGAGTCAACCTTTGGGTTAGTATGAATTTTAGGAACTATAATCTTAAGTCCTACGGAATTTGGGGTAGATTTGATGGAGGTTAAGCCTCCAAGAAATTTAGAAGTGTACGAAGGACACTTGATTATGAGAGCTAATATCATTCTCTAATATGAATTTATGCTAGTTGTGAATGAAATGCATGACTAGTTTGATGGTAGAGTATGTGCCTACTTGTTTTTGAGCATATGAGTATATATTACTTGTGCTTGGGTTTTGAGTCCAGCTGGAGTCGGTTTGTTAAGTCTTTGGCGGACGATGCATCGTCTTCACGAATTGTGAGATTCGTGATCGCGATGGATCGCCGTGTCGGGTTGCACACACCCCTCCATCGATGGCCACTGTGGGGAAGTAGTTCATCTTAGTTGTAGTAATACACATGACTTTGATAACTATGGAACTCGAGCGGGGATTGTCTCGGGGACGTCGATATCCACGAAAGGGATATCGAGGACACATAAAGGTTTGCACGTGTTTTTGCAGGAGCAACACGGCTGAAAGAAATGGTAATGGTATCATATCCCTTTTATATGAATTGACTCACAAGTACTTATGTGTGAATAATGTGCTTGGTGAATATGATATGATATGATGGTTGAGATGGTTTGGTAATTGTTATACTTTATGGATAACATGACATTTAAGGTGGTTAAGCATTAATGCCTTGACATGGATATTGTTGGAATGCTATATTATGCCAATAACATAAATTATTATTGTTAAGCATAAAATGCCTTGACATGGATTTTAATGAAATGTTATACTATAATGATAACATGATTTATTATTGTTGAGCATGAATACCTTGAGATGATTTTTAATATGATGTTATTCTATGATGATAGCATGATATATTATTATTGAGCATGATGCCATGATAGGAAGTTATGTTTAGTAACTTACTAAGTCATTATGACTTACTCCTATTTGTTGATTGTTTTCCCTAGATCCGAGCCGTGCTAGCGGATCGAAGTGATTGCCGAGTTCGTTGGTGAAGTTTTCTTTTGGCAAGGTTGCTACCTAGTTGTATAGTTACATTTTCTTTTGGCAAGGACGTTGGGAAAAGTGAAGTTATGTAAACTTCATGTTGGGTAGTAAACCTATTTGTGGTTGTGATGTTTATACTTATGTTGGTTAACTTTTATTCTTTTGGTAGCCGACTTGTGTTAGTCGCGCTTGGTGAATGTTGGTGATTATGTTTTAGTTATGCTATCTTGATGGTTAATTTATCATGTTTGTTCTCCGGCATGTTTTTAGTCCGTTGAGTATGTTAGACTAGAGTCTTAGACTTAGTGTAATGTTGGGTTCCGGCTGTAACGTCGCCGATGACTTGGTTTATTTGTTGTTATATATTTATATTGCATGACAGGGAGTTTTGCTTTACGTGCCCAAATGTTGCGGCACGTGCGTTGAATTTTTGGACCAAGAGATTAATTATCTCTTTGGTTGTATTTAGTTTGAGCTTGTTAGCTCGGGCGCCACCGTGTTATTATGTTTCGCTTCCGCATGTGTTTTAAGTTGTTGGTGTATTGCCGTTATGGCCTTACCCATTATTTGTTATTTGCTTGTTGTTGCTTGTTTCCCGACAGCACGACTTTGGGATCTTGTCTTGGGATCCGGGTCGGGTCATCACAATTCTCCTCCCAATCATCGAGCGAAATGGGAATCTGGAGAAGAATTTTTCTAGTATCTACACCGGATTTTGGTCGATCTCTCTTCATTCCACAATTCTCAGGTAATTTCAATCTCAGTTTTTTCATTTTCTAGGGTTTTGAAAAATTGTGCTTGGTTGCTGTTACCTTACGCTTCTTTTGGCCCTCTATAAGAATGTCACAGTGACCGGTCAGAGATGTGTGTGTGTGTGTGTGTGTATACATGTATAAACTGAGCCCAATGAAAGATGTATAAGATCTAAATTTGTGCAATATTCAACAGCTTAATACTCTAAAGGGTAATCAAGTAAAAAAGGATTTAGTCTCCAGCCAATTGTGGGAAATGCATAACATAATTGATAAGATTGTTGGGGGAAGACGGATCGTGCGAACCCATACATCCTAGGATGGGTCACTTAGACTCATAAGTCTGTACCAATTGTAACCGAAAGGCCGAAGCTATTAAGAAGTAGGTTCAATCTTGTATATCATGGCGCCTTCTTTTTCTCTATCTTTCTGACTTGAATTCCATCTCCACATGTATTCCTAAAAACCTGCTCATCTTTGAGCTGAACAACCAAACTCACAAGTTTCACTTACTGGGAGGGTATAATCACCAGTAAATCGGAATATACTACTTTCTTAAGAACCATAAAGGTACTTCTTTATATCTCTTCATGACCCACTGCAGTCAAAGCATGCTCCATCATTGTGTACTAATGCCTCATTGTTGCTACCCACCTATGCCACTAATCCTTCATCAACTACCAACAGGAGAGTTCCTTGGAGCACAAGGACTTGGCTTGTGCCTTCAAAGCCTACATTTTTCTCTAAGTAGTCAAGGCAAGCTGCATCAGCTTGTTCATCAATTTTCTGGTGAAATGGCCAAACAACAGCCAAAAACAAGGGCTACAGATTACCTATGAAGAGACTTTTTACTGAAGGAACATATCATCTTAAGTAGACAAACATGCATAAGATCATCTTCCGAAAAACCTATTTGATAAACGACATCATAGTTGTCGATTAGAGGATTTCTAATCACCCATTTATATCTAAAACTAAGAATAGTGAATCAAATGCAATAGGCATGTGCTAGAGCTCAAGTTCCCTTCCATGATGAGAGAAGCTTTTGGTAAGAAAATGAATTAAAAAGTCAAGTGTTTGTCAGCAGAAGTAATGTAAAAAACAGAGTTGACCAAGTTAATCACACCTGCAAAATACCAAACCAATGTATTTTCTCGATGTCAACTCCAAATGCCAAAGAAGTTATTCCATGCAAGTAACCACCTGCAGATAAAACACAAGCACTTACAATATCTAACACTATCAAGTGACTTATAGTCTAAAATTCCAAAAAGATGATGTTGAAGTAAGGACCAGAAAAAACGGTGTATATAGATTGCAACTACGAGAGGATAGGTGTCATCATAAGACTGAAAATGCATCATATTGAAGTGTAGAGAATTTCACCGATATTTGCATGCCAATATATTGAATATCCTAGCTCTCACTTCATCTAACCTGTGCAAATCATAATGATGTTCTCCAATAAGTGAATGTTTCCTTGTTTTGAAATATTAGGCATACACGTACAGGGCCGGCCCTGGGCAGGTGCAAGGTGACCGACTGCACAGGGCCTCCAAATATCCAAGGGCCTCCAAATATCCAAAGGCCTCCAAATTCCAATTCTCCAGTTGTAGACACCCCAATTTTGTACCCCTGGTATGTAACTCTGGCATGTGATATCAAGAACTGTTTAAACTTAACAAAATGTCAAGTTACAGGGTTGAAAATGTAAAAGGAATAGTAGGATGCATGAATAGTAGACTGCAGGGGGGAAAGTGTCAAAAATTGGAGAAGTTTCAGTAGTTGGCGCCGCGCCACGTGTCCTTGGCGCCGCGCCCAAATACCCTTTTGGCCGCGCCAAGCTCCCAAACAGTGCCCGAAGAGTTAACGCATTGTGCAAATTGTCAAGCGCATGGTATAAGTCGATGAAGCACAAATCCAACTATAAATACAGGTGCCCGGCTACGCTTTGAAGGACATTTTTTTTTCGACGAAGGCTTGAAGCCCGAAGAAACTCTGCGTATTTTTAACGCAGTGAGCGAGAGTGATCCCCCTCTCTTATAAAGCCTCGAAACCCTGCTAAAACTCCGCCAAACCTAAAACCTACCGGTTAAAAGTGATCCCTAGCCTTTTAGTTAGGTATCCACCTTATTTCCCCGGCCCAAAAACCATAAAGTAAGCCGTTACTCTACCCAAGTAAATAGGCTGAAATCACCAAAAATAAGCCGTTATTCCACCCAACCAAAAAAGCCAAAACCACAAAAAATAAGTCGTCACTCTGCCCAAATCACAGCAGCAGCAGCAATAAAAGTCTCCCTCTCCCGAGAAGAACAGAGCGAGCACACTCCACTCTAAAAGGTAATAGCCTTTAAGGGCGTTATTTTTGTAAAATTTGCTCTTTAAATCTGGCTCAATGTAGAAAATATAAGTCGTTGTGCTGCCCGGATTTAGTTAAAAAATACTATAAAGAGATGACTGAAAGTCCGTAAATAATGTAGCCGCGGATGTATTTGCCTTTTATTTCCTGTCTTTAAATGCTTTGTTTATTTGCTAAATAAATATAACAAAAAACATACTTTAGCCAAAAACCGCTCTTGAGACCGAAAGGGCGAGTTAGGTGCCTAGCACCTTCCCAACTCGTAACTTAGCCCCCGAACCCGTTTTATAATCTCTAGTTTTTTTTTTAATTTTGCTTTATTTTTGCCTTAAAATAAAGATGGCGACTCTATAAAACATTTTGGATCCAGTGGGGCCTCGCAACACTCCTTTCTTGTACTTTTCCGTTTTCCCCTAAAAAAGGGAGAATGAAAATGAAAGGGTGATATATTCCCATATCCTGGTATCCCCTAAACAAGGGATAACTTGATACGGGAAACCCAAAGCACCCATAGTGATCCGAAATAGGCCATAAGGCTATTTTCATAAAATCCATAGTGGGGGCGTCGCAACATCCTTTTTTGCACTTTTCCGTTTTCCCCTAAAAAAGGGAAAATGAGAATGAAAGGGTGATGCATTCCCATATCCTGATATGCCCTAAACAAGGGATAACTTGATGCGGGAAACCCCAAAGTTCCATATTGGATCAAAAATCCACTAAAGTCAACCGAGGCGCATTCCAACGCGCTATTTTAGACAACACTCCTCTCGCACTTTTAATTTTGTTCTCCCTTAAACAAGGGAGGATGGAATGAGAGAAGTGGTGTCTCACATCCGCACGTACGCGCACCCCTATCCAAGGGCGCACGGGGCGCGGGCGCAACACAGAGTGACCCACACCAGTAGGTAGTGGTAGTAGAGTTCTACATTTCTACTACAGCCCAACACCCCAACCAAATTACCCAGCTCAAGGATTTTTTAATTTTTTTTTTGTAATCACTTAATATTAATCAAACAACGTATCGTAACTAGTTACCTACTTGCCTTGGGAAACCAGAAAATTCGAATTCCAAAAAGATCTAGATCAGCCGACTTCCTTTCTCTTATTACTGCGGTCATTCTCTTTCTAGCATCTAAAATTCTCCGTTAAATCGTTTGAAGATGGCAACATACCATATCCTCGTTGATTTCCCCCTCAATTTTCTCCCTAATTAAAGCAAATTTGACGCCCAATCCATCTACTATATCAACGGGATTCAGAAAGCAAATCGACCTTCCAAACACACTTTATTTCAAAATTTGCAGTTTACACATTGATCAGAAGTTTTCGGTGGTCGCTGCTTAGGTGAAGGCCGGAGGCGGCGAAGGGGGTTTAAGGAGGGTAGATCTTTTCGGCAATTGACCATTGACCAATTGTCAATTGATCTCCGGTGAAGGTAAACAACTAACTAACTAAACATCTATAGGGCGATTGTTTAATCTGCATTGTTTGATTTCTTTTTAAAATAAAGAAGAGAGTAATAAAGTATGGATTTATGATATTGTTATAATTTTTTATTATTATATTACTGATTTCATATTCGCCCAACCCAATCTCCCTCCCTAGTTCTCTCCAGTTGACTTCTTGTTAATTAATCTCCTATCTCCATTGTTAATTTTATATTATTATTTTTCTGAAAATAAACATTAAAACACAGTAAACAACTAAACACTAATGGCTTGGCAACTGCGTCTCTGGGTGGGGCTTCGGCTCCGAGGTCTAGCAACTTTATCTTATTATATTTTAAAGAATAAATCCAATTATTTCATTTCTTTCATAGTTAGTAGAAGATTTAGAGATTTTGGACCTTCATTAGTAAGAAAATAATATTAATATTATAATACTATAAAATATGTAATTTATTTTTATCTTTTAAAATATCTTTTATTAATTTTGGGGTCTAAATTTAAATTTAAAACAGGGCCCCCAAAATGTCAGGACCGACCCTGTACACGCAACAATACAAATCTTTGGGAAGGCAACAAAGTAACAGGATATGTGTTGCGAAATCTTTCAGCAGTGGGTTTAACATTTTAATTTATGTAGCCGAACCCAATTAATTGGTACAAAGGCTTAGTTGAGTTGAGTGCTAATGCTTCTACTTTTGCTTCATATAAATTTTGAGCAGAGCTGATGTAATCAACATATCCTTTTAACCAATATTTCCTCCTTCCTAAAGTGATGTAGTGCTCAATCAATTGCAAGGGAAAGAAAACCAGAATTCGGAGCATGCAGCAGGATAGTAAACCATCCAAATTTCTGATGTCTTTAGAAATCAACGTAAGCAATACTTGTTTAAATATTTGCAATTTTTCTAGGTAGAGTGGGTGGCTCCTTGAACTTTGATTTTCTTGATACATCATAATGTATAAAAGGTAATTCTATACTCTCACGGTATTTAATATTTTTTCTTAGGTATAACCTCCATTGGTGATTTACAATTACGTCTTTAACTTAGCATAAAAGGTAATTCTATACTCACAATTTTTCTAGGTAGAGTGTGTGGTTTGAATTAAGTGTTTGGTGCCAAGCTTCTGATAGCAATATGTCTTTCTTTACTAATATATTTTTTAATAATCATGCTGGAAATGCAGAAACATGTGTGGGTTTAGAAGTGAACTTTTGGTTCGTAGTACATCGTTAATGGTAAGGTTTGTTCTTTTGAGTTATATTTCCTATTTTATCTAGATCAGAATGGTAAATTATCCTTTCATACTTGAGCTTTTGAACATTTCATGTACAATTAATTAGATATCTTTCTATATCCAAGTTCTTTCTTTTGCTAGTATTCATTGCTCTGTATTAAACTCCTTTTTACAATTTCCTTACAGATGGAACCAATCTGTTTTGCTAGATACATGGTATAGTGGAAGCAAAGTTTTAACTTGGTGGCAGAACTGGAGGATGAGAATAAATTTTGTTTGAATTTTGTGTTTATTTCTGTTTAAGGGAATAAGTTTTTATCTGTCATGGGTATAGCTTTATTGTTTATTGTACATGTGTTGACGCTTATTTCTGTTTGAGGGAATAATTCTAGCTTTATTGTTTATAGCTGTGAAGAGACTCTCAAAGACTTCTAGTCAAGGAACAGAGGAATATTCTATTAATATGAAATTTGTGGTAAACTTCATCTATCAATCACATAGAAAGATAATTATTTTATTAATATGAAATTAGTGAATTACCTGTTTTTTTTTCAACCAACAAAAATATTTCTCTTGTGTCTTTTATTACTTTATATATGAGAGAACAAAAAGTAATAGTGAGAAAATCTATTTTAAACATAAATGGCTCCTTTGATTGACATATATTTTTAGATAAAAGTAATTGATATAATTAAAAATATATTGTACAATATAAAATATGAAATATAAAATATCTCATTTCGATTCATGGGAAAAATAAAAATAACAAGGAGGGAAATTATATTGATAGTTAGGTTTGTTAGTTGAGATTGAAAAGATTTGAGGTATTTAAAGAGTTGTATAGAGAGTGTTTATTGGAGTGAATTATTTTTTAAAGGGTTGAAAATGTGTAGTTGGAACAGAAAACGAGGTGTTTAGAGAATGATATTGAGAGTTATTGTTGGAGATGCTCTTAAAGCGTCCACAATGGACCGATTACTAACTCTCCAAAAACCTATTATAGATATATTTAGTTTGCACTACCTCTACAGTGGGCAGCTACAAGAGCCCTTGATGTCTAAACCCAGATAAATCACTCTTCAAATTAGAAGAGTGATTTATCTTGCACAGTAACTATCTCCCGCGTTCTCTCTCAGCTCTCTCCTTGGCGCGCAACCTTTCATCGATTTCTCTCCCCCTGTCGGTCTTCTTCTCTGTTCTCCTCCCTTCCACAGATCATAACATGCACTGAGATTTCTCTGCATTCCACGAGTTTAGGTAATTTTAAATATCAATTTCTTCACTTTTTAGGGTTTTGTGAATGAGAGATTTGTTGGGATTAAATGTAGATTGGATATGTTTGTCTGGTTTATGTTGAAATCTAATGCTTGTACTCACTTTGATTGATTGAGATTTTGTGCACTTTTTCTTTTTTGAGATTGAATACTGGATTTAAAAAATAAAATTTTGGTTCTTGACTCATGGAAGTATTCAAGATGAATCACACTCAAATCCTAGACTATGTTTGTCCTTCGCTCTATCCTTTGGCATTATTATTTTATCTCTTTTGTGAATGAATCAGAATTGCCAGTTGGCTTTGATCTTGGAGAGAGATTGATGAATTATTGGAGGGGATTGGGAATTCATATTGGTAACAAGGGGGATTACAGAGATAGGTTATAAATCGGCAAAACGGACAGCTCACGTCCAATGGTCTTGCACTATTCATGAAAACCTTTCCGTACTACTAACTATAACTTCTTATACATGGACCGTTGTCAAGATACTTGCAAGTTACTCAAGACTTTGAGCCCCAATAATCATCATGAGAATGTAGTTAGTAACACATGTTTGGGTTGGTGCTGAACATAAAGAAATGCTATTAATTACTAAGGTCTAATGTTTTCAAGGACCAACATTTTTCTTACGTGTTTGTCAAGATTTTGAACATAATTATAGCCCTAACGTTGCAAAGTACAGTTTATCAGTACAAAATAAAAATAATTTTAGCACGAGCAAAGTCAGCTTGATCTTTAGTAGGACAAACATGAATCGTGAACAAGTTGAGCCTCAAGTGGCTGTGCAGTTTATTCTGTTTATGACACCTAGAAGAGGCTAGATGCAAGATTATATGAGTATGAAGAAATAGTTATTACCATGCTGGTAAGGAATACAAGGATTTGTAGACACATCTCATTAGTTTGGACTGGGAAAACATTATGAGATTATGATAATTCAGTTCTTCAGCAAAATTTTGTGTGAACATGGCAACAACATACCCATCAGTACTAGGAAAAAAAAGACAATGGCATTGGTAAATGCATCAATCCCTGCCATTAAGGTTCAACAATGTAATCCATAAGCAAAAGTCCAGGAAATTTGCATCTCATGCATATCTTATGTTAGTTGTTAAACTAGTTTTTACTGTTTAGTTTGAATGGATGATGACTTTACCTAAGCTCATCTTCCTATCATCCAAGAGCGTAATTAATTAATTTTTTTTAAAAAAAACACCTTACCTTTGCTCTTTTGAAGAACGACACGGAGTCATCATCCGCAAGATGCCCAATGCACCACTGAACCCATATAACATCGTACCTTTCTGCATCTGGGGTGAATATTCCTAAGACATATTGAGAAAGATAATCATATATTCAGGAAAAAATTAAGACCCAAAAGTGCAAGAGACTAGGCGACCATTGACAGGGAACTAAAATAAAACATGACTAGAAGTGAAGCTATTTACTGGACCACATGTAGAAGGTTAAGTAACTACAATTTGATAGGAAGCATTTTCAAGTGCATGACATACCAGCCAAAATGTATGTACATCTATCCATGCCAAAAATGCCCATCATATAGTAGCATTTTTAAGCTTCAAAAATGTAAATCGTGATTCCTAACTAGGGAGAGCCTTCTGTAGTCACAAACTGGGTTCTGACACTTTGACAAACTCAAATAGCCAAAAACATTGTTTGTTGGTACTAGACAATCATTGTTTGTTTAACAATTAGCATGTACTTTAGATGATTATGACAATCATTGCAGAACCCAAGAATTTAATTTATTATAACTAAAAGAAATCATGAAATTTACAATAACACCAAATATAGAATGCCAGTTATCCAAATCTGTAACACTCCACATGCCCTTTCCTTTCTTACACTGACTGGAAAATATAGTTTAAACTTGGGGAATGGCCTTATTGGGTTTTCTGAAACAATCAAGTGTGGGACTCGGACTCTCCAAGCTTGGCACATATATCACATAACATGGTGGATCAATACTTTTCTCCCCTCACTGCACTCGAACCTGAACTAGAGTTACCCATACATCAGCGAGAAGCATTTACATAGGAAAACTATTTGTTGCTGCCAACATTGGGCTGGAACTCATCTTGACCAGGCCTAAATTGAGCTTCTTTATTCTCTTTTGCAACTCTTTTGACCCCCACCCCCTGTAGAACTTGGATGGGAATGAAGATAAAGAAACTTAGCCAAGAAAAAAAAAGGTATGCTGCTCTGTTAATTTACTGGAAGCGGTTACTTTGAAAGATATGAAATATTCAGCAGAAAAAAAAAGATGTAGAACAGGTGGCCGAGACTTATTTGAGCAAGGTTCTAGGGAAGAGTTCGAGGTTTAGGGGGTCCAACGGCAATTTTTGAATGTTGGTTTTGTGGGTAGTTTTCACAGTTTTCCGTTAGTTTTCGTTACGCACTAGTAGAAATCATTTAACGGTCGACAGAACTTTAACGAAGCATAACTTTTGCGTCTGGATGAATCACGGGGCCCGCCGCATATCAAATCGAAGCTCTCGACGAGATCTACAAAACCCATTTGGTTTACCTTGTGATGAGTTCGTTTTAAGCCCAAAAAAGATGTTTATGTACTGTTATAGGCCTTGGAAGATTTCGGGCTTTTCGTTAATTCTTGTTCATTTATTCCTTTTAGGGTTTGGTTTGTTTTAGGGCATATAAATACCCTCTTAAACGTTTGTTTAGACATTTTTTTTTATAATTAATTGAATTTTCTTATATAGTTGCATGAGATAGGTTAGGTATTAAAAGTTTGTGTTGGTGTTTATAGGTTTAATGGATCCTTCTCGGCCACCATTCCACCAAAACTTGCCGCATGTGCAACTCAGTGTAAACGACTCGCCAACGCAAGAAAGTACATTGAACTGGCTGCATGAATTTATGTTACCTCCAATACCACTCCAACAAGCTCAAGCAACTCATGCAACACAAGCTCCTGCGTACACCTCTTTCTTAATGGAACAAATGCAAGCAAGAAACCATCCATCTACCCAACATCCCATATCTACTACACCACCCCATTCTACATACAGTCAAGCTCATTTTCCTACATCTCAATCTGAATCAAATTCAGCTAAAACATCAAGTGTGCCACCCAAAGTTTCTAATAGAAAAATGCCAAACTGGAACCACAAAGAAGACGAGGCACTTTGGGAGGCTTAGGTGCAACGTTCAGAGAATCCGATTGTCGGTACTGGTCAGACTGGTGATACTTTATGGTTTCACATCTTTGAGGACTTCTGTAAAAAACAATCTGGAACAAAACGTACTAAAAAAGGATTGGAGAATAGGTTGACTACAATTCATGCCGATGTTACAAAATGGAGAGCTATCGTGACCAGAGTCAATCGAAACCATCAAAACGGTACAAACATGGCCGATGAGGTTTATAGTTTGACATCTTTTTTAAAAGTTGGTTTCTTTGTTTTTTTGATGGATGTAAATGTCTATGTCTACTCTTGGTAGACAAAAGTAATTGCATTCTAACACATTGTCATATGATGCAGTTACCACATTTACAGTTACTATTAATGATGATTTTAAACTTTTTTACATATTGTGTTATATGTTATTGTAGTTGGGAGCTTGTTATGAAGTATTCAAGAATGATCATGGTCATGATTTTAAGTTCTACCACTGCTGGCAGATACTTCAAGACTCAACCAAGTGGCACATTTCTCCCGGTGAAAAAAGTAAAAGTCGACCTTCTCCAAGAAGTGATCCGATCAATGCAACTACCCCACCTGTGTCTCCTATGAATGACTTTGCTGGTATTGGTCTTGATACCACTGGTCTTGATGGCTTTCCTGATACAGGTGTTTATCCGTTTACACACATTCATGTAAGTGATGACTCTCCCTTACCCACCACACCTATTGGGCCTGCTCCAAGTTGTATCCACTCTGAGCCACTAGCACGACCTTTAGGAAGGAAATCTGCGAAGGAGAAACTTCGTCGCAATGACAACAATGCGTCAGATGAAGCATCTATGCGTAATAAAAGGTTGAGTGACCAAGTACTTGAATGGAGGATCTCCCAAAATAGTCAATTTCAAATAATGCAAGATGTTAACATGACTCAATTTGAGTCCTTGAAAGCAGCGAATGAAGTTTAAGCATTCCATTTGATGAGGAAGACTAAACTTGAAGCATTGCAATTGTTCAAGCCATAGGGGAGGCTGAGGAGAAAATTATCAACCGAGCTCCATATCTTCTCACATCTGAGGTTACTGATGCTCAGACTGCAAGGCTTAAGAAGCTGCGAGATCTTGAGAGGCTGCATGATGGTATATTTTATAACATTAATGTTTTTACCAGATTGCTTCAAATGTTTATTTTGCGTTAATCAAAATTCCATATTATTGTTATTTACAGAGATTCAACATTTGGAGTACTCCCCTGGAGGTAGTGCAAGCAAACGGCTCAACAATGATAGAAGTAATGTGAATCCATGTAACCTTAAAAATAGGTTTAATTCTTCATTCAACTCAAGTGAGGAAGATTAATGGTCCATATGTCGTGCACTATTTTTGAAGGACTATGGCGTGCACTGTTTTTGAAGGACTGTTGTGCACTAGTTTTTGAACTATATGTTTCAGTAGGCACTTGTCTTGCAGTATGCCGGACCATGTGGTTGGTGAGGAATCGTAGAGCCTTTGATAATACAAAATTACTAGTGGATAGATCGAAGGAGTTGGTCATCCAGAACCTTTTTTGTTGGTGCTCTGGCCATAATTCCTCGTTTGATATTCTTTTGTAAATTTAATGAATATGTGCTTTGGCCTTTTTTATTTAGTTGGAACTTTGCTTGTACACTCCCGATGTACAAAGGGCACATCACTTATGTTGACGCTTATTCTAACTGATACAAAGGTTTGTACCATATGTTATGAATTATAATCTCTGTTTTCAATTCAGTAGGTGATTCTTGATTAACTTATGGGTCAGGGGCTGTTTTATTGTCATTCAAAGTCACTGGCTCTGGAAACAACATTACATGTTTTAGGCATTGCACATATACAACACAGAAATATGTTTTTGAGCTGTTTTAGGGCTGTTTTGTTGCTGTTTTGCTGTTGTTTTTCGGTTGGTTTTTGTTGCTGTTTTTGGGCTGTTTTGCTTATGTTTTTGAGTTGTTTTGGGGCTGTTTTGCTGCTGTTTTTGGGCTGTTTTGCTTCTGTTTTTGAGTTGTTTTGCTGCTGTTTTTGGGTTGTTTTGATGTTGTTTTTGGGCTGGTTTTTGCTGCCGTTTTGCAGTTGTTTTACTGCTGTTATGTTGCAACTTGCAAGTGGTGATGAATTTTACTACTACACTCAGTAAGTTTTTTCTTCTTTCATCCCCTTTACTATTCTTTAAACTTTAAATTATATCAGATATCAGATGGGAATTGATTTTGTTTTTTCACATGATCATATACAGAATAACTTAAAATTTTTTTTAATTAATTGTTAGAACTTTGTCTTTGTCCTAGATTCTTTTTTGAATTAATTCAAACTTTTTAAAGTTCATTTTTGTTTTAGCAAAATTAATTGACATGGAAATCAAGGATGTAATACTAGTAAAGAGTTTTGAAAGTTGAAGCGTTTGGTTCTTGTGCTTCTAAAGAAAGTTGAAGCATTTCATTGATTCTAAAGAAAGTTGTTGTGGTATTGGACGGGTGGACTTTCACATTGGTTACCATTTATTTTGGGGTATGTATATGGATTATGGAATGTTAAATTTGTATTTATTTTGCTTAATTAGCCTTATAACATAAATTGTAAGTGTCATGTGTCATGTGTCATGTACAACTTGGTTCATTGCTATCCATGTATGAATGTTACCACTATCACAATAAAGTAGGAGGTGATCATAGAATGGAGGAGTTAGATGCAACAGAGCAAGGCACTAATGATAAGCGCTTAGGCCGTAATGATCACCAAATTGCTGGCTTTTTGAGTTACGTATTTCAAATCATTTTTCAGGTAATTAAAAAAAACACAGTAATATGCAATAGTACTATCTTTTAAGTGTTTGTTAACATTGATTAATTCTGTCTTTCTTTCTCAACAGATGAATACATGGGCGGTTGTGCTTACAGACTGTGTCTTCTGGTTTATAATTGTTCCATTTCTTACCATTAAAGACTACAATTTGAATTTTGTAAGTATATAATATTAATTGGATCGCATGCTGCTTCTAAGTTGTAATTCATTTATCAAATCAATTGCAGTCTTCTGAACAGTGTTTTAAATTGTTGCAGTTGATTATAAATATGCACACAATTAACGCAATTTTTCTAATTGGTGACACCGCATTGAATTGCTTGGTAAGTTTGCTATTGCTTAATAATTAATATTATCAACTGTCCGATTTTGAGTTTCTAATTAATTGGAACTCTGAAATTGCAGCGATTCCCTTGGTTTAGAATTGCATACTTCTTCCTTTGGAAGGTTGTATATGTCGTTTTCCAGTGGATCGTGCATGCTTGCATCTCAATATGGTAAACTTAATATCATTATATATCCTAAATTTGTTTGCCACCCTTATACACTAACTAACTAACTAACTGATTGTGATATCAATGAATATCTCAACATGTGGCCATATCCTTTTCTTGATCTATCATCCTCATTTTCTCCACTATGGTATGTAGTATGTATCATAACAAACAGTTTATCACTTGAATTTTATTGAAATAGTTGAGTTTGGTTGGTTAAAACTTACAAGAGCTAATTAATTTTTGTGACAGGTACTCATCAGTGGCATTCTTGCATACACCGTGCTATTCCATTTTTGCATTGGTAATGAAGTTGAAACACCATCTCTTGTCCAAATGGTTTCCCGACTCCTATCAGTGTCCATACTAACCGAGTTTCAATTCTTGCTAAGAGCCACTCGTAGTACAGAGACAGAGAGACCGATCAACGGACAGGGCCCAAGTTTAAATGTGTAAACATCTTAATTTATAGAAAAGAAACTGATAAAATATTGAATTAGTGAGTTTTGCTTTCAAGGGGTTAGTTAATTGATTACACTGCCTAGAGGATTCTCATATTTGTATACTGTAATTATGCCTATACATCTAAAAAAAAATTATTCTTCTAATGCTTTTAGATATATGCGTATCTTCATTTTTTGCTACTTTCTATATTTTTCATCTTAATCTCTTTGAACAAAATTTATGGATCAAGATTTAAGCCTAGACGAGAATGAGATGTGAGAGAAAAGTTTGCTTGGAGTTGGATACATTAAACTAAACTAAAGAAGATCATCATATCGGGGAAAGTCCAAAATCTTAGGAATGAACTAGTTTTACACCCGTGCGTTAAACGCACGAGCATATATATCTCTTAATTAAATTATACAAAAATAAAATGAAGATAATAAACAAAATAAAAAATAAAGAAAAAACATGATGGAGGGAACAAATTATATCGGTATAATTGATATAATTTAATCTAATATTTTATGATTGTTTAAGTCATTTTCTCGTTCATAATTTTATATAGTTTAATAATTAATATTTTTTTGTTATTAAAATTTAGGATCTTAAGTAGTATAAATAGTAATTCAAATGTATATTCTTCTCTATATAACATATAGATTTATTAAATATTTAAAATTTGTGGTTGGTATCTACTATTATGATTTAATCGTATATATTCCTATGATTTATCACTAAGTTATAATTAATTGTGTTTATTTGTAAAAATAAATTTTGGTTTGATATTATAATTTCGGATATGATGAAAGAGATACAAAAGTTTCAAATACAGATAAGTCATATATGAAGATTTTCATAGCAGACTTTTTATAATTAATTGTGGTTATATTTTATTTTGAAATCACATGTATTCAATGAAAATATTTTTTGTAGCACATTTGTTCTTATTCCAATGTTATTTGCTTATTTTAATTAATCAGTAAATTAAGTATGCACCAAAAAAGATTTATATTTATGGATTTTCACATGGGTGGCTACTCCTATTAAATACTACTACATAGAAACTTGATATTTTCTACACATGTGCATATTTGCACATTTACAATAAATCTTGAGAGTTGTGTAATAAATAAATCAAATTTATGTTCTCAATGCATGCTAACTACTATATAATAATACTTAAATATGACTTTCCTTTTTTAGCAAATGCATTTTGGCGGAATTTTACCTCTTTTAGACTACCTAGCTTTTATATATATATAGATTGTGTGATCGACACGCTGAATAATAATGGTTGGCTTAGGATTGAGAAGAAAGTGATGTTGTAACAAACATAACTACTTTGAGATTTTCCTAGTAATAACTTAATTATGAAACCATAACTATAACCCACTAATGAAAAGTTTATATATCCAAAGCCAAAGGTTAATATTCCCTATATAAGTCCATATGTTAAAACATGTCCCGCTGCAATGGGGTTTGCATTTGCTGCCGGTACAACCGATGGACTAGGAGCTTTCGATTTTAAGCAAGGAGACAATAATGTAATTGTTAAATTTACATATGTAATCTTGTACATTCATCTGATGAAAATATTTCTTACACATATAAGTTTTCTCGTTTTATTACATTAGGGCAATGCATTTTGGAGATTGGTGCGCAATGTGCTTAAAACACAACCAAAGAGTAAGTTGAAAGCATGTTTATTATATTAATCCAATTCATGTTTTTTTGTTATATCATGAATTAAGTGTAAAAAACATGAATTGGATCCCCCTTCTTTTTGTTATATCATTATCATCGTTAACTATATACCAATCAAAAAGAAAGATACTTATTTTATTATATGAAATTTTAACATCAAATTATTTAGAACCAACAAAAATATTTGATTAATATACGAGAGGACAAAAAGTAATTAATGTTTATACATAAATTGCCTTTAAATTGACATACACATTTAGATAAAAAAAATTTGAAATTGCTAAACTACACAACATTTTTTTCATAAAATATAAATTCATAATATAAATATTTTATTCAAATTGTGATAGGAAAATAAAAATAAAAAGGATAGAAGATATATTGGTAGTTAGGTTTGTTAGTTGAGATTTGAGAGATTTTAGGTTTTTAAAGAATTATATGAAAAGTACTTATTGAAGTAAATTTTTTTATAAAGAGTTGAAAATATGTAATTAAAACAAAAAACGAAATGCTTGAAGAGTGATTTTGAGAATTATAGTTGTGGTAGGTATCACAATCCTTCACGGTAGCAAGTAGCAAGTAGCAAGCCTCGATAAAGTAACGGTGGATGAGGCGCGGACTAGATTGTTTTCTTTAAGACGGTTCACGCGCCAGTTATGTATGTCCCCCAAGCACGGAAGGTTATTATGACACGTAGCCTCTAGGATACAGTCCAACCAATTGAGTCTACACTTCTATTGGTCCGTACAACCTAGAGAAGTTGAAGCTTTATACACGGGTAATGCTAGGGTCACTCTAATAGCACTTAATTTTGGGTACCAAATGATGTGGCATCTTATGTGTCATATTGTTAACATAATATTTTAACTTATAGTGGAGCCCATAAAATGTCAAATAAGATGACACATTAGAAACCACATCATTTGATGTACAAATTTAAGTGTTCATTGAGTGGCTCTAGCATTACTCCTTTACACACGCCCCATTTGCTTTAGAAGTATAGAGTAGAGAGATCTTGGGTGTAGAGAAAGTGTACACAAAGCCTTTAGAGGAGGGTCTATTTATATGTTCAAAATTGGGGAGTTACTCATTCTGATTAATTCAAATAATAAATTGTCACCATTAAAAAATCATCAAAACCTTCTTTGAAAACCAAAAAAATGTGCTTAGAGCAAACAATGAACATGACAATGCAGTATAGACTTTGAGATTTTCAGCACATTTTCCAAAACCGAAACTGAAAATTTCAAAAGTTTTGAAACTGTGAAAAACTTAAAGGTAAAGATTAATTACAAAATTAGACCATGTGGGAGTTACAAAAAAAATCCACCATGTGACATCAGTGGTAACGATTGGATGGGTTGGGTTGAAACGGGTAACAGATTGTAATGAGTTACCCCATTATAACTGAAAATTAAATAAGTCAAAATGTGTAGTGGGTCAGAACAGTCGATCCGTTTCGACTCACAATTTTTTATAAAAAAAGTTATATTTATATAGCAAAAAAAAATGGTCGAAATGGCTAACGAGTTTCACCCGTTTTAACTCGATCCAAATCGACCTTTTAGTTTTTTTTGGTCGAAACAGATAACTAATTTCGATCCAAAAAATTAACATGTCGGGCTGGATGGATTATCATATTTTAGGTTATAATTGTCAGACCTATGTGAGATACTCAAAATTTTTCCAAAAACTAATTTTTATTAAAATATTCATTTTTGAAACAATAATCCCGCACTTATTTTAATAAAAACTGAAAACAAAATACACTAAAGAGCTATAGGCAAAACAAAAATGATATGCATAAATCATAATGAAGGTGGACTTGCCTTCAAACTTTCATTTACTATTTCAACAACTCTAGTACTAGAGTCTAAGTGGACCAGCCTTAAAACTTATGGCCCGTTTATTGTTGTAGATAGCTTATGATTTATATAACTGATAGTTTAAGCTGGTGAATAAATGATTTTTGACTGATTATATGATAGACTGTTTATTAATTGTTATAGCAGTTGAAAAGTTGCTTATTAGTCGTTATAATTATTTGTTAAAAAAACTTGAAAATTAATATTTATATTTTTATGTATATTTCATAAAAGGAATGAAATGAGGATAATTAAATATTTATTAATAAATAGTTATCTTCATGTTAAAAAAAAAAAAACCAATAATTGTGGCATATCTTAAACTACCAATAATTCTAGCATAATCATGTTGGTTGAACACATCACACTCCTTTTCAATCAGGTAAAGATACATACTAGGATCAAATGCATGGAGAACAAACAGGATTGCAATCAAAGTAGTTGTATTTTCTTAAGATTTTTCAACATAATGAGATTGATCAAGTAATATTCTATCACGTATCCTAGTGATTCTCATGCCAAGTATGATATTAGCTTCACCAAAATAATGTTATAAACTATATTTTTCCTTCCCTAGTCAAAATACCTTCAAATTTACTTAACCTTTTCATGCTACAAATTTCACATTTATCAAATTTGTTTCCTAGTTTTGGTATAAGACCCACATAGCTCATATCTTGTATATATCTACTATTAACATGCCACAAATTAAAGCAAGTCACCATATAAACAAAATTAGTAAGCATTTTATGCTTCTCAACATTCAACTTAAACATATGATAGAAATCTACTTTGGATGAATTGATTCTCCAAAGTTAAACTAAGGCTCCGTTTGTTTCGCAAAAAATCATTTCCAGAAAATGAAAATATTTCATTTTTAGGTGTTTAGTAAATCTTTTGAAAATATGTCAGAAAACATTTATGGGTGTTTGACAAACATACAGAAAATGTTACGGAAAACAATAAATGAATAAATACAAAAAATATGTTTTAATATTAATGCACATATTGAATATAAGATAGTGTTGAACTTTAAGTAATTTTTCTTTAGTAGCCCTCAATTTTTCATTAGTGATGTTAAATCAATAAGGCCCATCTTTTTTTAATCTCACAATTATAAATAAAAAATTTGATAATTGATATGAAAAAAAAACGTTTTAAAATATAAAATGGACAATGTTTAGGATGTCCCTGGAAAATGTTACAAAAAACTATATATGAATTATCATTAGTGGTATTAAATCAAGGTATATATTTTTTTCAATCTCACAATTACAAATAATTTTTTTTATAATTGATATGAAAAAAAAAGTTTTAAAATAGAAAATTGACAATGTTTAGGATGTCCCTAAATAATATAGTTGATACTAATTTTAGGACGTAGTGAGTATTTATTAAAATTATAATTTATAAATAGTGTATACAAACTTCATTTATATTTCTAAACAATTTATTTGTTGAGTGAAATATTGTGTATGTAAGTAAATATGTGCAATTGTAAAAGGGGGCAGAGTGTACCCAAACATTTGGAAAATGAATCCGTAAGTCATTTTCCCGAAAAAAAAAAAAAAAAAGCCTTCATTTTTCGTTAACTAAATTTTCCTAAGGTTACCAAACACCGAAAAATGAGGAAAGCGTTTTTCAGAAGTCATTTTTCGTGAAACAAACGGAGCCTAAGAACAAAGAAGGAGAGAGAGAGTAAGAAAGGGAATTTCATCCTGTGTTGAATACAGTTCATACTTCTTGGAATCCGTAAGTACAAGTATTTATACTCTCTGAACAATACCAAAGACATACAACTGAATAAGATATTTCCATTACATGTTTGCATATTGACACTTGACTCCTTTGGACTTGGTTAGCTAGCTGGATCTTCCTTACTGTTTGTAAACTTCTTATCTGTTGCTATGTCAACATCCTTCCTTATTAGCCCTCCTTAAGCTAAAGGGATGAAATAAATTGAATACATGTAGCTTGTAAGCAAGAAAGGAAATAGCAGCAACAGGCAAGGCCTTTGTAAGCAAATCAACGAGCTGAAGATGAGAAGGAACATAGGAAGTGATGATCATACCAGCAGCAATCTTTGTTGGAAACTTGTTTCAACTAACTTGAATAAGCTAGTCATGTAAAGGTAGGAAGTGGGAATCCACATTGGGAATAAGATGAAAATAGCTCTACTTAATAAAGTAGAGCTTTTAGGCTTTACATTCGGCCCTTGGGCCACTACACTTTTGTCTTGGAGGGAAGACCTAGCTAAGTGCAGGTCCAAACACACGCGCGCGCGCCGGACCCGGGTCGACTTGGCTTGGCTGGCTGGCTAGTTGGTTGGTCGGTCGGCCGACCGGCTTGCTTGCCTGCCTGACTGAACCTTATCTTTTTGCTACCAGTTCAGGCTCAAACAGAGTGTGACCCTTATGAACCTTTTCTGTCCCTTTAAGACAGAACAGTTACAGACGGTTTTGTCTGAAACGGTGTGTCCGTTTCAGACACCCGCAACCGCTGCGGTTGTATCCGTTTCGCGCATAGCCAACTGCCATATATATATTACATGAAAACACATATTTTGGTTACTAAAAACCTTCTCTTTCTGCTCACCACCTTCTGCCCTTACAGAGATACAACAGTCGTATTCTGATTCGTCGGTGACTGAAGCTTGGAAGGATTGGCCTCTTCATTCACGTAAGAATCCTAAACCCTAGGAGACTCACTGGCAGCACCTGTCCATTCCATATACGGTGCCAGTTTTTGTCTTAAGGGCAGAGACTGACTATCTCGAGGATATCTACTATTCTGTAAACACACACACACTGCAGGAACAGAAACCGGATCTGGCCACATACTAACAATCTTAAGACAAATATATTTTTGGCTTGATTCACCGGCTTGCTTGCTTGCCTGACTGAACCTTATCTTTTTGCTACCAGTTCAGGCTCAAGCAGAGTGTGACCCTTATGAACCTTTTATGTCCCTTTAAGACAGAACAGTTACAAACGGTTTTGTCTGAAATGGTGTGTCCGTTTCAGACACCCGCAACCACTACGGTTGTGTCCGTTTCGGACATAGCCAACTGCTCCCAACTGCCATATATATACTGCATGAAGACACATATTTTGGTTACTGAAAACTCTCTCTTTCTGCACACTACCTTCTGCCCTTACAGAGATACAGCAGCAGTGTTCTAATTCGCCCGTGACTGAAGTTTGGAAGGATTGGCCTCTTCATTCACGTAAGAACCCTAAACCCTGGGAGACTCACTGGCAGCACCCGTCCATTCCATATACGGTGCCAGTTTTTGACTTAATGGAAGAGACTGACTATCTCGAGGATATCTACTATTCTGTAAACACACACACTGCAGGAACAGAAACCAGATCAGGCCACATACTAACAATCTTAAGACAAAAATATTTTTGGCTTGATATTTTTCTTTTCCAGCAGGCAGTACAGATCTTATTCTTCACCTTTTATCTGATTCTGTCTGTACTAATCAGTTTGTGTTACAGATTCAGACCATCTTTCTGTTTCAGTATTTAATCTGTTAAACATATCATATTGCTTAAATTAAAAACATTGATCAGCCTGTTTTGAACACACTGATCAGTTTGGTTTTTGAAACTGATCAACCTACTCTTTTAAAAAAACTGATCAGTCAGGGTTTATACAAACTATATAGACCTATTTCTGCGCTTAAATCAGTTTGCTCTGGAATTCTAATAAGCATGTTTGCATACTTATTGATTATATAAACCCGTAGTAAGCCTGATTACATCTTATTACTTAGTGTACTCACTAATAACCTGTAATCAGCATATTCAGTTTAGCCTGTTTACACTTTACACTTAATTGTATTAATTGTAACAATGTCTTAATCTGTATTAATTGTAAAGTGTTTTAATCTGTTTCACATAAATAAAACAGAATAGACTGCACAGGAGAGTCTATTAATTATGGTTACTGATTGTATAGATACAAAAGTGTTTCATATAACTTATCATAATACTAATCATGTTTTTGTGTGCAGCATGGCTTCCAGCACTGGAAAGGAACCCCCTGTTGTACAACAGCTCGTGGTAGACACTCAAATGATGCACGCCACCGTCCACACTCATGGTGAATGCCCGAAAAAGTTTGCTGACTTAGAATTCAAACGCTGGCAGCAAAAGATGCTCTTCTACCTAACGGCACTGGACCTGTCAAAGTGCCTGAAGGAAACAACCCCTATCTTGAAAGAAGGGGAATCAGACCGAACCACCGTGGCCGCAGTCGAGTCATGGAAACACTCCGACTTCCTTTGCAGGAACTACATCTTAAATGGACTGGATAACTCGTTATACGATGTATACAGCCCATTTAAGATAGCCAAAGAACTTTGGGAATCATTGGAAAAGAAATGCAAAACCAAAGATGTCGGTTCGAAGAAATTCGTAGTTGCTAGGTTTATATAATTTTTTATGAATGATTCTAAAAGTGTAATGACACAGGTTCAGCAACTCCAACTAATTTTGCATGAGATAGAGGCCTAAGGAATGATTATTTCGGAAGCATTCCAGGTTGCGGCAATGATCGAGAAGCTACCTCCAGCATGGAAGGACTTCCAGAACTATCTCAAGCATAAGTGTAAAGACATGTCGTTGGAGGATTGATTCTTAGGCCAAGGGTTGAGAAAAATAAATGGGTCGCCGACAAGAAGCAGCTTCGCCCCATAGAAGGGGCACATGTGGTCGAACAAGACTCCAAGAACGGGAAGCGTAAAATCTCCGGGGAAGGGACGTCGAAACAATATAAGCAGTATAAGTTCAAAGGGAAATGTCTCAACTGCGACAAAAAAGGCCACAAAGCTGCCGAGTGCCGAGGGAAGAAGCGAGTCCACCGAGAAGCCAACGTAGTTGATGAAGACATCAGCATGATCTGTATGGTTTTCGAGACAAACATGGTCGGCACGGGTCGTGAATGATATGTGGACACCGGGGCCACACGTCACATATGCGGCGATGCGAAGATGGTCTCTTCATATTCAAAAGTGACGTCCGGCGAGAAGCTATTCATGGGCAACTCCTCCACCTCTGGAGTGGAAGGAAAAGGGCAAGTTATACTGAAGACGACCAATGGACGAGAATTGGTGCTCACCAATGTCCTCCATGTCCCGGATATTAGGAAAAACCTAATCTCCGGTTCCCTTTTAATAAAGCATGAGTTCAAGTTGGTCTTCGAGTCTGAAAATTTTGTACTAAGTAAGAGTGGAGTTTTTATGGGCAAGGGTTACCTCAATGAGGGCTTGTTCAAATGTAATGTAATGTTGGTAACCCCACTCAACATTAGTATTATTAATAATACAACAACTACATCTTCTTCTTACTTGCTTGAGCACTCTAATATTTGGCATCTTAGAGTAAGTCATGTTAACTATGAATCTATACGAAGATTAATGCAAATGGAATTAATTCCAAAAGCACGAATCAACACTAAGGAAAAATGTCAAATATGCGTTAAGGCTAAACAAACACGAACCTCTTTTCAAACAATACAACGTGACACTCGACCATTAGAGCTCGTTCATAGCGACCTATGTCATTTTAAATCCATAGAATCATGTGGCGGGAAAAATTATTTCATCACCTTTATTGATGATAGTACACGTTATTGTCATCTTTAGTTGCTCAATAGTAAAGATGAAGCGTTCGAGACATTTAAAATGTACAAGAACGAAGTCGAAAATTAACTTGAGAAAAAGATAAAAATTCTCAAATTTGATCGAGGAGGTGAATACGTACATCCTTTTAAAGACTTTTGTGCAACACATGGAATAATTCATCATGTTACTCTTCCTTATATTCCACAATCCAATGGGATTGCGGAAAGGAAAAATCGTACACTTAAAGAAATGATGAATTCATTACTCATTCAATCAGGCCTACCCGATGAAATGTGGGGGGAGGCGGTGTTCACAGCAAATTACTTGCTCAATAAGTTACCACACAAGAAATTTGAGCAAACTCCCTATGAATTATGGAACGGTTGAAAACCTTCCTACAAATTCATCAAAGTGTGGGGGTGCCTGGCCAAAGTAGCAGCACCATTACCTAAAAAGGTAAAAATCGATCCCAAAACCGTGGATTGTATCTTCATAAGATATGCAGCTCGAAGTAGTGCTTATAGGTTCTTAGTGCACAAGTCTAAAAATCCAAATATTGAAGTAAATACAATATTAGAATAAAAAAATGTCATATTTTTTGAAAATATATTTCCATTAAAAAAAATAATAATACTAATGGAAAATGCTCATTTCCTTGGAATACAAGCAAAAATGAAAACGAGGCCCCCACGGACATTGGTCCCATGGACATCATCCAAGACGACCATCCAGCTGCACCGGATGATGAACCTAGAAGGAGCAAACATGCTAAAATAACTAAAACCTTCGGACCTGACTTTGTGACCACAACCTTTGGAGAAGAGAGATCATGAGTGTAGAGAAAGTATACACAGCCTTTGGAGAAGGCTCTATTTATAGGCTCAAAATTGGGGAGTTACTCTATGGATTAATGTTAGGTAAATCCCTATACAATTTTACAAAATTAAAATATAAAAGATACAAAATCGTTATAGTTTGTGGTTGAAGAAGATTTGTGAAGTCTGCTGGTCGTTTTGTACGTAGTCTACTGGTGACTTATTACGAACTCTGCTGGTGACTTGTAGTACCAGAAATCTATCACGAAATAGGAGGCCAAGAAGAAGATGTTCAATATGCAATGCTATGTAGGTGTATAAGAGGAAGAAGAATTTCGTGTTCTCTGTAAGTGTAAGTGTAAGTGTGTCTTCTATTGTGGAGAATTGTTTAATTATATATAGGTAAGAAAATCAACAAGTTTTAATTACTAAAACCGTTTTGCTTATGCCCATTAACCACTTAATTAAAGTAGACATTAAGACATAATTAATCTGCTCTTTAATGTTGGAGTTACAAAAATTTAATTCAAATTAGAAAAATAAAAGGTGGTTTATCTAGGTAGCATAATTTGGTCCGACATTAGTGTCCGCACATGCGGGCACGAATATATAAAAGATACAAAATCGTTATAGCTTGTGGTTGAAGAATACTTGTGAAGTCTGCTGGTCGTTCTGTACGTAGTCTACTGGTGACTTATTACGAACTCTGCTGGTGACTTGCTACGAGGTCTGCTGGTGGCTTTGTTCCAAGTCTGCTGGTGAAGGTATGAAAGTCTACCGGTGGAAAGAAAATTGTGACCGAGGCCTGTGTATCACACAGTTTCCTTGAAACGTTATTCGTCTCACTCCTTGTAAGTGCGTGAAATTCTTACACGGGACGATCGTCTCCCAGGATACAACAATGGTACCATATGACTTATGCACTGGAAGGTCCGGCGAATTGAAATAGTACCAGAAATCTATCACAAAATAGGAGGCCAAGAAGAAGATGTTCAATATGCAATACAATGCAGGTGTATAAGAGGAAGAAGAATTTCGTGTTCTCTGCAAGTGTAAGTGTAAGTGTATCCTCTGTTGTGGAGAAATGATTCAATTATATAGGTCAGAAAATCAACACGTTTTAATTACTAAAACCGTTTTGATTATGCCCATTAACCACTCAATTAAAGTAGACATTAAGACATAATTAATCTACTCTTTAATGTTGGAGTTACAAAAATTTAATTCAAATTAGAAAACTAAAAGGTGGTTTATCTAGGTAGCATAATTTGGTCCGACATTCGTGTCCGCATGTGCGGGCACACGAGTACATCGGTCCAAGTCAAATTGACCATTGATTTGCACCCCCCTGCGGGCGCGGGAGGAATAGTTCTTTTTATACAAGTTTACCCAACATAAGGGAACCTTTGTAAAAAACCCTTCAAACCTTTCATATTTTCTCAATGTGGGATAACTCACTTCCAACACTTCCAATGTTATACTTTAAACATCTATAACTTATTCATTCGATATCCGAATTAGACAAATAAATATAGTATTTTTATGTTTTCACGGAGAACATAATTCTATAATTACCATAGTCATTACATAAATGACTCATAAATAAATTAATTTCTCAAAACTCCAATTTACTTCACTTAAAAACACTAGTTTTCGAACGAATTCAAATAACAAACTGTCACCATTAACAAATCATTAAGACTTCCTTTGAAAACTGAAAATGCGTTTAAAAAAACTGATAACATGGCAGTGTATTGACTATATTTCACTGAAATTTTCAACACGTTTTTTCCAAAACCGAAACAGACAATTCAAAAGTTTTAGAAACTCTAAAAAGCTTGAGGGTAAAATTAATTACAAGTAGGCCTGGCAATCGGGTGGGTTGGGTTAGATTTGAATGAGTAATGGATTAAAACATGTCGAAACCCATTAAAACTCAAATGTTAAACGAGTTGAAATGGGTTAGATTGGAATAGGTCGGATTAAAACGGGTAACATGTTAAAACGGGTTGACCCGTCTCAACTCAAAAAACATAAATCTATATTATAATTAAGCTCAGTCTTTCTAAAAAGTTAACTACTGGCCAGGATTCATTTTTACAAAAAATAACTACTGGTCAGGATTAAATCTTTCTAAAAAGTTAACTATTGGTCAAGATATTGCTAGATTTCGTGAATCTCGGTAACAATATAGGAGATAATTCATTATTGACATCGCCTCATACTACCAACGAGCTCTAGCTCAACTGGTACTGCTCACTTCTCTTAACGGAGAGGTTGGGTGTTCGAGTCTCACTAAAGACACCCTAGACTTCACAACTCTCAGTAGAGAGGTCGGGTGTTCAAGCCTCTTCAGAGGTATCGTTGTTGTTAAAGCCTTATCCAAAGGCCCCATTTAGCTACTCACTTATCTTAATGGAGAGGTTGAGTATTCAAGCCCTACCAGAGGCACCCTGGGACTTAACTACTCTCAACCGAGAGGTTGGGTGTTCAAAGCCTTATCCAAAGGCCCCATTTAGCTACTCACTTATCTTAACGGAGAGGTTGCGTATTCAAGCCCTACCAGAGGCACCCTGAGACTTAACTACTCTCAACCGAGAGGTCGGGTGTTCAAAGCCTCACCAGAGGCACCATTTGTTCGAGCTACACCAAAAGCATCATATATATATAATTGTAGCCTTTCAAGACATTAAAAATAATAAATAAATAAAAAAAATAAGGGTTGGGGTAAGGTCTATGTCCCCTCCAACCTTTAAAAAAAAAAAAAAGACATCGCCTCATACTAACGTAGTAACGTCGTGCCATAGGTACAAGCGCAAAATCTAATTTATAGCGTAAAAAGTCACAGGTCAAAATGGGTAACGGGTCCAACACGACCCGACCTAATCCATTAATATTATTGGGTCGAAACGGGTTATCCGCTTCAACCAAAAAATATTAATGGATTGGGTTGAGTTAGATACTTAGTGGATTGAATTTAGTGGATTAATGGATAATGTATTACAATTAGCAAACCTAATTACAAAATTAGAGCATGTGGGAGTTGCAACAAATCCACCATGTGAGATACTCAATTTTTTAAAACTATTTTTTATTAAAATCTCATTTTCAAAACAACAATGCATGTGTTGCATAAATAAAGTACGAAGAAACAATAAAAGTAATATGATTAAAATGTTTTCCTAAAATGAATAAAGTTTAGAAACAAGATGATTTTTTAAGACAGATCAAGAAAGAAAACACGATATTAGAGAGAGTAATATTTATATTTGAGTCTAACTAAGTTTTTAAAAATGTAAGTACGGAGTCAAACAATTTTTACTTTGTGTAAGTCTCTTATAAGACGATTTTATAGATTTTAATTCGTAAGACGGAACTCCATTCTTTTCTAACTCAATCTATCTATACACAATGGGTCATCAATTCAACCTACTAACACACAATAAATCAAATAATGAGGTTTATTCGTACAAAAAATATATGTAAAACCCTTGTATCTAAGTTTTTACTTTTTATTTTTATGTTATTGAGGGAAGGGACTAGGGAGTACTATTTATGTGTGTTGGAGGAAGATGGAATCATCACGTACATAAATTTGAGCTTAGGTGAGTATGTTTTGAGTTGAGACAAGACTCCTGAACTGGTCAAAACTAAAATTAGGGGTGTAAATCAGAACTATCGAACTTATGGAACTAAATTGAATCGAATCCAAATTAAATCGGTTGGTTTGGTTCGGTTTTGGTCGAAGACAGTTCGGTTTCGGTTTTAAAAATTGGAAAACCGTCATGTTCAGTTCGGTTCACGTTTTTTTGTATCGAATCAAACCAAACCAAACCAACATATATATTTTTATTTATTTATTAGACAATATATATTATATTACATTTATTAACTATTTTGAACCTTTGGATCATCTTATATCTTATATGCATAATCGAGGCTTTTGATTTAGTTATATATATATATACTAAATCAAACAAAATCTTGATTGTTAGACAACTATTATTTCTTTCATTATTTGTGTTTATTTTAGAATTTGTATTGTTTTCCTTATGATAATTTGTTGTTAGTTGGTTATTTCCTAATTTTGATATTAATTCCAAATTAAAATCTTATTTTTATTGTTATTTTTAATGTTGGTTGATTTGATTAAAAATAATTTATATAAACCACAAAACCGAACCAAATCGAGTGGTTCAATTCGGTTCTAAGCCTTACTCTGTTCGGTTCGGTTCGGTTTTATATTTTTGGAACCAATAGGAAGTGGTTCGGTGTGTGGTTTTGACATAAACCAAACCGAACCACTTACACCCCTAACTAAAATTATGGATTAAAATATAATTTGGTCCATGAACTTGCCATTTCTGATTTATATGGTAACTAATGTTGAAAATTTCCTATGGTGGCTCTTCAACCCAACTTTGAGCTTCATGTTAGTCCCCTGTGGTGTTATCTTTGGAAGGAACATTAATTTTTTTTGAAATGACAATTTTACCCTCACTTGAGCTGAGTAGAATGTCCACATGAAATTAATTTGGCGGGAAAGTTAAATGGAAAATGATCTAAAGTAAAATATAAAAAAATTTGAAATAAAAAACTTTTAGAAAAGGTTCTCTCTCTCTCACACTCTCTCTAAATCCCCAGCCATCTTTTTAAAGTTATCGTCAATTTTTCTCTCATCCTTCCTCAACCTCGCAAACATCCAAGCAACAACTTATCTTGCTCCATCTGTGTCTCTCCTTCGACAAGCATCTCTTCGCTCCGATTTACTTCCTTGAATCCGACTGAGATCCACCACCTCTCGTCAATACCGCACAAGCTCCAGCCACCATATATGTGTCTCCGATGATTTTCCTCCATCTTTAAGCGCCATTACTCCAGTCAATTCCATCCAGCACCAACTCTCTCTTAGATTCTGCTTTCTCAGATTCTGGTTTACTGCACCTACCTGCCACGGTCACCTTCACACTACGTAAGCACGCCGACATATTCCAATTCAGTCGGTTGATGGCATGTTACCATGCTCGAAAACATATCTAAACACTAATTGGTTCTATTATGTTGGGCATAACCAGAAATGAGAGTAGTCCAAGACACACTGTTCCATTAAGACATTTGGTCTAACACATGATGGGCAACTATGATGAGCGCATCCTTGAAAGAGATGGGATTAAGCTTGGTGCGTGTAAAGAACTTAAAGTGTGTTGAATAAAGACATAGCTTCATTTAGTTAGCAATTCGTTGAAAGCAGGCGCACTTTTTCGAGGAGGTCATAAATGAAGTCACTGGCAGATGGTGGTAAGGAAGGGAAGGAATGGTTGCTTCACGTTACTGGAGCCATTCGACAGCCTCGAAATTGGTCACTGTTCTGGAATTTCAGTTTAGTCGACAGCTTCTGTTTGGGTTTGGGTAAGTGGTGAAGGTGATTTTAGGAGCGGCGGAGGATGATTTATGAACATAAATCCATCATCCGGCTGACATCGACTGGGACATGCTCTACAAATCAAAAAAATTCTTCATCAGCGGTGGAGGATTTGTTGTTTGAAGAAGACAGAATTAGAACAAAGGTGGGGGAAAGCAATTCTATTAAGGTAAAGTTTGAAAATGATGATGAATCATTAAGGTTTATATATATATATATATATATATATATATATATATATATATATATATATATATATAGAGAGAGAGAGAGAGAGAGCGCTCACCGAGAACAATTGAAAAAGAAGAATCTATAAGGAAAAAGGATAATCATATAAATATTTTTCCCTTTTTCCATCTCACATTCCCTCTAAATTAATTTCAAGTGAATATCTTACTTGGCTCAAGTGAAGGCAAAATTGTCATTTCATAAAATTTTTTAATGTTCCTTCCAAAGATAACGTCACGAAGAACTAACATAAAGCTCAAAGTTTGGTTAAAGAGCCACTATAAAAAAAATCACATATAAATGAAAAGTGATAAGTTTAGAACCAAATCTATACATATATAAAAAGAGAGGAGCAAGATTTGGAAAGTTCCCGCTTAAAGTGACTTTCTAAATTTAGAAACACTTCTAATTTATATATAAGCCCCTTTTTACATTGAAAATTGAAAATATAAAATGTCATTATTATGATTGATTAGATAAATGATTCCAAAACCTCTTCACATTCTTATTTAATATATTAAGAAAAATATGCATAATAGAAACATGAGAGATAACAAAATCAAGTTTTTTTTTTGTCAATTTATTTGCATTAATATACAGGCTATGAAAAATAAATATGGAATAAAACAACGATTTTGAAACTAAATCATATACACATACTTTGAAGTGAAAATAATTCACAGACAATCATTTAATAATAATACCAAGATATGACAATTTTTTTCTCTATTTCATCATAACCAAAGTTATTATTGTAAAAAAAAAATCTATAAATCGAGATATGACCAATTTTTTGAGACAGCTAGCTTTCATGTAAAAAAAATAGAAACTCAATAATTTCTGATTTTTGAGTTACCTATACATGTTAAAAAATTCAGCTATAAAAAAGTGTTGATGATGAAATTAATCAACATTCAGATCAAATTTATTTATTAGTTGAACTAAATCACGAGTTAAAATTAATAAATGAGTTTTGAAGTTAAACAGAGTTTTTGAAATAATTTTGAAAACATTAATATACCAACAAATTTCCGTAAGTCGATGGTCATAGCTTCCGTTGCCGAACTTTCTTTAGGTGGTATCTTTGAAGTTTGTCAACACTGCAAAAAATGCGTAAGTTTTTTTTTGCAATGTGTAGTGAAATTAGGGTAAAAATATTTTCTTTTCGTTTATATACATCAACTAAAACAACGTAATTTTATGAGTGTTTACCGGGTCGCGGTCCAAAAGTTATCCATAGCACGGTTTAAACCAAATTTTCTGATGTCTATCCATTGATCGTTTGAATTTTTGGTTCATTTTCCTTGACCCATCTCCTACATTTTATTTTCCTTGGTTATATACCATTTTAATTATTTTTTCTTTATGTCTGATTTTTAAATTGAACCATATTATTTGAATTATTTTGTAAAAATTACCAATTTTGAAAAGTGTAGTTTTAAGGTTTTATGACAAAACATGTTAGTATATCACAAACAATTTGTCATTTGTCTGATATTATATGCGCTATCAATTTTTTCTTTAACGTTAATGTAACTTTTATTTATATATATTTATTTGTATATTATTTAATATCATTTTTAATATAGAAAACACATAAGTGAATTTAAATTTTGTTGAGACTCCAGAGTCGAGAATGAGAGAAAGCGAACCTCAATTCAATTGTTTAGAATTAGAATTGTGGGCTTCAATGTAAATTTTATTGTTTATATCTAGAAAAAATATTATAATTTGAATTGAACTGAAATTCTTAATATTTATTCTATAAATTTATTTTTTTCTCCAAAGGTAAAACATTTTTAAACCTAAAGACTATTGATTTTCATTAATTTTTTTATTTCTATTAATTTGCTTATACGTTTAGATTTTTAATTGAAATCTACGTGAGAGCCAAACAAAATAATCTTAATTTTAATGTTACAAAATTATGATATCAATGTACACATCGAACTCATAATCTTAATATTTCAATCATTTGTGTATTTTATTAGCACTAAAGTTTTAACTATTGTATTGATATGAATATAGGCTTCGCACGAGTGCTTTGATTATAATTTTAATTTTTATCGTAAAAAGTAACTGTTTTGATCAAGGACATGTCACTTCGATATCAATTTAAAGATATGTTAAAAAAGTTATTATTTTTATTAACATAATTTTCTATAATTTATTTTATATGCATATTGAACTCGTGATTTTTCATATAATTATTCGGTTATATGGTTATCATTAAAATTTTATATTGTTTTATTTATATCAATATTGAATCGTGCATTACACTGTTATGTCATAGTATACATAAAAACAGAAGTGCATAATTTTTAGAAATTTCCCGCCAAAACTCACTTTTCAAAAATGGAATCACTTATATTCTGTTTATGTCAATTTTTTATTTTTTTTTTGAAATTGAATTTGAGAAATGTCATTTAATGATGTTGACAGAAACTATTCCAATTGAGTTTACATTTTTTATTTGGAGAATTAAATTCGAAAATGACATATAAATGACATGTAACTAATTACATACCAAAGCCATATTACTATTAAATATTACACAAAAAATAAAGTAGAAATCAAATTTCTAGGCAAGCTATTATAAGTCATACAGAGTCCATGTGCATATAACTAATTACACACAAAATCAATATATAAAAATAATTCGTAAAAATGATATTTATTCAAAAATATTGAATAGCTTAGTATTTTATAAATAAAAATAGGTAAATAAAAATCTTTACAATTGTTTTTAATAGATCTTGAAATACAGTTCTATAATATTTAAAAAAACAAATAAAAAAAACTCATGGGTCTGACTTTATTTGTTTTTTTAGTTTGGCTCCGTTTTAGTTTAAATTGTCAATAGATTTTGTGTCCGTGCTTATGGTACGGTGTCAATATGAAACTTATTTAATGTATGAAGAAGATAGTAGGTAAATGAATTGATACCAACGAGCTGTTGAGGTTGGATGTTCGAGTGTAAACTTTACAACTCGAGATGGGTGTTCAATCTTCAGGCATTTGTTGTTAAAGCCTTATCCAAAGCTCCATTTAGCTGAGAGGTTGAGTATTCAAGCCCTAAGGCAACTTAACTACTCAACCCAGGTCGGTGTTCAAAAGCCTCCCAGAGGCACCAATTGTTCGAATACCAAAGGCATCATATATATAAATGTAGCCTTCAAGGCATTAAATATAATTAAAAAATTAAGGTTGGGTAAATGAATTGATATATGTTGAGATTTTGTAAATATCAGATGAATGCACACTACACAACTGAAAAGAAGACAAAACTCAATAAACTAAACAAAAAAAATACATGTTATGATGGTCCATTACAAATAAGTAAGAATATCAAGAATTTAATGTCATGTTCAAATTAGAGTGACATTTTCTCTTCTTTTTTTTTGTTAATTATTTATGTAATTGAAAATTGAAATGTAATATATAAGTTATGTTATTGAAAGAGATACATGTTTTTTTTTGTAGTTTCAATTAAATAGTCATATAAAAATTAAGATGCAATTTTTTTGTAATTACATCACATCAATGAACAATAAAAAATGGGCCCGTGTAAGTGCAAAGAGGCAGCGGATGACGGCTTGTCTCTTCAAAACCCTTTTGGGCTGCCATTTACTTTAAAATTTGATCGTGGACAACTCGATGCACACAATAAAAAATTAATTACATTTCAAGAGCGATTTGGTCTGTGGCTTCAAGGTTCTTCTCATCGCTCTGAGCTTGAATACTCGATAGATAAGGAGTAAGGGGCTACTGAGTTGCCCGGCCCAGTAGGCCCAAGACATGGGTCGCGTGCCTGGCACATCTTCATCGCTCACAGGCAGAGCACGTGCATTCCAAGGTTAAAGGCACGGAAAAATAGACAGCGACCATTAATATTTCGCGAGCTGGGGGCTTAGCCTCCATCAGGTAAGGGCACAGCGAGTTGGAGGCTTAACCAGCACGCAGCGAGCATGACTTGCCATGCTCGTTGGTCAAAGAGACAATTATTATGAATATAGACGGTTACTTCCGGGAAATTCTCCATCATTACCATGATTTTACCGTTGTGATGAATGAGACAATTAATGGGGCAGTTAATATGCCCGCCATTTATGCCATGATCATTAATGGGCAGTTTACTCACCGACAACAGCTATATAAACCCCTCGAAATCAAGGAGGGAGATACGTGATTCTAATTACTAGCCAAAACTCTGCGAAATTATTGACTGAGTGAACTGTTGTGCTAATTCTTATGCCGGAGGGCTTTTGCAGGAAGTGTCTCTGCCTAGTTCACGTTTCTTTTCATTGGTTTGCAGAGTTGGGCCTTGAAGATTGTGGATATATTGAAAGCCAGGTATCCAATTAGCGAAGTCCAGTGCGTCTAGCCAAATTTTGGACGCATCAGTTGGTTCCGTTGCCGGGAAAGAAGAAACATTCTTTGTGAAGGTGAAATTATGTTCCTGGTAAATTTTAATTATGGCCGAAAACGGTGTTAATGATGGTAACCCGGTGGAGGAAGTGCACACGACTACCCCAAGTATGAACCTTCCGACTGCCAATAATCCACTACCGCCACCTCATGATGCACGCCACCAGCTCAATCAACGGCGGGGGTTGGATTCGCTGGCTAGGAGTGCCGTAGCTGCTGTTGGATTGGCTAATGAGTTTCGGGAGGAAGCTGTTCGACAAAGGGCTATCTATTTGGGGCAGATGCATCAGCTGAACTTGCAGTTGATTGCAATGGGTAAGCCACCTCTACCCATTGAGTTGGAACCCCTTCCTGCTTTACCCTCACCAAGCCAGGCTGCGAGTGGATCAAGAACATGGGGCAATCAGTTAAATCCAGTATTTGTCCCCTTGCAGCAACGTGAACGTGAATCAATGGGACGTAATCAGCAGGAAGGCTGAGCTAGTCACAGGATCGTGCCAAGTGTCCATTCACGACTAGGACCCCGAGTGGAGGATGATTCGGCATAGTCTCGACGTCAACGTCGATCACCTTCTCCACGAAGGTCGCATCATCGCCAACCTCGTTCCCCCTCACCTCGAAGGTCACATGCTCGCGCTCACCGCACTCCATCTCCTAGGAGATCCCATGCTCGTCGACGCCGCTCACCAAGACGGTCTCGAAATGCTTGTCACATCAATCCAAGGAAAGAAGGGAGTTGCAACAATCAGACTCTCAGAGAAATTTGGTGGCTAATGAACCAGTTGCTTTCACATTTGGGGTAGCTCAAAATTAGCGTGGCGTTGCTTCAAGCTCTAGGAGCTATGGGTCCCCAGTGTCCCTCCTGCGTGGGTGGTTTGCCTCAAACCATTAATAATAATAATAATAATAATAAACCATTAATAATAATAATAATAATAATAATAATAATAATAATAATAATAATAATAATAATAATAATAATAATAATAATAATAATAATAATAATAATAATAATAATAATAATAATAATAATAATAATAATAATAATAATAATAATAATAATAATAATAATAACACACACACACACAATACATACACAATAATACATACACAATAATAATAATAATAATAATAATAATAATAATAATAATAATAATAATAATAATAATAATAATAATAATAATAATAATAATAATAATAATAATAATAATAATAATAATAATAATAATAATAATAATAATAATAATAATAATAATAATAATAATAATAATAATAATAATAATAATAATAATAATAATAATAATAATAACACACACACACACACACACACACACACACACATAACAATAATAATAATAATAATAATAATACACACATAATAATAATAATAATAATAATAATAATAATAATAATAATAATAATAATAATAATAATAATAATAATAATAATAATAATAATAATAATAATAATAATAATAATAATAATAATAATAATAATAATAATAATAATAATAATAATAATAATAATAATAATAATAATAATAATAATAATAATAATAATAATAATAATAATAATAATAATAATAATAATAATAATAATAATAATAATAATAATAATAATAATAATAATAATAATAATAATAATAATAATAATAATAATAATAATAATAATAATAATAATAATAATAATAATAATAATAATAATAATAATAATAATAATAATAATAATAATAATAATAATAATAATAATAATAATAATAATAATAATAATAATAATAATAATAATAATAATAATAATAATAATAATAATAATAATAATAATAATAATAATAATAATAATAATAATAATAATAATAATAATAATAATAATAATAATAATAATAATAATAATAATAATAATAATAATAATAATAATAATAATAATAATAATAATAATAATAATAATAATAATAATAATAATAATAATAATAATAATAATAATAATAATAATAATAATAATAATAATAATAATAATAATAATAATAATAATAATAATAATAATAATAATAATAATAATAATAATAATAATAATAATAATAATAATAATAATAATAATAATAATAATAATAATAATAATAATAATAATAATAATAATAATAATAATAATAATAATAATAATAATAATAATAATAATAATAATAATAATAATAATAATAATAATAATAATAATAATAATAATAATAATAATAATAATAATAATAATAATAATAATCACACTTTGTGATGATGCGATTTTAGTCTTTATATTTGATTTCAGCACTATTTCAATTTATTAATCAAACACACACTAACTTATGAAAGCTAATCAGTACTATTAAAAAGATAAATCAAACATTATCAGTTATTAGTCATCAGTCATAAATAATAAATCATCAACACATATTAATAAGTTAAATCAAACAGGCCCTATGTGATACTTATAGTTGCAATACCGCATACATGTTGAATGAAAATTATTGTATATAAAAAATATTCCAAAATTTATATTATTTTTTTCAAATTTATAGAATTTTTTATATTTAATTTTACTGTTTATTATTTTTTGTTTATTTTGTTAATATTACAAAAATTAATTACATATTATTTAATTTTAATTTAATATATAATTTTATACATATATATAATTCGTGCAACGTAACGTCGACACGTAACGTGTGGAGTCGTGAATAAATTAGGCAGCTGTACGGTAATAATATTCTCTTCTGTTCTGTGACGCACTGTGTGTGTGTGTGTGTGTGTGTGCACTGTTTAGGCGAAAGGAGAGGGACCAGGAGAAGAAGCAAGTGTGAGGGTGAGAGTGATGGGTGTGGGGCAAGTGCACGTGGGTGCAATAAAGCAGTCATTTGACCCATCAAACTCTGCTCTGGCGGGGGTTCCTTTTTCATGTGTGGGACGTGTAAGGTTATAAGTGGGTTTAACACACAACTTTTTCGGACTAGGTTAGCCTTCTTTCTCAATTAGGATAGGCAGGCCCCAGGCCCCAGGCCCCAATTCCATTCCAATCTCTCCTCTATCTTATTGAGTTTACTCTGACTTATTCTTTGGATCTTAAAATATAGTACCACTCCGTCCATAGCAAATATCAATGACTCCACTCTTTTATTTTGAATATTTTACTTAAATAATTTATTTTTAAAAACTACGGAGTAAGATGTAAAATTTTTATTTTATTAATAATAGAGTACAAATAATATCATTTTTTTAGTAAATTTAACTTTTAAATTGAGATTTTTTTTCTCAAAATAGAGGAAGTATAATTTATTAACGTCATACATTTATATCATATTTTAAAGGGTTGTACAATTGTCAAAATGTTCAACACTTAATGTATAAATGAAATCCAAAAAAATTATAGTTTTGAAGAATTATTTTGATTATATATTTTATTTTCAACTATTATATTTTAATATGCATTTGTTATGCTTTATAAGTAAATAAAAAATGTATTTATGTATATAGTAAGTCTTCTTTAAGGCTGTTTTATCCTAATTCGTAAAATAGAGTCTATTCAATCTATCAATACACGATGAATCAAGTTTATAAAATCCGTCTTTTAGAAAATACACCTAAGTTGTTTTTTCATAAGTTTTTACTTCAAACTTTAAGGTTAAATAAAACAAAAAATTAATGTTCATTTAGGAACAAAGGAATATAAATTTTGATTTCATTATTGTGATTAATGTATGGAGGATAATTTTTGAGTACAAAGATAAAATGAATGTACAATTAGATAAACTAAATTAGTAAATTATCTTACCGACCACATAATAAACCCCTCCCATTCCCTTCCAAACAACTCTGACTAAATTTCAGATGCATCTTCTTCTCTCTCTAGTTGGGACTTGGGACCATAATGACAGTCTGAACTGAAGATATCTATGATGACTTCAGATTGACATCTGATTTTGTCACTTTTGTACAGCCAATGACCGACTTCGGAGTTTTAAGTGTTCCTTTTTAGCGATTGAAAAAACTAATAAAAATACTTCCTCCGTCCTTAAATAATCATCTGGGTTGACCCGACGCATAATTTAAGAAAAAATAATTAATTTGATTATTTATACTAGTTTAATGTGTAGTTTCCTTTAATATCCATGTATATGTGACCCATAATTAAAATAGAGTGAAAAAGTAAGGATAAAGTGGTAAAAATGATGTTCTAAAAAAGTAAATTTCAAAGTGGACAATTATTTTGGGACGGACGAAAAATGAAATGAGGACAATAATTTAGAGACGGAGGGAGTATAAAGATAAAGTTGGTAGAACTGATTAATCAAAACCTAGAAATTGAGTCATTAAATTGTGAAAGATGAGGTAGTCATTCTGTCATTGTCTTCACGCGGACTTCATTCTCAGTCCCACTTAAAGAGCAATCAATGGTTTTCGGATGAATATTTAGATACTTATCATTTTTAACATAATCGTCCCGTTTAATTAAAATTAATAAATTTATAAAACTAATTGATTTTATTATAATATTAGTATATGTGTTCGCGTCATAGATACAATGTAGATCAATTTAATAAATGGTCGAGATAAACAAAACTTATAACTGACGGGATAATTCAAATAAAACTTACAACTGAAGGTTTTATTTATAATTGTAGATGAGTAATTCAAACATAACTTGTAATTGAGGGTTTCATTTGTAACTTATATACTTACAAATTAATCTGGATCGTCATGTGTATTTAACACAATTTGATCAGCACCGCCAGTTAGACCTTGAATTGTATTATAATATGAATAATAAAATTGTAATAATAAGTAAAGTAAAGTAATAAAAATATTTTTCATAAAATAAGTTTAGAAACATGATAATATTTTGATATTAAACCAAAAAAATATAATACAATAATTTAAAAACGAAGAAAATGTAATTTATGTGTACTCGACAATAGAGCATACGGTTATATAAGAACAAATTATAAATAACCACCAATTGTGTCCATAATCCGTACCTTACTATTTGTGTCTCAATCTCTCAACATGTATTTAATTGAATCCTTTTACAAATTGAATAAACTTACTTGAGATTCACTGGTTACTCTTTAAATTTGAGACATATTTTAACGTATATCTCCATGTTTTAAGTTTGAGTGCACTATTATATATAAGACAATGCTAGGATCACTTTTATTTTACATCAAAATATGAGTATTCTATGATGTGGTATATTCTTATTGGTTGGATATTTTATGGGTCCCAGCACTCCAGTCAATAAGAATGTGCCACGTCATAGAGTACATATATTTTGGTGCAAAATGAGAGTGACCCAAACATATATATATATATATATATATATATATATATATATATATATATATATATATATATATATGTCATATACACGGTGTCGATATAAGATCAGCTCAATAGATACTCGTGTTAAATTATATATAATCATCTCGTCAACAAAAATAAAACTCATAACTAAGGAGTTGGTTATAATGTAATTGATAGTAAAGAAGTATTTCAAACAAAACTTATAACTAAGGGGTTCATATATAATTCAAATACTTACGAATCAATGTGAATCACCATTTATATATGACACAACTCGATTAGGGCCGCTAGTTACCCAGACCTCTTTTATAACTTCAATTATTAGAGGAGGTCTAATAGAAGCAAGACTAGTTTCTACTATTTATACTTTACTATATAAATTCTTTAAATTTTGAGTACTTATGCATGAACCGGATGAAATAAGAGAAAATATATATACTCTCCCCGTCTTAAAATTATTGTGTTGTTTGATTCGATACACGGATTAAGAAAAATTATTAATTCGATTATTAATATTGTTATAGTGTTTAGTTTTTTTAAAACACATAAATATGACTCATAATTATAGGAGAAAGAAAAAGTAAATATATAATGATAAAAAATTATCCTTAAAAAGTTATAAACAAAGATTTAAAAAATTAGGGTGATAATCTGGTCGGTCCCCTGTGGAGAAAATATAACCACAAAAGTCCAATATATTTGTTTTAAACTGCTAAAATATATTTTTGAAGAAAAAATAACAAAGATACCCTTAATAAAGGAAAGATGCGCGGACAAAGCCACAACCCAAATTTGGGCATCACAATGAAAAACATTGGGCATCGCATAAAATTTTAAGCGTCGAAATGCAAAAGCCACTATCCAAATTTGGGCATCGCTTAAAACATTGGGCGTCGTTCATTTTGGGCAACGTAACCTGGGTTTATTGAGATTAGAATGACTCATCATAGACAGTGACGTCCACTTCATAAGAAACGACGCCCACATCGAAGGCAGGTCTGTAAACTAAGCATCATAGTATTAAAACATTGGGCATCATAGTATCAAAACATTGGGCGTCGCTCAAAACATTGCCCAAATCACAGGTACCTCTACATTTTTTTGGAGCATTTTAAGCGCATCCAAAATGGTACGCATCGTGGCCCACATCGGAGGCAATGACGCCACATCATAGGCAACGACACCTACATCATAGGTAACGATGCCCACTTCATAGGTAATGACGCATCTGTCGACACCACATCATAGGTAACAACGGCCACATCGGAGGCAACGACGCCCACATCGGAGCCATTGTTGTAATGTACTCTCCTGTTCGAATTTTATGCATACACTCAACATTTTGTTAGACTTCAAACTAAGCATTATGGGGCTATGCGCATTGATAATAGATTTGTCTATATGTGATTTCTTCGCCATCGAAATAGACAAAATTAACGTCGGAATGAATAATTAAACGCTGCCACCAAATATCAACATAGATGGGCATTGAAATGGACAAATTTGATGTCAGAATAAATTGAACATTACCCCTAAATCTTTCTGTGAAAATTGAGCATCAGAAGACTTTCGAAGCCAAAACATTGCTTAAACATCGTTTTTTGGTCTTAAAACGAAGACATCACAAGGTAAACCCTATGTCTTTTGTAGATTTCGTTGAGAACTTCGATTTGATATGTGATGAGTCATGTGGCTCATCCAAGATCAAAAGTTATGGAGAAAATGATTAGAGAAGATGAAAAGAGGTTAATAATGGAGAAAGAGGGTTAACAGAGAGAAGATAAAGAAGTAGTAGGATGAAGAATAAGAAGGAAAACCATGTTAGAGAGAAATGACGGTGTATATTTGAATATTTTGGAAAAAAATAACGAAAATATAATTTAGAGGTTTAAAGAAAATAAAATAACTGAATTGTTACAATTTCTTCAAATGATACCGAATAACATTTTTTTAAGTAGAACTAAAAAGAAAACAAAATACTCCCTCAGTCCCTAAATTATCCTCCTCATTTCTTTTTTCGTCCGTCCCAAAATAATTGTTCAGTTTGAAACTTACCTTTTTAGAATGGAGGTGGTCTCCTGTAAGACGGTCTTACAGATCCTTATCCGTAAGACGGAGCCCCATTTAAAAATTCGCGGGTCATAATAAATAAATAATATGTTATAACAACTTACAAAATGCAACTAGCTGAGGTGGTTCACGGAAAATGCTTAAAGTTTAGTTCATAGCGCGCCTAGGTATGTGGTTCGAATCTCCTTCACGCTATAATTAAGTTTTATTGCCAGAAATATGTTGTTTTGCTCCGGTGCCCCTGCATTTTCAAGGTTTGCCACCGTAATTCTTATGTTTTCCCGCCTTACAGTTTAAACCTTTGTCAGCCCTGTTAGCATCAATTGCCTTGAAATACTTAACGGATCTTAATGAACTTTAACAAAATGCTAAATGATACATTTAAAGTCAAACGTGACACATTGAAAAGACAAAAATGATATATTTTAAGGTTGAAAGTGACACTATTAAGGGTAATTTATTATAATTCTTATTAAAATACAAATAATACTCTTAATACTAAAAAGTGACATTTTTTATACTAAAAATTGACAAATTTAATACTAAAAAGTGACACTTTTAATACTAAAAAAATTAGAGTCATGGTGAAGAGGAATCAAAGAATTAAGAGTGTCACTTTTTAGTATTAAATGTGTCACTTTTTAGTATTACGAGTGTCACTTTTTAATATTAAGAATGTGTCTTTTTAGTATTAAATTTGTCACTTTTCAGTATTAAGAGTGTCACTTTTTAATATTAAGAGTGTCACTTTTTAGTATTAAGAGTGTCACTTTTTAGTATTAAGTGTGTCACTTTTTAGTATTAAGAGGATCACTTTTTAGTATTATAAGAGTGTCACTTTTTAGTATTAAGAGTGTCACTTTTTAGTATTAAATGTGCCACTTTTTAGTATTAAGAGTGTCACTTTTTAGTATTAAGAGTGTCACTTTTTAGTATTTAGAGTGTCACTTTTTAGTATTAAATGTGTCACTTTTTAGTATTAAGAGTGTCACTTTTTAGTATTAAGAGTGTCACTTTTTAGTAATAAGAGTGTCACTTTTTAGTAATAAGAGTGTCACTTTTTACTATTAAGAGGATCACTTTTTAGTATTATAAGAGTGTCACTTTTTAGCTTTAAGTGTGTCACTTTTTAGTATTAAATGTGTCACATTTTAATATTAATAGTGTTATTTTGTATTTTAATAAGAATTATAATAAATTTTTATTTATAGTGTCACATTTAATATTAAATGTGTCACTTTTTAGAATTAAGAGTGTCACTTTTTAGCTTTAAGAGTGTTATTTTTTAGTATTATAAGAGTGTCACTTTTTAGTATTAAGATTTAAGAGTGTTACTTTTTAGTATTATAAGAGTGTCACTTTTTAGTATTAAAAGTGTCACTTTTTAGTATTAAATATGCCATTTTTTAATATTAAAAGTGTTACTTTGTATTTTAATAAAAATTATAATAAATTTTCATTTATAGTGTCACTTTTAACATTAAAATGTGTTATTATAATAAATTTTCATTTATAAGTCCGTTAGAATATGTCAAGTATCTCAGGCCAATTGATGCTAATGGATGGCTAACGGAGCTGACAAAGGATTAAACTGCAAAACATGAGAATTCGGCGACAAACATTGAAAATGGAAGACCAGAAGAAATGTAGAAATGAAAGCATAAAAACATAATTGAGAAGATGGGGAGTTTCAAACTTGTGACCGACTTTGACCAAGCCTTTAAAATTCACTAAGGACCAACTCGACTGGCCGCTTTTTCTGACTATTAATAACATGTTTACTTATTAAACCGCGAATTTCTAAATGGGGTTCCATCTTACGGATTTAGGATCCGTAAGACCGTTCTACATAAGTCTTTGCCTTTAGAATATCACTTTTATCATTTTATCTTTATCTTTTCATTCTACTTTAATTATAGACCACATACACATGAATTTTAAAGAAAATTATATATTAAATAAATATAAATAATTAAGTCAATTATTATTTTTTAAATTGTGTGTCATGTCAATTAAAAATTTAAAATAATTATTTAGGGACCGAGGGAATAATAATTTTAGAATGGAACGAGTATGCTTTATCACATAAATATTTGGGCCAAAGGGTAAGACAAACATAAGCTGTCTGGGCCAAATGAGTGTCTAATCATAAGGGTACAAACCCACATGTCCATTACCTTTACTTTGAAATCTCCTTTTCATTTCACACAGACATGGAAGACGGAACAAGTGGATAAAACCTACCATATTGGGTCCCCAAGGATCAGACGTTGACTGTGCTTTCAAGATGTTAGATGTAAGCTTTGTTTGTTGTGGATGCTGGTTTATGATTTATGGTTGATAATTTAAGTTGGTGATTAAATAATATTTAGATAATTGTATGATATATTATTTGTTATAATTATTAAAAAACTGTTTATTAGTCGTTATAATTATTTGTTAAAAAAACTTATAAATTAGTATTTATATTTTTATGCATATTTCATAAAAAAGATGAAATAAGGATAATCAAATATTTATTAATGAATAGTTGTCTTTATGTTAAAAAAAAAACCAAAAAAAACTTAAAATTTTGGCTTTGGCTTTTCAATGCATATATAGGGTGTTGTATCTTATTTATTGATTTTTGGCTTATAAGCTGAAACAAACTTTTTAAATATGACTTTTCAAATGCTAAAAGCCAAAAGTTACCCAAATAAGCTGCAACAAACGTGCACTTAATCGTCTTCTCTTCGTTTTGGGTCTAGAGTTCACTATTTTATTTTGAAGTGTTTCACTTAAATAGTCCACTCTAAAAAATTAAATCATAAAAATATCATTTTATTACTAATAATCTACTAAAGTGTCATTTTTTAAAACGTTTGACTTTCAAACGGAGACTTTTTACCTGAAAGAGAGAGTATATTGCAAGGGCGGTGTTAGAGCTTGAACGAAAGTTTTGATCAAACAATCCAAATCAAATACCAAATAAAACATAACCTATTAAAAATTAATAAAATAATTTATTTGATACTTATTTGATTCAAAACCAAAAACCCATACAACTGTGACATATAATCCAATATTTTTACATATATTACCATATTTATCTCCATTAATCTATTTTTTTTTCAAAAAATGACTAAAAACTTAAAAAAATCATGAAATTTTTTTTTGATATCCAAATGAAACAAACAATGTTTTTATTTATAGGTAAAAATATGTACTTTAATTCAAGAAAAGAAATTAAAATAAATAATTTCTTTGGCTCAAAATTAGTCAAGAAAGGCACTAGGCAATGGGGAAAAAAGAAGCCATCCACTTAGATTTGGACACATGGAAAGGAAAGGGGGAAAAGGAACAACGCATGCGTCGGCCAAAGTGTCAGTGCACGTTTTTTTTTTTTTTAATATTTGGGCATGAAACCATATTGTTTCGTACCGTAGAGTGCCAAAACGCTGTAGTTTTGACACTCTGTCATGGCAGGTTTGTTTGATTTTTTTTATTTGGTTTTAATTTGTAGCCAATATTAATCCAAATCAAATAAGAATTAGATTAAATTTTATTTAGATACATCGTTATAAGTTAAGATTTGATTCGATTCAGTTTGATTCATCGTTTGATACACTGTTGTTCATGCTTTTAAATGACCGTATTTTGATCTGTAAAAACCGAACAAGTTATTATTTTGTCCTTAAAGTCTTAAACTACTAATTTGATCATTTAAATTACTCACTAGAGTCATTTAAACTAGGTTTAATTAATTATTTGGTTCTTCGACTTGTCTTGAATTTTTTGTTTGGTTCTAACATTTTTTAAAATGAATTAGCTTAGTCATATATGTTACATTTTGTTGTTAGATTCCCTCTAGAGCCATTATCGTTAGACTAGTACTCTTGTCTGTGCCGATGACACAGCGCCAGTTTGTGAATTTATCAATAAATGAAGCAGATAATGTGGAAATGAATTAATATTTACTTATAATTTTTCTAAGTTAATTATGATAACAGTTAAAAAGAAAAAAAACAAATATTTCAAATTACAAAACTTATGATTTTAAAAAAAATTTATTTGTATACGAAATTGCAGACTGAAAAAAAATTTAAATTGATTAAGTTAATTACGATAACAATTAAAAGGTAAAAAATTGAAATAAAAATATTCAAAACTTAGACATAAATTAAATTGAGATTCAGTTTCAAAAAATAAATTGATTAAGTTAATTACGATAGTAGTTAAAAAAACAAATATTTCAAATTACAAAACTTACGAATTTTTTAGCATAAAATTGATTAATTAATTAAAATATCGAAAAGAAAAGGGACTTGAGTTTGGTGGAGAAATGATTAGCGGTCACCAACCGTAAATAGTGGAGGGAGTTGGAGAGAGAGAGGGGGTAGTTGCTCAACCGCCATTCACACATGTGAACTCAGGGAGTGATAATGCCAGTAGAATCTCAGTAAATGAATTAATCTCAGCCCCTAAATAGCTTTAGTCAATTACACATGTGCAATTATGAGCTGTATTATATTATAGAATTATAGATTCTTGTCAAAAAAAAATTTCAAAATGGCAATAATGCCCTTACTTCCATCCCCCACTTACCAGACAACGAAGAACCCATCTCAAAAACTATCTTCTACTCCAAAGAATCAATCCAAAAACTTTCCATTAAGAATGATAACACAACGGAAACTGACCACACGGAATCAAGAATTCAAACCCTCTTTCAACATAAACAAATCTCCCATGGATTTGTATCAACATCACACAGGGCTACCCAGATGAATACAAGACAGATTAAAGAAACCCAGCTAAAATTGATGAAAAATCGAGGAAAATAGGGCTACCCAATGGATTCAACAACAGAGATTGGCTTTTACCTCTTTCCTATTTTGGAAAGAATAATGGGAATTTCCTTAAGGAAATAGGATAGGCTATCGAGTCAAATTCCTTCCTCTCTTTAGCGGATTCACGGGGGAGTCCTTTCCTGGACCTGCTAAAGCTCCTCCCTCTGAAGCAAGAACAAGAATAAAGCTCTTTCCGTTCTCCGATGAGGAGATCTATTCATTGGATCTTTCCCAATTGAAATCCTAGTGAATCCTCAATTCTCTAGAACAGTGTGAGATCCCTTTCTTAAGACCTCTTTTAAGGATTTTTTTAATCTACTTTTTTTCCTGAGAGATCGACGACCATGGCTGGAGATAGAGAAGCTTGGGTGAAGAAACGTAAACTCAAGATTTCATCTTATTCCATTGCCTCACCTTAGTACAATATATATGGTTACATGAAAAGAGTAGTAGGCTAAGAAAAGAATCCTTGCCATACTTATCCACAATAATCATTCCTATTTTAACCATAATAATCATTCCTATTTTAAGAATCATTGCCATACTTACCACAATAATCATTCATATTTTAACCACAATAATCATTCATATTTTAATTCATGATCCCGTAATACCCTCCCTCAAGTTGGAGCGTGAGGGTTGAGAACGCCTAACTTGCCAAGAAGAAGATCAAAAGACTGTCTGCCAAGAGCTTTCGTGAAAATGCCGGCTAGTTGAGTGGACGTATGCACATAAGACGGAGAAATAAATCCATCAGTAATAGCATCACGAACAAAATGGCAATCGATCTCGATATGTTTCGTTCGTTCATGAAAGACTGGATTTTTGGCAATGTGTAAGGTCAGCTGACTATCACAAAAAACAGTAATTGCCTTTGGATGATGAATTTTCAAGCTTAATAACAAACCCTTCAACCACTTCAATTCACATGTGAGGGCGGCCATAGAACGATATTCTGCTTCGGCGGAAGAACGAGACACAGTGGACTGTTTCTTAGTCTTCCAAGAAATGAGGGAATGACCAAGAAACACAAGCCACCCAGAGAGAGAACGCTGAGTAATGGGGCACGCGGCCTAGTCTAAATCACACCATCCCTTCAATGTCAACTCACTGTCTGCTCGAAGAAGTATGCCCTGGCCCGGGCTACCTTTGAGATAACGGACAACACGTAAAGCAGCTGCCCAATGCTCATCACGAGGTTCCTTCATGAACTGTGATAAAATGTGAACCGAGTAGGCCAAATATGTCCGTGTCACGGCTAAATAAATGAGGCGGCCGATAAGTCTCCGATAAGGTTCCGGATCTGCCAGAATTTTACCGGTAGCTAAGCCGAGTTTATGATTCTGCTCAATAGGAAAATCGGCTGGCTGTGCTCCTAACAAGCCGACATCAGAGATAATATCCAATGCATATTTTCGTTGGCACAAAAAAAGGCCGGAGGAGCTACAAGCCACTTCGATACCAAGAAAATATTTTAAAGAACCAAGATCTTTCATCTTAAAACAATCACACAAATAAGTTTTGAATGTATTCAAAGCAGCAGAATCGTTCCCAGCAATAATGAGATCGTCAACGTACACAAGCACGTTAATCTGAGTCGTGCCCTTAGTAAATGTAAAGAGAGAATAATCGGAATATGATTGAAGAAACCCATATCGTTTGAGAGCCTCCACTAATTTTGCAAACCAACAACGGGGAGCCTGTTTTAGACCGTACAAAGATTTGCGTAGACGACAAACCATGTTAGAATCGGAGGCTCGGAAACCTGGAGGAAGTTTCATGTAAACTTCTTCCTCGAGATCACCATGCAAAAACGCATTACGCACATCCATCTGATGGAGTTCCCAATTTTTCGAAGCAGCAACAGCGAGGAAGGCTCGAACGGTTACCACTTTTGCAATTGGAGCAAAAGTTTCAGTGTAGTCAACTCCTTCCTTCTGATGATTACCGAGCACAACTAACCTGGACTTAAGGTGTTCAACAGTGCCATCAGAATTATATTTATTTTTGTACACCCATTGACTACCCAGGGCACGTTTTCCATGAGGAAGAGGCTCCATAGTCCACGTCCCATTAGCCTCTAAAGCACAAATTTCTTCTTCCATAGACTGTTTCCATCCATCATGAGCCATAGCTTCTCGAAAAGACCTAGGCTCTTTAGCCACGGTGATAGATGCGAGAAAGGTACGATATTTGACAGAAAAACTATCACAATTTACATAGTGTGCTATAGGATAAGGTGTACCTGAGGAACCATCGGAAGGAGTTGAGGCGGGGATGGACTTGAAGAGGAGGCAGGTGTGAGCAAGATAGTCACGGAGAAGGACGAGGGAAATTTCTCTCGCATACCCTCCCTAAAGTCCGAGTCGAGGCAACATCCGGCGTGGGAACCGGTATGGTGCAGGTTGAATCGGGTTACGGGTAACCACATCTATTATGTCATCGTCACGTTATCTGTCACGCATCATCTTGCATTTGGCACAACAACCGGTAGGTCGCCGTAAGTGCAAGTAAAGAAGTCGGTGAAGCCTGAGTAGCCGGTGTCAAGATCGCCGGTGGAATCCAGGAAGGTGAGGAACCATAGACGATTGCTAAATGGAAACTCCTCTTCAAAGAATTTTACGTCCCAGAAACAAAAAAACCTTAGTGTCAAGATCAAATAATCTCCACCCTTTTGACCAAATGGATACCCCAAAAATACACATTTTCGACTCTGACTTGCAAATTTATCTCCCTTAGTTTTCTGATTATGCGCATAACACAAAGAACCGAAAACCCGAATTGGGCCATAAGAGGGTGGTTTTCCAAACAAAATTTCAAATGGAGTTTTATTTTGCAACAAGGGTGAGGGAGTGCGGTTGATTAAATGTGCTACAGCAAGAATTGCCTCGCCCCAAAATCCAATTGGAAGATGAGCCTGAAACCTTAAGGCCCTAGCCACATTCAATATGTGTCGATGTTTCCTTTCAACCCGCCCATTTTGCTGGGGGGTGCCAATACACGATTGTTGAAATAAAATGCCGGTGGAACTAAAATAATCACGCAGACAATTAAGTTCGGTGCCATTATCCGACTGAACAACACATATTTTTTGAGAAAATTGCCGATCAATCATTACAGTAAAATTCATGAACATACGAAAAACCTCTGTTTTATCAACTAATAAGTAAATCCAAACAGCTCGTGAGAAATCATCTACCAAGGTTAAAAAATAACGTGCCCCACACGAGGAAACATGTCTATAAGCACCCCACAAATCACAGTGCACTTTCTCAAAAATCCTAGTAGACTTATATTCACTAACAGGAAAACTGTCTCTAGAATGTTTGGCACGAAAACACACCTCACACGATTTATTCAAGCTACCATAAACATTTGTAACTGTAGGGAGAAGCTTCACTACTCGTTCTGAGGGATGACCCATTCTTTTATGCCACAGCTCCAGTGAAGAAGACAACTCGTTAACCGAAACATGTTGCACTGAAGGTACTCCGCCAAAGTAGTAAAGTCCATCCCGCCTAACACCCGTTCCAATCAGGTTCCTCGACTGGTCCTGTATAGTGCACACAGAAGAATTAAATTGTACAGTGCATTGTAAATGTGTAGTTAATTGTGAAACCGAGAGAATATTGCGGTGCAAATTTGGAACAAAAAGAACTCTATCAAGAGTGATTTTGTCCGTGAGACGAATAGACCCCTCTTTATTAGCAAAGACAATATCACCATTAGGAAGTCCAACAGGACATTCCTGTATACTCCGAACAGCAAAGAAAGAAGAGTCATTGCCGGTGACGTGGTTCGATGCTCCTGTGTCAATAATCCACAAAGATGTGTCAAACTTACCACTTAGGCGGTTATCTGAGATATGAGTATTACCCACGAGGCCTACCAAGGCCTTCCTTAAGGGAGAGGGATCGGTCTTACCGGACATCGTCTAGGCTTGTGTTTCGTTGCTTACGCTCTGATACCATGAAGAAACGTAAACTCAAGATTTCATCTTATTCCATTGCCTCACCTTAGTACAGTATATATGGTTACATGAAAAAGTAGTGGCCAAGAAAAGAATCCTTGCCATACTTACCACAATAATCATTCCTATTTTAACCATAATAATCATTCCTATTTTAATAATCCTTGCCATACTTACCACAATAATCATTCCTATTTTAACCACAATAATCATTCCTATTTTAAGTCATGATCCCGTCAATCTTGCTATAATCCCGTAATATTGGGCAAGACGCAGATGCTATAATACATCTAGAGCCATGGAGAGAGATAAAGAGAGAAAGAAACTCGCTTAGATCCGAAGAGAGAGAACGCCATAAAATGAGAATGAAAGGAACATGTGGACTTGGCTGAAGGGACGATCAGCTCTGGCAAGGTGAGGTTTGGGCAAGCGAGACTGGAGAATGGAGATCGACGACAATGATATGTAAAAATGAATCTTTCCTTCATTCAAAAGAGGTTTTGGACTAGATAAATTCAATCTGAGTAATTATTAAATCAGTAAACTATTTTTCTCTCTATCCCGAGGAAAGCGTGCTTCAACCTGTGTAGAGAGAGAGAGAGGCGAAGAGAGAGAGAGAGAGAGAGAACATCACCATTGAATTCGTAGTAAATGAGAATCAATCGCAAACATCGATGACAAGGGTAGTTTGGATATTTTTAAATAAAATTAGCCGAAAAATTGTAATAGTGATGGAGATAATTGAGAATCTACTATACAATAGAATTCAGTGGGATAAAGAACGGCTGAGATTGATTATTTTTACTTATATCAAACGACTGTAATTTATTATTGATTTGGGATAAAGAGCGGCTGAGATTGATTATTTTTACTTATATCAAACGGCTGTAATTTATTCCTCACTGGCACATGTGTGAATGGCAGTTAGCTGTGTCCACGCACAACTCTTCTCCCTCTGCGTCCCCCTCTCCCTATACGATAACTCCCTACGGTTTCTCTAAAATCCCTCTGAATCAGGATTGTCAAGAAGATTCCTAACCGCACCACTCACATTAATTACAAGTCCAATAAAAGTCCTAATTAACTATGTTTATGTATGATGATAAATATAGTCCTTATACGTCTATCCTATATCAGTTTTAGTATTATATATATATATATATATATATATATATATATATATATATATATATATATATATATATATATATATACTAATACTAAAAGAAATCAAAATCAAAGTCAGCAGAGATTTGGTCATTGTAGGCTGGATCTTGATTCTTGGTAGTTAGATTCAATGACAGGGAAGAATGCAATAAAAATTTAGGGGGCTTGGATATTGTGGATCGATGCTTTAAATGAGTAAGTAGAGTGTGATCCGAGAGCACTTGAGATGGTATACTGACTACTATAAAAGGGCCGAGCTAACCGCACAACGTATTTTTCTACACCCCACTAGATCTTCATGTCCGTGTCTATGGTACGGTACTTATGGCACGGTGCCTGATTTCGTATCGCCTCTGTTTCCTTAAAAAAAATTACAACTATGACACGGTACTTATGGCAACAAATAAATAAAATCTAACAAGGTACCACATCTGTTTTCTTAAATAAAATTACTAATAAAACTTTTAATTTTTTTCTCCACTGTTGAATGATCATAATGTTTTAATTGATTCAATTTGTTATTTTAGACTTTTTTGAAACATGATTAAAACATATATTGATTTATTTAAATATTGACACCCTCCAGTACTGACATCCTCCCCTACTCGCGTCGTGCCATAAGCACGGGCACAAAGATTAGTCTAATAACAAAATGCAACATGTAGGATCAAACTAATTTTTTTTAAAAAATTGTAGGACCAAACAAATAAATATGTGTAAGTCAAATGACCAAATAATTATTTAATCCTTTAAACTACTTTATCCGTTATGAGCAAAGAGTTCCCGTTTAAAAGTCAAACTTTTTAAGAAAATGATTTTTTTAGTAGCCTATTAGCAATAAAATAACACTTTTATACTAAATTTTTTGAAAGTTGATTCTTTAAGTGAAATATCTAAAAATAAAATAATGAACTCTTTGCTCGGAACGAAAAAAGTATTTACTTAGATTATTTAAACTATTCATCTTTATATATAAGTAGTTTAAACACTTACTCGCTTAAACTAATCACTAAGTCGTTAAATCTCTCACTTAGGTTGTTTATATATGAGTAGTTTCAACTTCTCACTATGTCATTTAAATTACTCATTTTAGTTGTTTAAATAACTCATTAAAAGTATATTAGATATTTTTATTTTTGTAAATACCAAAATACCCTTAAAATGTCTTTTCTAACTGGTCAGAATCTGACTATCCATTGGTGAAGAAAAGAGGTGAGATTTTGTCCCGTCACAAAGGATATTTTTATTACTCTCTCGTTCCAGGTAAAAAGTTCGCTATTTCATTTTGATATATTTTACTTAAAAAGTCTACTTTAAAAAATTAATACATAAAAGTATCATTTTATTATTAATAAGCGGCTAAAAGTGACATTTAAAAAAAATGATTTTCAAATAAAAACTCTTTGCACGAAACGGATAAAGTATTTATTAAAGTGAAACCGTCTATTATATCATTAATGACTAATGAGTAGTTAAACGATCAACATATAGTTTAAAACACGAAGCAATCAGTTAATTACTAATGCAATCGTTCGGATCGTGTAATTGACTAAGGTGAGTTGTTTAAACGATCAAGTGAGTTGTTCAAAAGATTAAGTGTTTGTTTGGTAGTCGGATAGAGATAAACAATATTATTAATCTCAGTAGTATTAGTGTCATCGCTATCAATCTTTAATTATATATCGAATGCAATTTTGAGATAAAAAATATTATTTCCAATTTTTTTTTAGTGAATGTGCTAATAATACCACCCTCTCCATTGGTATTAATAGTGATGAGATAATGATTTTTTCAGATAACTTATGTCATTAGTCCTGATCGTCCCTATCTAGTTTTAATTCGACTATCAAACAGCTCCTAAATGTGTTGTTTATATGACAAAGATAATGGTTTAAATGACCAATGTATATATATATATATATATTTATGCTACATCCGTTGTACCAAAAACTGAATGTGCTCTTTTAAGTTGATGGCAATGGCATGCATATCTGTCTTTTTAAGTTTTTTTTTTCTTTTCTTTTCTTTCAAATTGTCTGAGGCGTATTTTGTTTTGGTAATAGAGTACAATTATTTCAAATTAGCCGTAAGAATTACTTAGACATTATTAATCCGTCTGACAATAATGTTGGATGGACGCATTTCCAATTCAAATGTACAAGCCTTCTTTTTTATTGTTGATCTGCTGACTCAAACTATTAAGTATTAACCATAAAGAAAAGAATGAAATTATGGGAAAATTACACAAATAGTCCCAGTTAAACAAAGTTAGTCCTTTTGTCCAATCTTATCTAAATTCGTCAATTTTTATGTGTTTACTTTTCACATATAACTGTTACGTACATTTGTCTTAGACTAAAATAGTCATTGCATTCTTTTATTTGGAATAGACAAAAATACCCATAATATTTTTCTTTTTTTTTAAACTTGATATAAGGGCATTGATGTAAATAGCAAAATTCTAATTTTTACACCCATATCTTCTTTATTTTCAACCCCTTTCTTTTCTGTTTCACCATGGCTACCATCATCGCTACAATTGATGGCAAACACAAATGGTTGTCCTCTATCTCTCTATTTCCTTCCTCCACTCAACAAAATTTGCACATAACCCACCCAACCAAGATCAAAATTTAAACAAATTCAAATAATAATAAAAAACAATGTGCCAGAGGGAGAGAGAGAGATATTAAGAGATGAGGAATTAAAAGTCTTAGTTCATAATAAATAGTTAGATCTACTCAAATATGCTCCGATATGGAAAATTAAAAGTTCGGAAAAAATGGAAAATTTTGATTTGACCCATGAGATGTGATATACCTGGTCCAAACCCGATCATGAGGAAAGCACATGCGAGCATCACGTGTCGATCACGAGCTCAATAACAAGGGTTCCACGCAAGCATTAGATCCAACAGAATATCCAAGCAACGACTCCTATATATCTCCGTCAAAACCTGACCGAACTCAGGCCATACCTCTCTGATTAGGGGGCCAAGCCCGTGAGTTATACACATTATTGCGTACAATACACATCACTAGCCGGGTAGGGTCATGCCTGCCCGGGTAAACTACTAGCGATCATTAGAGTCGTACGTTTCAAGGCAGGTCAAAGATTTCCTAATACTAAAGGAGTTCTTTCCTTATTCACCCCAATCTTTATGTGGTCAGCCGCCCATCACGCCTACAATTTATGATTATCTCCTAAATCTAATAGAAAACTACAAATCCCAATATTAGGCTAATTGTTTGACTTCACCGGCTTATATATACCCCTCCATAAACAGGACACACTTTCAATAGCCTAGAAACTATGTTAAATTACTTTGACTATATACAAATCTTACTCTCACGCCAGAATGATTTCACAAGGTCGTGTCTTGCAGTTCCACTAAAGTGTTGTTTTCGTATTCCTAACAGGTTGTTAGCAAAGATCTAATCCATACACTAAGCACAACTATCCTCATAAGCATTTAGACGATCCATGACTGATTTTTGCCACATCAAGATGATTAAATGCTAGCTTGTTGTATAACTACAACAGCCTTCTTTCAGGGCTGGCCCAAGGGGGAAAATGAGTAAGCTAGGGCTTTAGGCCTCACCTAATAAGAGGTCTCAAAAATAAAATAAAAAATTACTGTTACTACTAGGTTTCCACTTTCCAAAGTTTCCTAAACTAAATTTACTCCTTAATTATCTCCACTCCTTAATTATCTCATTGACTCCTTCATTTCAAGGTAGATTTGAACAATTTAAAATGTATCAAGATATTTTTGGTTTTTTATTTAGCATTGAGAAATTAAGGTCATTGTATAATGAAAATTTTAAAAAAAATTTATCTTAACCTTGAAAATTCATTAAAGCATAATGGCAACTCTTATAATGAAGGATTAAATCTGTTTATGGAACTAAAAAATTTAAGAGAAATTATACAAGTGAAAAATGATATACCAAATGACATACTTAATTACATATTAAAGGTTGATTCTTTTCCAAATGCAGAGATCGCTTATAGAATAATGCTAACAATTCCCGTAACTGTTGCTTTAGCAGAAAGAAATTTTTCTAAGCTAAAATTAATAAAATCTTATCTAAGATCGACAATGTCTCAACAAAGATTAAGTGAACTAGCTTTATCATCTATTGAAAAAGAATTGTTAAGTGAAATCGATTACAATAATTTAATAAATGATTTTGCATCTCAAAAAACACGAAAGATAAACTTTAAATAAAAATATAACAATTTTAATAATAAATTATTATTTACTTTAAAAGGCGCCATTCTATAGTTTTTAGGCATGCGACGGCTTCTCTCATCATCGCTCTCTTTCAATCGAATAATTCATTGTTGAGATAAAGCTAGTCCACTTAATCTAGTCCACTTAAAAATATAACAATTTCATTTAATAATTCTTTTTCAATCGAATAAAGCTAGTCCACTTAATCTTTGTTGAGATATTGTTGGTCTTAGATGAAATTTTATTAATTTTAGGTGCAGAAACATTATTCTATGATATACGCATTTGGAAAAGAATCAAGCCTTATTATATAATTAAGTATGTCAATTTGTGTATCATTTTTCATTTGTATAATTTCTTTTACAAATAGTTTTGTAAATAGACCTAATTCATCAATATCAGAGTTGTCATTATGTTTTAAAGAATGTTCAAGGTTAAAACAATTGGCTTTTAAATTTTTATTATCCAATAACCTTAATTTCTCATTAAGTAACCTAAAGTCTTTTAAATTTTTATTATCCAATAACATTAAGTTCTCATTAAGTAACCTAATAAGAAAAACTAGGAGTCACTTAATATATTTTTTAAAAAAAAGGTAGTAATTTTTTTTGGAGGCCTAAAGATTTTTGAGGCCTAAAGCAAGGGCTTCCTTGCTTCACCCTTGGGCCGGCCCTGGTTTCATCATAGATCTAGCATTAGCAACCGGAGTTTTGACGAAGATTGGGGAGGAGGGGATGGAGGCAGAGACGTATGACACGAATTTATCCTACACATTTGGTCCTCGTACGCTTTTTACGTGAGATGACCATTTTAGTTCCGGACAAATGCAAGTGATAGACACATGGAGGCACTTATATGGCGTATTGTTTCACCATAGATCTAGCATCAGCAACCGGAGTTTTGAAGAAGATTGGGAGGAGGGGATGGAGGCAGAGACGTATGACACGAATTTATCCTGTACATTTGGTCCTCGTACGCTTTTTACGTGAGATGATCATTTTAGTTCTGGAGAAATGCGAGTGATAGACACATGTAGGCACTTAATGGTTTTTTTTTTTTACTATAATTTGGACGAAAAACAAACTGTGTTTAACGTTCTCGGTTCAAGGACCCAAGTTTTGAAAAAAATATCCTAAAAAACCGTAGAGCACATGACTATTTGGGTAATTTGCACAAAAATTAAATGGAAAAAGGTGATGTGACATATTGTTCTATCAACGCTCACAACTTCCTCTCTCGTTTTAGAGCGTCCACAATGGACACCCGAAACTACACTCCAAAACCGATTTTGGAGATTTTTAACGAAACTGAAGCCTGCAGTGGTCTCCCGATACCGCCCCCGTTCCCTATAATGCAGTGCAGTCTCGCGAAAGAACGGGAGAAGCTTACCTTGAACAGTAACTCTTCGTTGGTCTCTTCTCCCACACACACGCACACACTGAAACTCAAGCTCTCCACTTCTGATTCGAAACACAAATCAAAATTCCAAATTCCCCTAATTTTCTCAATTGGGTTTTCAATTCCTCAATCAATTAATCGATTTGATCGATCAAAATGGGGAAAGGAGGCGTGAGTGAAGGCGTACTTTGTTGAGGGATACTTCGAGCTTTCATTTTGATTATTTGATTTTCGGGACTAACTCGTTATGCGCGTTTGCGTTGAATCTCGTATTTTTGCTTTTTGGGAAGACTTACGCATTGACCAGGAATGTGGTGGGGTTGTTAAGGATTGGTTATTGATGGCTTTCTCTTGGTCGGTGCTTTTTGGGTTTGCATATTACAATCATGCCAAGTTACAGTGATGAAGGCAATGGAAGCCGAGAAGAAGACGATGGTTCAGATCGATGATGAGTCCAGGAAGTTGTTGGAGGGTAGAGAAGAGGAAGAGGGAGGGAGAAAGAAGAGTCCGGTAATTGATTTCTTGCTAAACTGCACAATATTTTTTCATAGGATATAAATTCATAATATAAATATTTTATTCAAATTATGGTAGGAAAATAAAAATAAAACTGATAGAAGATATATTGGTAGTTAGGTTTGTTAGTTGAGATTTGAGAGATTTTAGGTTTTTGAAGAGTTGTATGGAGAGTGCTTATTGGAGTGAATTCTTTTATAGAGAGTTGAAAAAGTGTAATTGGAACAAAAAACGAAGTGTTTGGAGAATAGTTTTGGGAGTTGTCATTGTGGTTGCTCTTACATAAGAACGATGAGATCATTTATATCAATCCTGCATCTTCTTTATGCTTTTATGGATATTAGCTGTCATATCAAATGAATTTCTTCAATCATTGGCATCACTTGTTAAAAAACCTAATGTTTGGGGCATTGAAATATTTCATCCATCACCAAATTATCATTTTACTTTTTTTTATTCCTCTCAAATAATTATTTTTTTTGAATTTTTTTTAGGATAATATTTTTATCATTTTATTATTATTTTTTCATCTTACTTTAATTATAAGACACATATACACAAACTTTAAATTAAATTATACATCAAATTTATATTAATAATTTAATCAAATATTTTTTCTTAAATCGTGCGTAAAGTTCATTAACACGATAATTTAGGGACGGAGGGAGTAATGTTTAATTGGTGGCACAAGGTATGCCAATACTATATCGAAGAAAGCACTACTTTGGACATGAATGATCGATGTAGTTGCTTCGACCTCTATTTGTCGAGATTTGCTTGGTCACGCAGCGGTACAATAGAGCAAATATTGGCCAGTTGATATTTTGCTACTCACACCACGGTGGGTACAATCAATATTTGTACGCTTTTGAACACAAACTATGCAATCTGGTTATGACTTGTACTAAAAACTTTTGGGCGACCTCCTAGTCATTTTAATAACTTTAGGTTGGATAAGGCGGTAACGTTCGACAAGATGATCGTGTTCTAGGACAAGACGATTGTACTACTTTAACATAATGTTTCTGTTGTCAAAACGACCACATTTAGGGAGAGAAGACAACCGTATTTATGACAAGGCCGTCGCGTTACATGAAGTAAGGCGACCGCGTTCGTATGACACAATTGTTCTTCAGTTTTCTTATTTAAATCGGTTTAAAATTTGATATTGTATCTCTATATGCTAGTGTACTTTTGCCCGTGCCGATGGCACGACGCCAGTTTATGAATTTATCAATAAGTAAAGCAGATAATGTGGAAATTAATTAATATTTACTTATAATTTGTCTAAGTTAATTATGATAACAGTTAAAAAGAAAAAAAAACAAATATTTCAAATTACAAAACTTACGAATTTTGTAAAAATTTATTTGTATACGAAATTGCGGGTCGGAAAAAAATTAACTTGATTATGATGATAATTAAAAAGAAAAAATTAAAATAGAAATATTCAAAACTTAGACATAAATTAAATTGAGATTCGTTTCAAAAAATAAATTGATTAAGTTAATTACGATAACAGTTAAAAAGAAAAAAAATAAATATTTCAAATTACAAAACTTACGATTTTTTTTTTGCATAAAATTCATTAATTAATTAAAATATCGAAAAAAGAAGGGACGTAAGTTTGGTGGAGGAGGGATTAGTGGCCACCAACCGTGAATAGTGGGGGAGTTGGAGAGAGAGAGAGGGGGTAGTTGCTCAACCGCCGTTCACACATGTAAACTAGGGGTATGATAATGACCGTAGGATTTCAGTAAAGGAATCAATCTCAACCCAAATAAACTTTAATCAATTCTGCAATTATACATATTGTATTATATTATAACCCCCCCAAACAACATTTCTACGGTTGACAAAATGAAATTTTAACTTAGTTTTGCCAGTTGCCACAAATCAGGACATGGGGTGCAGGAATATCACTTTTATTTCATCCAATCCGGGTTCAAGTTGCATGAAAAAGGAAAGATTGAGAAGGGTTAGCCTTATTCTGGACGGAAAGAAAAAACGAAAGAAATCAGTTGCACTTGATATTTGCTGAAGAGTTGATATAAAGGTAAAATCAATATACAAATTATGTACTCGAAAACTTAACCCACTTGAAAGTTGAAACCTTGTAGAAGCTTCACCTAAGCATTCCAGACGATAGACCGGATTACTTGAAAAGGGATAACCAAAAACTACAATACACAGCTACCGGTAAATGGTAATTGCTTCCCTCCAAGGAAATCAAAAAAGCCCACCTTGAGCAATGAGCATTCAATCATCCTAGACTAGTCTAATATTGATCCCTAACATAACATTTCTCTTTGCTATTTACATTTGGAAGGAAGATAATGAGAGATGGTCGAGAAGAAGTGGCCGGAGAGCTGATTTGTTGGATCAAAAATGGAGCAATTCATTTAGTCATGCCAGCAAAGAAGCATGACTACACATCTCCTAATAATGTACAGCCTCCCTCTCTGCTCTTTAAGAAACCTCCCAAGTCTTCTGCCTTGTAGCCTTTTCTTCGTCCCTTCTCCTTCTTTAATCTTGGAACAACTCTCCATTTTTTTTTAAATTTGTGTGTGTAGGTTGAGGACTTGAGTGACCTAATCGATCGTTTTCAAGTTTCAAGTAAAGGGAATTAAGAAGCCAAGACAAGAGAGAATGAGTGTGAATTTGCTGTAATTGTGTAGCATAGGCAATGGGTCTCCCTCTTATAGAGTGTGAGGATGTACAAGTGGTCCCACCACAGATACAAGGACAATTGCCCCTAGTCCATAGGTTCCACGTTTCTCTCTCCTCTCATGTGGGAATCTATGCTCCTAACTCTCCGTGCCACATCATCTCCTGTACGTACAAGCATTTACATGGGCAACATCCACCTAGAGAGTTTGGTCGGCCATATATCAAGAAGCTCGGAATTTTTACTTTTTATCGTAACTTTTCAACTAATTACACACACGTTTTCTAATATTCCTCTTCTTTCACTTGCTATATGGTTTTAAAAAAATTAATCGAAAGTATTATAAATATTAGTATAATATATGCTTATTTTTTTGTTTCTTTGAACATATAATCATAAATAAAATATGTAAAAAAATGAAGATAAAGTGATAAAAGTGTTTGCCTAAAAATAAAAATTTGAAAAAAAATAATTATTTTAGAATTGACAAAAAAAGAAATGTTAACAATAATTTAAAAACGAATGGAATATTAGCGTATGTTTGTTTAAAGTATGATCTCGAAATTGCATGCCGCAATGTCTAAACAATCACATGTTATATCTAAATGCTTTTACAACGTGAGGTTAATATGCTACGATATTGGGATCTATAGCATTTTGCATAAGAGAGGAAGGATCAGGAATTCCGGATTGGGGCAACGTTTTTTTTTTCCTTTCCCATAATACTAGAAAACTTTGATCACTTGTAGTCTTGTATGAAGAAGGGTAGCTGCTAGGATGCTTCCTTCATGTTTTCTTGAGTTTGAGTTTGACTCTATTTGTAGCTATAGGATATTGGCATATTGCAGCTTTGAGCCTTAACTAAGCTCTCATGTCCCAATTATCAACAACATTGTTCTCCATGCACCCATACCAAGAAAAATGTTATGCAGTTTGTCCTCTACAAACCCACAATCAAATCAATAGATTAAGTGTACACAAAGACGATTAATTATGGGCTTGATCGATATCCGTAATTTAATTAGTCAAAGATTCGTCCCACCCGTTCGTGTTCATCAAAAGTTGTCCTTATTTTGCATATAGCTAGTCAAACTTAAGAGCTTGTGATGACTTAAAAAGCATACAAACTCTGAGATGTTTTTGAAGGCCTCTCCCAACAGGCAGGCAGGCAGGCCGGGGACATTGAGGATCGATGAATTAGTAAAATATTAAGGGTTTTGAACCCTAAAAATTGCATCAAAGGTACGAATGATGAGCTTGATTCCAACACTAATAAAGTAAAGGCCAAATTACAAAATTCCCCCCAAAGTATACACCAAATCCCAGATCACTACCCAACATAAGTTTTGTGCCAATATGGTATCTGATGTTGCCATTTGTGTCAAATAACTACCTAGGCCCAACGTCTGTTAATGAAAAATCGTTAAGTCTCACGTGTTTTTGCACGTGATGGGTATTTTGGTCGTTTCCTTTTAGAGAGAAGTCGTTGACGACATGTCAACAAACAAAGGGGATTGATCTGTCTCTCTCTCTCCTCTCACGACGGCTTCCCCATCTCCTCTCCAACCGCCGACTCTTTCCGCCTGCTCACCCTCATTCAAGCAAAACTCGGCCACCTGCCTCTCTCGCATTGACAACAACCCCAATCCGCATCCCCCATTGTCAAGCTGCAAAAGATCCAAGTTGTGGGTCTTCCATAGTCGGCGTCCTCAATCTTCTCTCAATATTTCTCCCCAGTTCGCTCTGGCTCCCGACTCGCCATCACCCATCTCTGACGCATCAGCTTCCAGGCTCTCTTCAACTTTGGCCAAAGCTGGAGCCAATTTCGTTTACTTTCACAGCAGCACCAGCGAGTTCGCTCCAGTTCGGAAGCTCTGTATTCAAGACGCTCCAACTCCAGCCCAATTACGAACTCTGGTTTTTAATTTTGGAACTCTCCTGAGCAAATTCAAGTAAGATCTTTCTATTTTTGTTGGTTATTTTCTGCGATTTGAGAATATTGTTGTTGATAATTGTAGATTAAGTATACTCTGGATATACTATTGTGCAAGTTGAGTTGTGGTGGTGATTGAGTTTTTCTTCATGATTAATCGGGTGGGCTTGATTTTAATTGAAAAATTTTCCAATCTGTTAGGGGTTTAGATTACTGCAATTCATTAACATATTTGAACTGGGTTTGAATTGTTGGTTGGAGATGGTTTGGTGATTGATTTTTCGAAAAATCTAGATTCCTACCGATAACTTGGAGCTGGGTTTTGAAGGAAGGAGAACGACGGCTTTGGTGATGAAGATTGACGATGGAAATGACCAAAATACCCATCACGTGCAAGAACACGTGAGACTTAATGATTTTTCATTAACAGACGTTGGGCCTAGGTAGTTATTTGACACAAATGGCAACATCAGATACCATATTGGCACAAAACTTATGTTGGGTAGTGATCTGGGATTTGGTGTATACTTTGGGGGGAATTTTGTAATTTGGCCTAAAGTAAATGGTGTTTGAAACCTTACTAGTTAATCCTATTATATAGTATTGTTTCCCCCACTCCACAAAACAATTAGCTAGCTGGGGAAAGAGCTGTGATCCATCTTAATTCTTATACTGAAGTGTGAAAAGCAGCTTCCTGTTGGGGGAAGAGTAGGCCGATTCTTAACCCCCCTAATGCCTAAACTATTGCATATCAAAATATGATCAAACATGATTGACTGGTGACTACACACACATATTCAACTACTTCCCTTCCCTAGTTCCCTTTATGTAATCTTATGGTTTGTGACCATCGAAAATGTCTAAAAATGCCCCCATCAACATCAAAGGTGTACATTGCTTCAATTGGTAAATGAGAGGGGCGATTTAAACCCAATTCATAATTGAAGGGGGTAATTTGTAATGTACCTTCATGTCATGCACAACAGTGCAAGTGTGCAACACGGATATGCAATTCACAAGTGCTTACGGTAAAACACACATCAACTCATCCATCAATTATTAATATTCGTAAATTAGGATAATATGTAGTTTGTTTTAAATTCAAGTGCATGAGAGACCGTTATTAAATTAGTAAGAAAAAAGTAAGGAGAAATTAATTTGACTATGTTTTTTAAAAATAAATTTTACTAAAATGACAAAAAAAATTGACAAAAAATAAAGTAAAAACAATTATTTAATGACCCATGGAGTATTACTGACTATATTGGTCAGTGGTAACTATATATAATTATATATGTATGCATATTTATATATATTGGCTTGTTGGACCCGCCCCAGCTCATGTCATGCACGGATATGCAAGCTTACAGTAACACACACATGAACTGATCCATCAAAGGGCAATTGATCTAATCGCTACATTATCTAAATGTTATTGCAGCCCGTGGCTCAATCATAAACTCCACCTGTTTCAAAATTATGTTGCTTAAAAATAATTGATTTAATTATTAATATAGATTTGATGTCTGATTTTCTTTAAATGCCATGTGTACGTGGCTGATAATCAAAATAGAAAATAATGGTAAAAATAATGTCCTAAAAATAAAAGTTTTAAAAAAGACAATTATTTTGAGATAGATGAAAAAAAAAAAGTAGGACAATAAATTTGGGAACAAGGAAGTATACTATTGTACATGGTTTTTTTTTTTTTTGGGAAAATAGTCAATTTTTCCATGTACTTTGACCAATCATTCAATTTTGCCACTGTATTATATTTCAAACAAAATTAACCTTGTACTTGAAAAAAGAGATGCAATTTTACCATTATCACTAACTGTCATCCAATTTTTAACGGAATTGATTTCAGTTGCCTCCCCTAAGGTTTTTTAAAATTTAGGAAGATGCTTAATGATTGTTGAAATTAAAAATTAAATGATTTATGGTTCTTAAATTATAATTCATTTTTTCTTTGCGAAGTTTAAAAAATATATTTTATGAACAAAAAAAGCAAAGAATGCGTGAAATATAAAAATGCAAATAAGAAGGAAAGATATTTTTGCCTAAATAAAAAATTAAGAGAAAAATATAAATAATACAAAAGTGCTCAATAGCTCACTTACATTTGACAAAAGCTATTTACCAGCTGAGATTAAATCGTTCTAAAATATTTAACGGTTGAGATTCGTCACATGTGTGGTGGTTATCCTTTATATTAATAAATTATTTACTAAATTAATAAATAATTATTAAATAAAACATATAAGACATAAATCATCAAATAACATTAAAAGTCGAATTAAAAGTTTTTATTTGTAATATTATCTTTATAATTCTCAATTATAACAGATTTTGAAAAACGTTAATACAAAAATAATTTATAATTTTAGTCAATTCTTGTTATGAATCAAATTACATTCAATAAATGTGTGTTAAAAACTAGATTTAATGAATTATTTTTAAAAATTATTAATCGATTAGATTTCCTTTAAACTTATTATGTTTTATTATTATTGTTATTATTATATTTTTATTATATGATTCATTAAGACAAAGTGTATATATTAATTAATTTAAATATTTTTCTCTTATTTTTTATTCAAATGATATATCTTTTCTTCTTATTTGCATTTTTTTATATTTTATTAATTCTTTCATTTTTTGTTTATAAAATTGTATCTCTTTAAACACTTAAAACAAGAAAAAAAAGCCCCCTTAAAATTTATGAACCAAAAAACAATCTACCTTTTAACATCAACAATCATTAAGAACTTCCAACATTTTAAAAAATTTAGGGGAGACAACTAAAATTATTTTTGGTAAAATAAGATGATAGTTAGGATAGTGACGAAATTGCATCTATACTTAAAAATACAATGACAATTTCGTTAAACAAATAATACAAATACGAAATGTAACAATTTATCAAAGTACAGTGACAAAATTAAATATTTTTCCCTAGTTTTTTCTATGGGTCAGAATTCTCTTATCAATCAAGTCTTTTTCTATGGGTCAGAATTCTCTTATCAATCAAGTCTTGAAGGGCCTACTTAGGAGATCCCGAAGTTTCTAAGCCATCTTTTTTTTAGTATGTGTTGTTTGATTCAGCAAAACGATTAAAATTAGTTAAATTTTATTTCAAAGATATCCGTTCAATGAATAATAATGTGAGCGTAGTTTTTTTCTTAGGTGAAATCACTTAAAAAGAAAAGTTAGATAGTTTTTTTTTTGAAGGAATGGAGAGTAGGGGTGGCAAAAATTTATCCAACCCAATGAGTTATCTATTATATCCATTATAAAAGACTTATTGATTATTATCCATTAACACCCATTAACAAAATGGATAATTATGGATAATTAACCGGTTATCCATCGGATTTATCCACTAATGTCACCACCGTGAACAGTCTCCACCCACCGCCGTCATTTCAACCTTCGGCCTACCACCGCCGGCAAACCACCGCCAACCGCCTTGCCCACCAAGCCACCACCTCCAACCGCCTCCACCGCCACCACCGTCACTTTTTACTTAAAAATAATAATAATTAAATGCATAGCTTACCATTAGTGAGATTCAAACCTGAATCAAATTGTCTTACAACAAAGCTTATTACCATTAAACTAGACCACTTTTTGATATATATTTGAAAGTTAATATAAATATAAGCAAGTAATCATAAAAATTATTGATTATTATGAACGTATTTGTTATTTGTTTTGGATTAAGAATATTTGTTTGTTATTTATAATTTATAATTTATAATTTATAATTTATAATTATAATGAATATAAATTTTTAATTTTTTAATAAGGTATTTGACTTTTTTATTTTTTCTTACTTTTACATAATCATTTATTAGTGTCAAATTAATAAACACGTATATTTTCTATCTCACAACTATGAAGACTATTATAAAATTTTGACAACTTTATATATGAAAGGTGATAAAAATAGTGTCGCATTGCAAATATTACTTTTTATTTGAGGTGTAAAAAAAGGAAAGAAAAGATAAATATCAAAATTAAGAAAATATCTTGGTTATTGTTGAACGTGGGGCCCGTTAATTTTTTATTAAATGTGAAAAGTTGGTGAAAATATTATGATTTATGAATATTAAGTTATTAACTTATCATTGTGTGTATGTGTGTGTTTTTGTCATGTGTGTGTTTTTTTTGGCATGTGTGTGTTTGAGTGAGTTTGTGTGTGTATGTTATGCTTATTGAATCATAATATAAGTATGCAAGTAATACTCAAAATAATAAATGATATTTCTTATTGGATATTATCCGGATAATACCCATTTATTAATGGATAATATTGGATATTATCCAATAACACCCATTAAGGTTAATGGGTGTTATTGGATAATATCCAAAACTACCTATTAACCTTAATGGATGTTATTGGATAATATCCAAATTAACCGATAACACCCAATTGCCACCCCTATACATAAAGTAGATAGAGAGGAGACAGTGGTGATTATTTAGCACTCAAGTCACACCAAATTTTGAGACAGTTGGGCAGAATTGGTCCAATCAGATTGCTTGAAGTACTATAATCTAAAATGATTCACTTAAGATAATTACCCAAGAAAGATTTGGAATCACGTGTTGATCTCGTGACAGACATGGTCTCTGCCTCCAATATAGCAAGCATTCTTGATTTTTTTATGTTGGTGTTTTTTCTCGGGGTGGGGAGGACGCGAGTTGGAGAAACCCAGCTCATTAGTGTTCACCACTTTCGTGTTTTCCTCCCTTGGGCCTTGACCCAAAATCAAGACTCAGGGGCAATGCTTCCTATGATTTTTATTCTCAAAATCGTATCAATCTTTTTTAAAATAATGTGATTAATTTCCTTCTTTGCCGAGCTTAAAAAAATAATAATAAATTCCTGTATCAGTCCCAAGACTAAAGAAGCTGGGTTGCGTAAATGTATATATATAGGCCACTTTCAGAATGAAATAGGAAAAATAAAATCATACATATTTGAGTTGAAGTATTAAATAAATATATATGAATAAACCCCTAAGGGTAGGCCAGGTCGCACACTCTGAATGTTTGGGCTTCAAAGTGTGAGGTATCATGTCGGAGAAATTGTGAGTTGGTCCACTAGTTTAAGTTTCTAATCGCTAATATATATTCTTTTTTTTTTCAATCGTAAAAATAATTTTTGTGGGTAAAATAACTACGATATCCATAATGAATCGAATATGTGTTATGGAGGTCACTTACTCAGTGTATCGAGTTAGGGCTGGCAAAAAGTCCCGTTTTTCCGTCCCGACCCGACACACGTCCTGATCCCGACCCGACATAATCCCGATCCCGACTTATTTCGGGACGGGATTCGGGAAATATAACAATCCCGTCGGGATTCCCGATCCATCCCGACTATTTTTTTAATTTTTTTTAAAATTTTTAACTTTTTTGAGTGTCTAGTGTTGCCAAGTCAAAAGACTATTTTTCAAACAATGTCTATTTTGTGCTTGCTAAAATTATTTAATGGTATTCGTTAAATTTATTTTCACAATATTGTAGTTTTTTTTGCCTATCAAGTTTCTGCACTTAGTACAACTCTTCTCATTCGAGTGAGGAGTGCATTTTGGTCATAATGATAGATTCATCAATATCCACCATTAATTATATATATTTTTTATTTTTTTAAGAAAGCAAGGCGGCACTTGAGAGAATTTTATTAAATAAAAAGGAAAGTACAAACTTGAGGGGGACAACCAGCCTTACCCAAAAAGGGGGGGATAAAGGAGCCTGACCTCGAAAAGGAAATACAACGGAAACAAGCTAAATAAAAACAAAACAGCTAAACAAGAGAACATCCCTGCAAAAAAGAAAAAAAAAAGAAAACCAGAACTACAAAACTAAGAAATACGAATTCTAGGGATACCTTGGGCATCCATAGATAAATTACCGCGAATAGATCTGAGAAGAGAATCTAAAGAAGGATAGATAGAATCAGAACAAGAGTCCATAGCAATGTTAGCCAGGGAGTCCGCACCCGAGTTAGCTTCCCGATAGCAAAGATTAAACACATAGTTGGCAGCACGTTGCATAGATAAGATAGACCTGATTTGATAAGAGAAGCGCCAAGGGATAGAATGACCTTTGGAGAGACAACCAAACAAAAAAGATGAGTCCATCTCAATAGTAGCATTCTTGATGTTGTTGTAGAAGAGCCGTTCCACTCCACAAAAGTAAAGCTTGAACCTCCGCAAAAGAGTTAGAAGCATGATCATAATAAGAAGAGAAACTATGAACTAGATTACCTTGGTAGTCACGAATAATGCCACCCCCTCCACTTTGACCAGGGTTATTTCTACTCTCGCCATCAGAGTTAAGCTTTAGAATCCCAAAAGGAGGAGGAGACCAAGAGATAGCTCTAATATTGATTTTCTTACGCGTCTTATAAGAGATAAGATTTCCTAAACCATGATAAATCTTGTAGTTAGCCACACTAAGAATAAGATCCATCTCTGCTTGGATAGAGTGGAAGAGGACGGAGACGGAAGTAAGACTATCCTCCATGACATCTTTATTACGAGCTTTCCATAGGTGCCAAAGGATTAAAGCAGGGACAATAATGAAGACCATCGATCTAGAATGAGTCCACCAATGCATGCAGATAGCTGGGATAGAGTCCGCACGACTCCTAGCTATATTAAATTTGTCTTGGAAGTTAGACCAAATCTGGGAGGCAATGTTGCTATTAACAAAAACGTGGGAGAAAGTTTCACAAACCGGATTGAGAGGACAACAAGAGTAGCGAGAAGCAAGGCTTATGCCTTTCTTAATAATAGCCTCATCAATGGGGAGCCTCTTGAGGAAAATACGCTATAAAAAGATACTAATAGATGGAGGAAGTAAGTGATGCCAAATAAATTCAGAAAATAAGAGAGTACCACCGGCTTCACTGACAATGGCTATAGCAGATTTAAGAGTGAAAATACCCGAATCTGGAAAAAGCCCAGCAAGGTTTGTCTTCACTATCCGAAAGAACAATCCTCTGATCATTAATAAAAGATTTAGCTCTGGAAGTAAGAGAGGCTTCCGCAAGTAAGGAGAGAGAAGAAGGAGAGCGGTATAGGTCTTTGACTTGAGATAGTTGATTGTTGTCATTTGAAAAAATATTAGGGCAATCAATCCAATTATCAAGTCTAATAAAACAATTACCCTTACCAATAATCCAACGTGATATGGGGTTCAGCAATATGTCTTATGTGAAGCATACGAGACCAAGTATGAGAGCCTTTGCAACAAGATTGAGTAGGATGATCAGAATGGCAATATCTAGCCTTCATGAAAGTAGACCAAATATTATCTTGGGTGCGAAACCTCTACCAAAGCTTGATGGAGAAAGCTCCAATGAGATCTGAGAAGGAGTGAATACCCAGACCTCCTTCCGAAGTGGGTCTACAACACTTGGACCAGGCTATCCAGTGGGACTTGTGACGCCCGTCGATCGAACCCCAGAAAAAATTGGCCACCAATCTATCAATGAGTTTAATAATAGAGACAGGGGGATCAAGAGCAGCAAAGAGATAGGTAGCCACAGATTGGAGAACATGCTTAATCAAAGTTAAGAGACCGGACATCATAAGGAAAGGGCCTATCCAAGAGGCTATGCGACACTGCAGTTTAGATAGAAGGATATCAAAGAATTGTTTCCTCTTGCGACCACAATATAAGGGGCAACCTAGATAAATAATGGGGAGAGAACCCAATCGAAAATCAAGAATCCGAGTAATGCTTTGAACTCTCCTATCATTCAAGGAGGCATCCACATAATAACTACATTTAGATTTATTAATCAGCTGCCCCGAGCAACGTTCATAGTTCGCAATGGAGGGAAATGTGTTTGTTGAGAGATCTAGCATGGCCATTGCAAAAAATGACAACGTCATCAGCAAAAACAAGATGGGATGTAATGGGACATCCCCTAGAAGTGGAGAAGGCCACTGAGGGATCGTCAGAGTGAAGCTTAATGAGGCTTCTACTTAGAACTTCCGTAGCTAAAATAAATAGGCTGGGAGATAAAGGATCTCCTTGACGAAGACCACAAGAGGACTGGAAAAAACCAATAGAGGCACCGTTAATGAGAATTGAAAACCAGTTGCTGGATATAGATTGCCAGACCATATCAATAAAAACTTCATGAAAACCAAATCTCTTGAGGACTTTAATCAAATAAACCCAAGAAACTCTGTCAAAAGCTTTAGCCATATCAAGCTTCAGGACCATGTTAGAACCAACTACCTTTTTACCTAGGTAGCTCATCATCTTCTATGTGAGGAGAATATTGTCATGAATGTCATGACCTTTTGTAAAAGCACTTTGATTATTAGAAATGAGCTGAGGCAGAATAATGCTAAGTCTTGAGGAGAGGAGCTTGGTAATAACTTTGTTGCAAAAGTTACACAGACTAATGGGGCGAAGATCTTTGAAAGAGGAGGGGTTGTCAATCTTCGGGATAAGAGCAATGAGCGTGCTCGTCCAAGACCTAGGCAACTGAAAACCAGCAAAAAACTCGAGGATAGCCTAATGAAGATCCTTGCTAATAATATCCCAGCAAGTAGAGAAGAATTTTCCAGAAAATCCATCAGGACCCGAACCACTATCACCGTTAAGCCCCATAACAGTGGTTTTAACTTCCTCTAAGGAGGGGGAGAGATAAGCATATTATTCCAAGATGGAGAGACCATACTAGGAATAACATCCAACAGGTTCTCATTAGTGGGAACATCAGAAGATAATTGACATTTAAAATGGCTAATGGCAGCCTGTTCGATAGAATCTTCTGAATCAAGAGTGTTGCCTTCATAATCTATAATAGAATGAAGAAAGAGTTTCCTCTGAGCATGGCGAACAAAAGCATGAAAAAGCTTGGTATTTCCCTGACCCTCTTTAAGCCACTTGATACGAGATTTCTACCGCCAGTAAGATTCTTCTCGATTGAGCATAAGGTGGTGTTTAGCTTGAGCCTCGAGGAGATTACTACGATTGTCATTGGAAGAATTCAATTCAAATAACAACTCTTTTTCACAAACCATATCTTCTACCTCTTTTAGGAGAGAGAAGATATTACCAAAAACCTCCTTATTCCATTTTTTAAGAGCATATTTAACATTTCGAAGCTTACTGGAGAAGGCAGAAAGAGGTCTATCATAAATGGAAATATTCCAAGCATCACTAACCACATTGAGAAAACCCGGGTGACTGATCCAAGTATTAAGAAACCGAAATGAAGTGGGCCGACGCACAAAATCTCTAGAAAAAGTGATAAGGAGAGGGGAATGATCAGAGCAAGTCCGGGAGAATGTAAAACAGTCGAGGTAGCGAAAGAGCCCAGCCAGTCAGAATTTCCCATAAATCTATCAATACGTTCATGAATGGTTCTTGTTCCTTCTCTTTTATTCCACTAAGTGAAGGAGGGACCAGAGAAACCCAAGTCCGTAAGACCAGAAGAAGAAAGGCAAGCATGGAGGTCCAAAGCTCCAGATATGTCCCAACCAGTGCCACCACTTTTTTTTTTGAAGGGTGAAGAGTACAGTTAAAATCACCACCAACAAGCCAAGGAGAACCTTGAATCTGCGCCCAATATTTATTAAATCTGACCAGAGGTCGCGTCTCTCCTCTATGTCACACTTGGCATAGACACATGTGACATAAGAGAAAGAAGGCCAGGAATAGTGTTGAATTCGAAGCGTTAACTGTTGAATGGAGCTATCAAAGACCTGACAAGTGAAAGCAGCTTTGACAAAAGTCCAGATTTTACCATTAGTATTAGAAAAACAAAATCTAAATTTTAGCTTACGGGTAATAATGTTAATTCTGTTAATATCTATCATGGGTTCAAATATAGAAATTAGCGAAATATTACGAGCAAAGATTAAATACTTTAACGTTGCAATAGTGGGGTCATTACCAATCCCATGAACATTCCAGAATAGGGACTTAATATCCATGGGAAACCTTAGTAGGGGAAGAGGCCGAGGGCTTGGATGCCTTTGATCTAGTGTAGCGATCAGAAACTGAAATATTTTTGGGATGCTTTGAACCTTTAGAGGGAAGAGGGATTTCTAGATGAAGAACATCAATAGTTGAAGTGTCCTGATCCTCCTCCTCAAGGACGTCCAGAACAACAAATTTATTAGGGGAAGTATTCAAAGCAGATGAGTTGTAGTTCCCTTTTCCATCTTCTATAATAATTTGGGCTACATCAGATTCTTTAACATCCAGACTTGCCAAAGAGTCTACCACGTGTTCCTAATTGTTGATTTCGGAGGGGGAGAGATTTCCATTACGGGCAGCTTGAGCTACATCCACGGTGTGAGCAGAATTACCAGAAGGCGAACCATTCTCTGAGAAGTTCTGATGTGGAAGACATTGGGCGTTGGCGGGGGGTTGAATGAGATCCTGCATATGAGATGGAGATAGCGAGCTTTAGGGGTTTGTTCCCTATAAGTTGTTAGTTTCATGGGATTTTGGGTCCTGCAAAGTGTTAGTAGATTGCAAAGTTGCCAACTTCATAGTGGTATTATTTTCATGTAAAATAGCGGTATCATGCGACAAAGGAGATAAGTTTTCAGGAGTACCAATCTGAGTTTTTTATTGGGGTCCAGCGAGTCGCTTTTTCAGTGGGAGGCAGTTCAGATTTTTGTTTTTTCCCTTCTGTTTGAGGCGGATTTTTAATTTTGCACAAGGCCTCTTGGTGTCCTTGACGAAAGCAATGACTACATTATGGCGGTAAGTTTTCTGCTTCCACAATTTGCTAAAAACCTGGATATTTGGTTCCATTTTCGATCCGGATACGCTTAGGGAGGGTTTTCAACAAGTCAACTTCAACACAAATGCGAGCAATAGTAGGACGAGATAAATTGATGGTCGGGTGGTCAAGCATCAGAGGCTTGCCGAATAAGTTAGCAATAGCGAATAATACAGTTTTATGAAACAAGTGAATTGGGAGACTAGGGAGAGTAAACCAAATCGGGACTACTGAGCACTCAACATCGGGTCTGAAGTCTGGAGTCCACTTAAAAATACGCATAGGGTGTCTTCCCAGGTACCATTGGTCTTTAATCCAGATACGTTGGAAGTCTTCTTCATGATTAACTTGAATGAGGACATGCTTAGAGTCAAGATGAGCAACTGAGAAAGCAGCCTTGAGTCCAAATGTGTGGAAAGCTTTGCGAGTTGATTCCATTGACGGCCGGCCATGGGAGAATTTCCCCACAAGCATGTGGCGGAATGGATTAGCTAGCACATCAGTAAGCTCGTCTGAAAACTTGAGAGAGGGTTCACCCTTGTAGAGGGCCGGAGGGATGATGAATGTAAGAGCATTAGTTTGTGAAGAACTGGGAGGAGAAGAGAGAGCTGCAGCGAAGGTCTTCGGAGAAGCAGGCAGGTCAGTAGCAACTAGCGGGTCTTGCATGGCTTCCGCCATGGCACAAGAGGGCAAAACAGCCCAACACAAGAGTAATAACGAAAAATATACTGAACCACAAGAAGGGGTCCGCCGGAATAGACCAAGAAACCCTAAAACAGCTTCTGAAAACCCCATGTGAGGGCGGGATTCCTGAAGACTAAGGTTTTGAAGTGCCGGTGGCAGAAACCTAACCTTAGCAAGCGGCCCAAGAAGGTGATGTTTGACGGAACCTTCAACCTTGTGAAATACCCTTAGAATCTGGACACCACGCTAAACCCTATACTGACCAGAACATGTAACAAAACACCAATCTGGAACAGAATCCTGAACCCGTGGGAAGGAGACGGAAGGGAAGTCACAAACAAATTTGGGAGCATGAAAGTGCCGACTGCCAGTGCCAAACCCCAGCTACCGGAACCCTAGAGAGAATTTTTTAGAGAGAGGATTTAATGACTTTCCCACCCTTAAGTAAATATTCAAGTATACATGTAAATATACATTCTGAAATCTTAATCATGATAGAGACATTTTAAAAATATTTTAGTATCAGAGATACTGTTCATAAATATTATAGTCGAGATTACGAGATTTTTATCTCTCGAACTATCGGGATCCCGACACTTATCGAGAACGGGATCGGGAAGGAAATTGAAATCCCGAATTATATCGGGACGAGATCGGGATAAGGCTAATCGACTCCACCCCTATATCGAGCTATATCAAATTTTGCACCGCGATACAAAAATTTAAATGCATCAATTTTTACACTGCGATTCATCATTTTAATTACATAATCCAAATTTGCACCGCGATTAAACAATTTTTGCACCGCGATACATAAGCCTTAATTACTAAATCAAATTTTGCACCGTAATATATAAAATATTATCTTATCTAATTTTGAACCGCTGTACAAAGCTCATAATGAACCAAACCATGTCTTTCACCTTCTTCTTCCATTTCCTCCGTCGCAAGCCTTCATATTCCTCAATATCCTACTCTGTCTTCGTCCTATGGAAAAATCTTTCAACCCAACACAGATCAATTACATTTTCGTACTTAATGAATTAAAAAAAACCGTTTAATATTTTCGAATCCTTGTTTCGTTGCCTAACAATGGTGATTTTCAAATCCAATGTGTTTACCAGAGCTGTTGTAGGAAACGATGATATTTTTGGAATAATATTTCGAAAAATGGTCTTTTGCGGTTGAAAAAAAAAGGGATACCGGAAGGGTTACAAACTTTAAAAAATGAACCACCAGAATTTTACCCTATCATGTTTGATCCTATTTCATGCCTCCTTAAGATCAAAATAAAATAAAATAATAAATAGGGAGTAAATAAATATGAATATATTTAGCGTTTTTGTATCTGGAATCAACAAATTGACAAGAGAGTTTTTCGAATGGATTTGTGTAGATTTTCAAAGTAGCTAATTTTTTGTCATTTCCTAAATTAAGTAAATTATTGGCAAATGCCATAACAAACTAAATTATCCTAAGAACATATTACACCTGTAGGTTCAGAACAAAAAAAACTTGTTTTAATGACAATGAATGAACATATATGAGATCTTCTTAGTTACAAGTGTAACCTTAATTTAAACTCAAAAGATTCCTCCTTTGCCTTGGCAGCCGAACCGTAGAATTAAATCAAACGAACTTGGGCTGTCTTTGGAGGCGATGTACCCTCCCATAAAAAAAACATCGGCTTTCTAAGTGTTCACTAAAGCCAGGTTCACTTAACTTGTTCTAATTAAGATTCATGTTAGTCTTCTTCCTATGTTCTGGGCAGCGTATCAATTCTGCAGTCTGCAAATCTTTGCCTTGAATTCTAAGCATCACCAACATATTCACGTTATAGAATTAGTAGGGGTTGTATCTGATCTGACTCAACTAATGCTCAATTTGTAAGCATAACTTAAGGCTAGCTAGTTTCATTAGGTTCAACACCCCAACCCGAGCGCGCTAACAGCTAAGCATATTTGTGGGATTAATCTTACCCCAGTTTCAAATTATTCAACTACTTGAGCATGATCGTTTCAAAAAACGATCATCAAAGTATTGAAGGTCGACTCGAGTTTGAGTCTGGCTCAAAAACTAAAACAACTCTAATCATTTAGAACTTAAATGAACTCGATCTACCAGATTGGTAGCTAGGATTAAGAGCAAATATGATTAATAAGTCGAGTTGTTTGATATTTGGTGTTTGATAATTTCATAATCCCCTTACTATTAATATCATGATGGAGAGTAATATTATAAACGCTCTCACTAAAAAAATTAGAACTAACATTTTTAATCACAAAACTATCCCCGATATATAAGTGATAATTAATAGCGAATATATTAATAATATCGAAATTAATAATACTGTTTATCCATATCCAAATACCAAACAAGTCCGGAGTCATATTTTGGCTACCATTTCTAGTTTATGAGATATTTGGTTCAAGGTTTGTGCCAACTTATAGCTTCTGATGGAACAGAAAGGTAAGCATTTCATTGATTAAAGTCTAAAGATAAATTGAGATGAAAAATATGAAGATAAAAGGTAAAATTCTGGCCGTCCACTTTTTGAATTTTGTAATCCCAAAAGTCCATCGTTTTTTTTTCAACCGCTAAAATCCATTTTTTTTAAAATTGTTCCAAAAATACTCATATTTTTCACGCTATACAATCTAGGGGTGTAAATTGGAACTACCGAACCACCGAATCGAATCGAACCAAACCAGTCGGTTTGGTTCGGTTTTGGTTGAAGACGGTTCGGTTTCGGTTTCAAAAATTGGAAAACCACGTGGTTCGGTTCACGGTTTTTGGTATCGAACCGAACCAAACCACCTTATATATTTTTATTTATTTATTATATTATATAATATATAATATATATTATATTATATTTATTAATTATTTTGAACCTTTGATTTATTTCTTTTATATATATATATAAACGGATACTAAACCAAACAAAATTTTGATTGTTGGAGAACTATTATTTCTTCTATTGTTTGTGTTTATTTTAGAATTTGTATTGTTTTATTTATGATAATTTATTGTTAGTAGGTTATTTCCTAATTTTGATGTTAATTCCAAATTAAAATCTTGTTTTTATTGTTATTTTTAATGTTGGTTAATTTCATTAAAAATAATTTATTTAAACCACAAAACCGAACTAAATCAAACCAAACCGAGTGGTTCGGTTCGGTTCCAAGTCTTACTCGGTTCGGTTCAGTTTGAGATTTTTGGAACCACTAGGAGGCGGTTCGGTTTGTGGTTTTGGCATAAACCAAACCAAACCGAACCACTTACACCCCTAATGCAATCTGCTGCTCTGTATCATGACAGAAGAGCCGGAAGACGAAGCAATTTCATTGATGTACTTGAAACTTTATCCATTTCCTTTTAACTTCTGCCTCTAATTAACCAAATCACGTCCAACAATTCCTTTGAAAGACTGGTACACACCTCCGTCCAAGACGGGATGATTGACTCCAAGAATTTTTCCTCCTCATTGAATCAAGTTCAAGGTAGAATATGGCTAATGCATTGGAGTCTTCATATTCTTCAACCATGAATTTCTCCAGGAGTTGTTTGTTTATGCGCTTGCAAAGTGGAACTCTATGCAGTGGTGATGAGGCTGAGATCAGTGGTGACGGTGAGTTGTATCGCAAAAGAGCACCAGGAAGTTAGGATCACCAAATGGGTTTCGAACCCATTTCAATGGAGTTGTGTGATGCCCTACTTTTAAAAAAGTTGAATCGTGGTGTATAAAGTTTTGAATCGCGGTGCATTTTCAAAAAGAATTGAATTATTGTTCAAAAAAAATTCAAATCGCGATTCAGACATTTTTCGAATCGCAATGCATTTTAAAAAAAAACTAGTACTCTTTCCCGTGCCGATGACACGTTGCCAGTTTGAGAATTTATCAATAAATGAAACAGATACTGTGGAAATGAATCACAAAAAATATTATTTTGTTAAAAAAATTGACTTTCAAACGGGGTCTTTTTGCCCAGAACGGAGGGATTAATTAATAATTAAAAAAATTGTATACGAAATTGATAGTTAATAATTAATAATTTGTATACGAAATTGTGGGCCGAAAAAAACGGGCCGAACAAAAATTAAATTGATTAAGTTAATTACGATAACAATTAAAAATAAAAAAACAAATATTTCAAATTACAAAACTTACAATTTTTTTAAATTTTTTAGTTTGTATACGAAATTACGGGTCGAAAAAAATTAAATTAATTAAGTTAATTATGATAACAGTTAAAAAGAAAAAAATACAAATACAAATTTTCGCAACCATAAAACTGTAAAACCGTAAAATATTAACTGTAAAACCGTAATATCTCAGTAAAAACGTAACTAGTTTCTGCAAATGTAAAATAATAACTGTAAACCGTAATATCTCAATAATATTCGCATTAATAAAATAGAGATAGAAAAAAACGTGATAAAAACGATTGAGATTGTGAGATTAAACGTGATAGAAATACATTTTTTATATTTCATATATATCAATATTACATTGAAATGAATGCCCGCACATAATTTTTCGTTTAAAATTTGATATTCGTCAATAACTTTAACTTATACTTCCTAATTTAAACATGTGCTATCATTAATTAAGAATATTTCCAACCTATTTATAAAATTTTAGGAGAGATTATTGAAATTACTTGGACAAAATTGTAATCTTTTTTCAAAACTACAATGAAAATTCTTTTTTTAAAAAAGAGAGACATTATTTGGAAATTGGTGTTGGTAAAACAGTAAATTGATTAATTTGTGTACGAAATTGTGGGCCTGAAAAAACGGGCTAGACAAAAATTAAATTGATTAAAGTTAATTATGATAACAGTTAAAAAGAAAAAAAACAAATATTTCAAATTACAAAACTTAAATTGAATCCCCAAAGGCTGTCTTCATCAACGATTGCAACCTTTTTCTTTTGCAAAATGAAATCATGGTTCGATAATTACTTTATTTCTTACTTGTTGTCTGAGTTGAGGAGAGAAATTCGGCACCAAATCCTTTTTCCTTTAATGCCATTACTTGGTTTTCCCGTTGAAAATAGAAAAAAACTAACAATATGATCAAGAGTATATACGAATATCTGACACATAACTGCAGGCAGTAAAACTGTAAAATCGTAAAATATTAAGTGTAAAACCGTAATATCTCAGTAAAAGAGTAACTAATTTTAAAATATTAAGTGTCGCACATGTGAAGATAAGTTTTAATCATAACCGTAGAATCTTAGTAAAACAGTAAATCTCAGCCGATTTTTATCTTTTATCAATTATAAGCGTGTCACACTGACCTCTATTGTATTATAGATAAAAGACCACACACAAGTCATAATCCAAATAATTTCCAACATATCACCTAATCCTAATCGTCTATCTCTAACTAAAAAACAAACGAGAGATAATACACACACACACACAGTCATTAGCCATCTTAAAACAAACGAGAGAGAATATACACACACATAACTCATGAAGCTTAATCGAGGTAAGCAAACATTCTTTCTGAATCATAATACCTTGTTTCGATTTTGTTATTGTTGATAAATTAAGCTCCTTTGGGAATTACGTGGGACTGAAAGAGAAGGGCACATAATTGGTCGTACTGGAGAGAAGAAGTAAACAAAAGGGGGGGGGTGATGAAATGAAGAGAAAAGAGGAGGAAGTGATTGACGACAAAACACTAAAATAAGAAAGAAGAAATGTAAGTGAGAGTGCTGGAACCAAGGAGTAAAGTAAGAAAGAATAAAATGCAAAGAAAGAACAAAACGAGAGAGAGGATTTGTGTCGCGATACATAAATATTTGAACCGTGGTGTAATTTCAAAAAATCTTTGAATCGCGGTTCATAATCTTTTTGAATTGTGGTGCATAAATTTTTGAATCGCGGTACATTTTTGTAGCGTACCTTAGAGTTATTAAGGGTATCGTAGTCATTTTGACACCAAAAAGTGACTTTTTTCGCTTGAAAAAAAGAGAGGGTACTATAGCGATTAAAAACTTCAAAAGGTGGACCGGCCCGCTATTTTTTTAAAACAAAAAGTTTTTATCTCTATTATATTTCAGTGTTTTAAATTTGGATAAAGCCTATAGTTAATACGGAAGTGGGCTCACTGTGTTCAAAAAGCCCAATATTTAAGGATTAATTGCGGATCGGTACATTTTCCTGAAATTGTAACCACTCAACTAACCTATTTTTAAAGAATAATTGCGGGTCGATCTACTTTTCAAATTTTAATTCGCTCCAATACCGTGTTTTTTTTTTTACAACTGAAAAATAACACTTTTGGGGGCGAAATAATTGCGATACCCTTAATGAACTTGAGGCGCGCTACGAAAATGTACCGCGATTCAAAAATTTATGCCCCACGATTCAAAAAATTTATGCACCGTGATTCAAAAAAATTAAAATTTTACCATGATTCAAAAATATATGCATTAATTTTTGGATCGCGGTTCAATAGTTTAATTATGTAATCTAATTGTATCGTGATTCATCAATGTTATACTATGATTCATCAATTTTATTACATTATTTTTTTGCATCGCAATTCAATAGTTTAATTGTCTATTCTATTTGCGCTGCGATTCAAAATAGTTTAACTATCTAGTCTAATTAGACTGCAGTTCAAAATCGTAATGAAATAGACCATGTCATCAGTCTTGTTCTTCCTTCTCCTCTATCATAAGCATTATTATTCCTCTTCATTCGCCTTATTCCCTACTGTGAAAATCTTCCAACCCAACACATTTTCATTGAAGTTTTGTAGTTAATGATTAAGAAAACTCGTTTAAGTTTCGGGGGTGTTGCCCCCGAACCCCCACGACAGGGGGCTGCCCCCTCGACCCTCGTGATCTGACCAAGCAGGTCGATCCCCATTTCATTGCGCAACAATGGAAATTTTCGAATCCAAAGTGTGTTGTCGGAACTGTTGAAGGAGACGATGATATTTCCGGAACAATATTTTGAAAAGTGGTCTTTTACGGTTGAAAAAAAACGGTGGACTTTTGGGATTAAAAACTTTTAAAAAGGGACTGGCCAGAATGTTACCTTTAAAAAAAAAAACCGCTTAAGTCCACTTTTATAATTTTTTGGGTAAAATTCTTGATGATCCTTTTTTTCAAAGTTTGTAATCCCAAAAGTCCACTTTTTTTTTTTTTTTTAACCGCAAAAGTCTATTTTTTGAAATATTATTCCGAAAATGACATTATCTCTTCCAACAGCTCTTGCAAACATACTGGATTCGAAAATCACCATCGTCTCCTTCAAGAATTTTTTTTGATTTATGAAATACGAAAGTGTATTGGATCTATGCTGGGTTGTTAATGCGTCGAGTGTTTATCTTAACATGATAGCACCTAAATAAGTCTCATTGGAGTCTTAGTACCTTGCATATAAGATTTACAATGTTCATCTTAGTTATTGTATGCTTGGTTGAAAGTTTAGAAGCATTGTTGCTTCGTTTGAGCCTTAGGGTTTCTCGGGATTGCCTTCGTTGCTTGTATTGTTTGTGCTTTAAACTTGCGAGAAGTTCATTTAAGTTCTAAACCAAGTATACTAGTATTTCCCATACTTGCATAATCAATGTTCATAGATTTGTTGCATTTGGAAATAAGATGACCAACATATCACTTCACAGATTCAGTCATGTTTTTGGGCGAACTTCGGGAAAATTCTGGTACCAATCTACTAAAGAGAATTTTCTAAAACTTTAGTATGTTTTACCTACATATGTTAGGATACTCCCTGTAAAATATGGTATTTTTCCAAGGTGTATAAGTACCTCATTTAGGTCTTGACTTACGGCTGTGCCAGAATTATGTTTTCAGGAAATCAGCTTCTGTACTTGAAGTTGTAGTAGCCATATTTTGGTGAATATAAGTCCAAATTGAGTAATTTAAAAGGCTAAAATATAGTTTAAAGAGTCTAGTTTCACAAATATCAATAATCACCTCATTTGGAGGTGTGAACTATTTATGGTCGATTTTACAAGATCTACTGTCCAGTAACAACAATCTGGAAATTGGGCAGTTTTCAGCCTTTGGTCATTTCTTGGGTGGTTTTGGCTATTGACCACCAATCCCCTTGGCCCTTGGACGTCTTGTGGGTGTCAAGCCACCTTTGTTGACTTACTTTCAACCCTTGTGAACCCTTTGATCATTCCTTATCAATGGTCACCCTTCCTTGGCCAATTAGAAGCAAGATAATCACCATCACTTGGATTGGGGGTTTGAGGGGAAGTATATAAACTTAAATTCAGCCTTTCAGCCATTTTTGATCAAGAACAAACCAGAGATTCAGAGGCTCCTTCACCATTTTCGTCCATGGAGGTCACTCCAACTTGAGACCATTTCCGGAGATCGGTGGTCCGATCGACGAACCGAGACCGCCAAATCGAAGCCCTCGATCTTCCTACAACAATCCTTGATCTAATCAACCTTTCCTCCATTAATCTTAGGACTAAGGTACGTTGAGAAATCCCTGAAATTTTCATGTTCAATAAAATGACATGACCCCTTCATTATAGTTGCTCTATTGATGATTATGAACATCTTTTGTGAAGACAAATCCTCCAATTCAACCTTTGAAACATGTGTAGGATTTTATGAATTCTCTATGAAGTTGTGATTTTGACATTTTATAAAGCATGAATGTTGTTTATAATGAGCTTAGAATAACTCTTGTGAAGGAATATGTTTCAATTCAAGGTTTAACAAAATCTCCGATTCTAGGGTTTGAAACTCGGGTTGTGTTTAAGGCTAGTTTAAGATCATGAACGGCCTAGTTATCGAGTTCTAAATGAAAGGAGAACTTAGGAAAGGGCAATGTAATGCATATATTATCAATGCTCTATTTGGTTGAATTTTAGTAAAACTCACCGGAGTTGAGATTAGGAGTTATTGAACAATACCGACTCCACATTCAATCCCTACGATGTTTGTAGTGCGTTAGACTAATATATTAGCCTACGTGACTTTGGGATGGATTGAAGGGCATGTTTGATATGAGTGATTATAAGACTCAATCGAGGTTCTTATGTGGTTTATGTGATTGTGTGAAGCAAATGCACAATTGAGAGCATGTTGTAGAATGATGTATCTACTTGACAGGTTGAATTCGCTCTTTTAATTCCTACTTGATTCTTTAATGAGTAAAAACACCTACTTGTTGAATAATGAATTTGAGGACTATTCTATGAGAAGATTTGGATTGGGGCTTTCTTAGTACTCTATACATGGAGTCTACTTGTATAAGTCGCTAGGATGACCATGTTGTTATCTAAGACTCACCGGTATGGTTTGACCTTACGGGTTACCGCTCTAGTGTTGCTTAAGTCTTTGACTACCATCGACTTTTGTGTTATTGAATGAGTTACTACTCTAGGAAGAGTTTAGTAAATGGCTTCATGATCCGAGACTAACGGAGTAGTCTTGGATAGTACTAATGGACTGATGGTTAAGTTGTGACTCTGTTGAATTTCATAGGTGAATATGGAATACTGTGTATATTTTATATTATGACTAAATGCATGATTTCCTACCTTGTCAAAATTGATTCTTCTATGTGTTTCTATGATATGACTTATGAGCATATTGAATGTATTTGCCTTCGTGCGATCTGTTCTACGTTAATGAATTGTGGTGAACTTGGATTCTACTATTAAGTGGAATTATGAATCAAAATTGAACTAAGCTTGATTTCACAATAATCAACTTGGGCTTCCCTTATATAATTGACTTGGGACTTGAACTAAGATTCTAAATGGAATGAGAACCTTGCTATGCCTCAAACGAGAACATAGAAAAGGTCTTGGGACACATAGTGTTCAAACTCTATTTGGTTGGAATTGTAGTAAAGACTCAGGTCGAGTTAAGGGAATTGAACCTTACGAGGATCGTGGTGAGATCCTATGACAATTATATTCCAGTTGACTAGATTACTAGCTTTTGGGACTTGAATTGAATAGAGTGAACAAACTTGGCACTTATGATTTAGAGACTCAAATGAGTTCCTATTGTGGTTTTGTAATGTAACATAATCGTATGAGTTTAGTAGATCATTATATCTACTTGAGAATTAGCAAGTAAACATCTACTTGTGCATTGCATATAAGTCCAGCTGGCATTACTTGAGTTTTCATGATGATGGTGGGACGAT
>CM028379.1:113888725-113973298 GCA_013146195.2 Codonopsis lanceolata | reverse complement strand
GGCTCTTTATGGATATAGATGGAGAGAAGGGAATGAGGATATATGGTAATGGGTGGCTAATTTTTTCGAACTTGGGCCTAGTGATTCTTTCATCGGCCTCGATCATGTTGATTTGAGGTAGAGGGTTATTGCGTATTTGGTCGGGAGGAGGTTTTTGAATAACCTTGTCATCTATCAAATCTGGATAGCATGTTTGAGTGTATAGCATCACATCGGTGAGGTGACCAGCTTGTGGCGATGATACTCGCGATGCTTGGGCATGGTTCGGTTGTGAGGCGAAGATTTGGAGGCTGTTGTTTTCGAGAAGCTTGACACTCCACGAGCTATTAGCCCGCAGTAATATCCGGAGGTGAGGAGCACGATCGTCAAAATGGTTGACCTGTTTTGACCTACGAAATTTACTGTTCGGGCATTATTCCTTCAGGCGAGTTGATGAGACACAATCGGCCCATAGGACCATGGAGTAGCACTATGGTTTTGGGTAGGAAAAGGGGCGATGCATCTCTACCATGTTGTGGTCTTCTTTGTATTTGGCTCTTTCCTAGAGTATCGGAAGAAGCTGAGGTGTATTGACTTTAGTTGCCCGGTCGTATATCTTCATCAATCGAACCCCTATCTCCATTACTTAACAAGGCTGGCTGTAGAGGGAGATACGCTGTGTTCTCGGTATATGGGCTTGAGGTTTTTGATGAACATCCGGCATGACTCAGGCCGGATCGAGTGCATCAAAGTGCAGGCCAACTTTCTTTTGCATTCAAGCACATGTTCTTTTTCCCCTTTGGGTGCGCGACTCGAGGTCTCTTTGTTTTACAGGCTAGTGTTGTCTTTATACCTTTCAGGAATTCTTGACTATCAGGTCCTAGGTATTGAGTCTTCTTGTCGATAACATCGGCCATTGCTTGCGACCCTACTAGGGTGAGATGAAAATTGGAAGCCATAGCTTGAAACTAGCTCCCACTTATTGCATACAGTGGAGTAGGATTTTAGATGGGATATAGGGCATCGGTCCCATCAAACTTTTCTATATCGGACATTTTGAACTTTGAAGGCGTGCTAGCTTTGAGGGTTGTAATGCGGGGCCAGCGTAAAAAAATTCCCCTTTGTTGGCGGTTTGAGCATCATGGTTTCTCATGTTTTCCGTGTCGGCTTCCATTTTGGTGGGTGGGGAGTTGGTTTTAGGTATATCTTGGCGGAGTTGGGAAAGTTGGGTTAATTTAAAGGCATGGTCTTTGGGTAAGGATTTTGGTTGTGTATGGATTACTGAGTCGGGTTTTGGTGGGTATGGATTACAATTTGGATATGGGTTTTGGGCTATATGGCGATGGATTTTAAGGTGGATAGGGATTTTGAGTTGGATAGAGATTTTTATTTGGATATGGGTTTTGAGCTATTATAGGGATTACAGGCGATTATAAAGTTGGGCTAGATAGAGATTTTGGGTTGGTGGATTACGGGATGGGTGGATTGTTGAAATGCGGGTTTTGAGCTGGTGGGTTATTGGCGTGTATATGGATTTTGGGTAGTATAGGTTAATGGATTTTGGATGGTTTAAATTGGATGGCGAGGATCATCGAGGAGGTAAGTAGGTAGTAACTTGGCACGACGGGTTATAGCTTTGGGGATCCATATGTGGGCTGTTTTGGAGTGGGTTGTTTATGGTAAAAGGGAGGTCACTTGGACTCTAGGGAATGTTGGTGTTTGGGATAGGATATGAAGGGTATGATGGGTAAGATTGACATTTGGGTAGTAGGGAGTTGGTGGAGGGTTAGGATTTAGAGTGGCAGTAGTGTTTGGTGGGTTAGTGTTTGGTTGAGGGTTTGGGTTTGGAAGCGTATGTGAGGTTGATGCTTCTGTGGGGATGCCGGGGAAGAAATTACCTCACCCTTTGGATTCAAGCTTTGTACCAAATTAGTCATTTGGCTCATTATTCGGTCGGCTGTGCACCCAAATTACAGTCCAACTGTTTGCATTCTTAGGAGTCGGAGCATACCACAGAGCCTGGCAATATGTACCCATAGCGGGCGTTCACTTTCTGGCGCCATCTTGTGCGGATCGTACCTTGAGCTGTTTACGCCTTTTTACAGTGCATTTACGATACCTACGATCGATCTTTGCGCTTGATTCTCGTACCAATCGGCGATCTTGTCTCGCCTTTCCAAATTCGGGCCGGGTTTACGGGGAAAATGGGTTTGGTATCGAGGGTGAAGGCTTTACGGGCTTGGAGTACGGCGTGCCTTTATAGTATATTTTATTATTTATTATTATCCCTACAAAATGGCCGGATAAGCACACAGCTTAATTTTGGCTGATCTCGGGACTTTTAAGGCAGTGGATTCTTTCTCCGGAGTATAGGACCAACGTATTCCACACCGCCTTCGACTCCCAGAGATCGGGGTGATCCCGGCGAAGGGCTATACTCTTTCAGGGATCCACCATTGAAATGATCTAGGTCGAGCATTAGAAAATTATAGAGTCGACCCAGGTGTATTTTTTTTGACTTGTGCATTTTTTTTCTTTGGGTTGACCCACAATTTAAAATGCAAAAACCGGTTTGTCTTTGAAGTGTCTAAATCTATCTGCATCTAACGTTGGCTTATGCGGGGGTAAGTTGGCTATGGTGTAGGGTAGTAGTTCGAATATATTTATATGCGTATGTGCGTGTGTCGCGGTATCTAAAAAGGAAAAAAGTTTTTTTGTTCGAGATATAGAAATAGAAAATAAAAGCAGATATAGCATGTCTTCTTGTTATTATGTGTGAATTTCTCGGCTTTTTAGCTTAAGTGCGAGCAAGCAAGCATACCATCAGAAATAGAAAAAAAGCGGGAATCTATTTATTTTTTTAAAAAAAATGGGTCATAATCCCCAAAATAAAATAGCAGAATGAATGCATGTATGTATATATTTTCGAGAATGAAAATAAAAGCGAGAAATAATAATATATAAAGTAGAAAATGAAAAGATTTTAAAAATAAAGCCAGGCCCTTTTGTTGTCTTTGCCCGGGAAATAAAAAGCATTACATATATATCATATATATATATATATATATATATATATATATATATATATATTGATTTTTTTGAAAGATACGAATATTTTCAAGTATATCCAGAAGTAACGATGTTTGAAATGAAATCGGCTAGCTGCAAGATGGAGGATCATATCCACAAATATAGACACGGATGTTAAAGGAATCAATATTAGGCTGCTTTTAAATTAATATAACAAGCATACTTTAGCGAAAACAAAAGAAAAAAGTTTTGGTTAATGAGTCTAGCCCTCCATTTTTATTTATTAAAAAATAAACGATCTCCCGCAGTCGCCACCTTATTGTGGGTTCAGGAATGCTGGGTGCTCCCAGCGCCGCAGCCTGGATAGGGGTGCGTCCGTCAGTGGATGCGGTGACATCCACTGCTCCGTTCCACCCTCCCTTGTTTAGGGGAGGGCGAAATCAAAAGTGCGGGGAGGAGTCTTTGTCGAATAGCTGCGTTGGAATGCGCCTCGGTTGCCTTTAGTGGATTTTTGATCCAATATGGGAGCTTTGGATTTTCTATGTCAAGTTATCCCTTTTTAGGGGATACCGGGATATAGGAAAACATCACCTTTCCATTCTCATCCTCCCTTGTTTAGGGGAGAGCATTGAAAGTGCAAAGAAAGATGTTGCAAGCTTCGGCCCCACTATGGATTTTATGAAAATAGCCTTATGACCTATTCTCGATCGTTATGGGTGCTTTGGGTTTTCTACGTCAAGTTATCCCTTGTTTAGGGGATACCAGACATAGGAATACATCACCTTTCCATTCTCATTCTCCTTTTTTAGGGGAACGCATTGAAAGTGCAAAGAAAGATGTTGCGAGGCCCCACCCCGGATCCAAAATGTTTTTAGAGTCGCAATCTTTATTTTAAGGCAAAAATAAAGCAAAACCAGAAAAAAGAAAACCGAGAGATAAAGAAAACGGGTTCGGAGGCTAAGTTACGAGTTGGGAAGGTGCTAGGCACCCAACTCGCCCTTCGATCTCAAAAGCGGTTTTTGGCTAAAGTATGCTTTTTGTTATATTTATTAAACAGATAAATAAAGCATTAACTGCCTACAAATACATCCATTACATCTATATTATTTATGGACTTGCAACAGACTCTTTTACAAACAATTACAAATATACTTGAAAATATTTGGCCATAGTATAAGCGGCTATATTTAGTATTATTTCCTAACCAAAATCCGGCGACATAAGCGCTTATATATTGATATTGAACCGATGGAAATAATACTATTACAAATAGAGACTTTAATGAATAAATAGAGTAAATAATTACAAATCTATCTAAAAACATTTTGCCATAATAATCTAGCTACATTTAGTACTATTTCCTAATTAAATCCGGCAAAGACAACCGCTTATATGACTACATTGGGCCGGATTTGGAAATAATACTATTACATGGAAATGAAAAACTTAACAATAAAAACTTACAGACAGCGTAGGGGTGTGCTCGCTCTGTCCCTCGGGGAGAGAGAGTCTTTTTTTTTGAAGTGTTGTTTGAAGTTGTGTGTTTGTTTGTTGTGTGAATTTGGGCAGCGTGACTGCTCTGAAAGTTACTTTTCGGCCTCGGGATCGGGCGGGGTAGCTGTGTTTACGGTTGTTTGTTTGATCGAGGTATCGGGCAGTAACGACTTACTGCTGGCGATTTCGCCTTTTAAATCGGGCAGAGCAACTGCTCTTTCCACGATTTTTGGACCGGGGAAATAGGGTGGATACCTAGCTGGGGGGCTAAGGTACACTTCTATCGGTTGGTTTTGTATTTGGAGGAGGTTTGGCAGAGTTTCGAGGCTTTTTGAGGTGATCACTCACTATCTATTTCTCCAGCGTAACTTTAACGCGGAGAAACCTTACGCAAGTTTTTCTCTGTGAAATGAGGAGCCGGGCTCTGCTATTTATAGGAAAAAATAGGGACATCGGTGGAATTTCTTTTCCTTCTCTGTGCATCAAATGGCTGTACACCGCGCTGAAGAGTTTGCACTTTGCGGCAACTGTTTGAGGTCTGTGCGCTGAAGGAAAGGGAATTGGGCGCCGTCCCTTATCAAATTGGGCGCCATGCCCAAATACCATGTGAGCCACGCCCATTTTCCAAATTTTGCATTGAATGAGTGTACACCGCGCTGGAAAAGTTGTGTTTTACGGCAAATCTTTGATGAACAGTGCACAGAGAGTGGGAATTGGGCGCCACCCCCTCTTGATTTGGGCGCCATGCCCATTTATCATGGGAGCCACGCCCAAATTTCAAAGTTGGCCCTTTTTGAACATCCAGGTCCCTGCAATTTGTCCTTTTGCACATCCTGCTTTGTCCTTTTGCACTTTTGACCCTGTAAGTTGACATTTGTTAATGTTTTAATAGGTCTTGATATTTTATGTCATGTCACATACATGGGGTACGAAATTGGGGTGTCTACAAATGGTTGCAGAACTCAGTGCTCTAGAACTCAATCATACTTGGGATCTTCAAAAGTTGCCCGTGAATAAGAAGGCAGTGGGTTGCAAATGGGTATTTAGGATCAAACATAATCCTGATGGTTCTTTGGACAAGTACAAAGACAGACTTGTGGCCAAGGGTTTTACACAAACTGAGGGGGAAGATTGCTTTGAAACTTTCGCTCCAGTTGCCAAGATGACTACTGTGAGACTTTTCTTGGCTATCACTGCTATCAAAGGTTGGCATCTTTCCCAGATGGATGTTGTCAATGCCTTCTTACAAGGGGACTTGGATGAGGAGGTATGCAGTTGCCTCAGGGTTATACCCTGCCTTCCACTTATCAATCTTATGGCTCAAGTTATGTGGTGTGTAAACTCAGGAAATCCTTGTATGGTTTAAAACAGGCTCCAAGACAGTGGTAAGTTTGCCACTACTCTTCAGTCCTTTGGATTTCTAGAATCTAATGATGATCACACTCTCTTCACCTTGGTGAAAGATGGTACATTCACCACCATTTTGGTCTATGTGGATGATATACTCATTGCAGGTTCTCATCAGTCCATGATCACTGAGGTCAAGTCTTATCTTCACAATATTTTTATTATCAAGGATCTTGGCCCTCTCAAGTTCTTTCTATGAATTGAGATTGCTAGGCCTAAGTCTGACATTTGTATTCATCAAAGGAAATATACCCTAGATATTGTATCTGATGTTGGTTATATGTCTGCAAAAACCTCCAAGCTGCCTATGAAACAGGATCATGCTTTAGCTGCAGATATTGGTCCTTTTTTTTTTCTAATCCTCATCAGTACAGAAGATTGGTTGGTAGGCTCATCTACTTAACTATCACTAGGCCTGATATTTCCTATGATGTCCATATCTTGAGTCAGTTTCTTGCCAATCCTAGACAACCTCATTGGGAAGCTGCCCTGAAACTCTGGTTAGATATCTTAAGAGTTCTATTGGTCAAGGGCTTTTATATTCTACTTCAACATCTCTGATTCTTTAAGTAATATGTGATGTTGATTCTTTAAGTAATCTGTGATGCTGATTGGGCAGCTTGTCCCACTTCTAGGAGATCTCTTTCTGGTTATTGTGTTCTCCTAGCTAGGCAGATCTCCTATTTCATGGAAGGCTACGAAGCAAGGGGTGGTCTCTAGATCCTCTTGTGAAGCAGAATATAGGAGCATGGCTAGTGTTGTTTGTGAGGCTCAATGGTTGGTGTCTCTTCTGGAGGATTTAATTTGGTATTTCCCATGTCACCCCTGTCGTTCTTTTATTGTGACAATAAGGCTGCTCTTCATCTGGCCAATAATCCTGTCTTTCATGAGCGCACCAAGCACATTGAAATCGATTGTCATCTCATCCGTGACAAAATTGCAGCTGGTCTTGTGGCTCCTCATTATGTCCCCTCCCACCTACAGCTTACTGATTTATTTACTAAGGCTTTGCCTTCTGCTACATGGTTTCCTTTTGTCCAAGCTAAATGTTCTCAATCTATTTAGCACGTTTAGCTTGAGGGGGGCTGTTAATGATGTAGATGATATTGGTGGCAAGAAGGTGAACAGCAAGAAGAAGAGCATGAAGGCTTCACCAAACAATAAGGGTAGCGAGTGTAACATTGAAGAAGACCAAGGGGGCTAACTGTAATCTAGTGAGGCAGTTATCAGTTTGTTGAGATCTTTCTCTATAAAAGTTGTTACAGCATCATTGCTGTGTAATTAGTGTGAAACAATCTCTTTAACAGAAATTCAATTCTCTTTCCTCTCTCTGAATATTCATTTCATATCAAGCTTCATGGCCAGATGGAAATGTTTTGGATAAAACAGTGAATGGAACTTAATTAAAGGAAACAATCGCATTTTCCTGTCCAAAACTTGCAATATAAGATTTTAACTTTGTTTCAAGCAAATGCAGTAGCTGAATAAGCATCACACAATAACGAGGAATATGAAGACATACAGGTATGAGGATGAATAAGAAAAAAGAGGTAAAAACTATATATGTACAGAAATCTTGTACTGACCAGAACCAGCAAGAAGTTACATTAATTAGAACAGTGTATGTATAACAATTTGGTGTGAATCCATAGTCGTTCATCTCTTTATAAACCTCAGTAGCCTCCTTCACTCTATATGATCAAACAAAACCTTCATATAAGCAGTGTAGGAAACAACAGTTGGACTATAACCCCTATCTTTCATCTCCTCCCATAACTTCACTGCCCCCATCATTGGAAATCCAGTGCAAAAGCAAAGTGTAAGTAACGGCATCAATCTTGATCTCCTTCTTTTGCATTTACTGAAAAACATATTTCATCGAAGAAATCCTCCCAGCTTCTCTGAAAATATCCAGCATGGTAGTGTAAGTAAACTGGTCGTGCTTGAAACCTCTCAGCTTAGAAGCCCAGTTGAAACTTGGCCTTCTCCATTGGAGGATGGGTTTTGAGAACCTGATTGATCGTGTAAGAAGCCCATCTAATGCTGAGATTTTCTAACTGTTCTTGAGCAGAATCCCAAGTCGAATACCATGTTAGATATCTTTGATACAGTATCCCTGGTGTAAATTTTCAGCTCGACCGTTTCTTTATGGGGTTTTTTTCTTGACATATGTTTGTTAATTTTGCAAAAGGGTTTCTTTTGTTTGAATTTAGAAAGGGATTGGGCTTGCTTGACGGTAGCCTTAGGAAAGCCAAGGGGGAAATCAAGACATAGGGCCAAGAGGGGTTTGAAAAAATCCGAAAATCCTGAGACTAGCGTGAGAGGCAACATTAAATGACCATAAAATTGCTTCATTAGCATAATTGTCATCGGCTAAACATCGGCAGCATGAGCATCTACGTTTGATTGAGATAATCTAACCTAAGCAAAAGCAACTACCAAAAACTAGTAAGTATTAAGTATATAACCACAAAACTATATTCCCATAGCTAAAGATAGGTGCTTTAAACCGTGAAATTGTAAATTAGTCGAAAGCTGGCCGAACACTGCCTTACGAGGTGGCAATTTTTGCCCGCACTATTTGTTTGCTGAGACGGTCCAACAAATAATGGGTATGGGCACACCCAAAAAATTAAGTGGACATGTTCTTGAGCTTAGCCTTCATTCCTCTCTTTCTCTCTCACTCTCTCCCTCCCTCCCTCCCACATACTGCAACATACAATATATAGCAAACTGAGCTTGACATCCAGACCATAACAGATAGCCAGACACAAACATACAATATCACTCACACCAAGCAGCACATTCTGGGGGCATTATCAAGACACCTATGCATTAAAATCCATAATTGTCTAGAACTAGTATTACCAAACTTTGATCGAGATTGTTAATCATATATATATGCAATAATTATTTTCTTTGTTTTCTTTTATTTTGTTTTTAAGCAAAAAGTTAATGTCTTCGTTAAGGGTGCATGTTAATTACGGGTGGATATTGGGTACCACTATGATTTATTGATATCACATTATTCATGTGTCATCACCCTTCCCTCACCTCCGCCCCCCCCCCCTCCAACAAAAAATATTAAATAATAGCTTTCCTCTTTGATTTGTCTCCAAAAAAAAAAAGTTAAACGAAATGAAAATTTTGTAATTATTATATTTGGTGTTAATGAGTAGATGGGCATCCATCGCGCCCATGCCCATTTATTGTCCGTCTATATATGTTCATGTTATTAAATGGACACTTACTAGTCCGCTCATAACTCATATGGGCACCTCACATGTCAATCCATATCCGTCTATTTGCCACCTCTACTTAGACACAGTACTGTTATAAAACTCTCCACCTAGCTTCACCTAGGCGCTAGGCGCCTCTCCACCGCCGCGAGTTTCTTAGTCGCCGCCTAATCGGCTAAGTTGGCGCCTACGCCAAATCCCGTTGACCTTAATTTATTTTTATAACTTTGATTTTGTGGCGTGCGGTGACCGGAGAAGGAAGGGGGGCGAACTGGAGAAGGAAGGGGGAGTGGTAATGGTGATCAGGAAGAGAGAGAGGCAGAAAGAAAAGGGGTTTGATTTTGGAGATATTCGGTGGGCTGCGAGAGGGGATAGATTAAAGCGTTAGATCTAGGAGGAAAGAGATTGGAGGATGAAAAATTGAGGAGAGTCGGTCTATCGGAGAGAGAAGAAAAAAAAAGGAAGAAAAAGGGATTACCGGTCTGCCAAATAGAGAAGAAAGAAGAAGAAAAAGAGATGATGAAGAAGAGGGCTGTCTCGGGACTCAGAATTTATTGTAAGGGAAGTAAGTAGGTGGGGTAATATTTTTTTTTTTTTTAGTTCTAAACTTGACTGATTTATTGCTTTGAGTTTGTTAGGAATTGAGATTAGTGATAAGTTTGTATATTTTTGTTCATTTTACAAATATAGGCAAATGTTTGATAAAATGATAAATATAAAAAAAAATTAAATTTGTAGTCAATGTATTTGATCTTTGATGTAAATTATATAAAAAAAAGAAGAAGGTAATTATGCCTTAATTCTAGGCCTTGCCTAGGCTCCGATTACACCCCGACTAATCCTTTAGACGCTAGGTGCTAGTGTGTCACCTAGTGATCGCCTAACGATTTTTATAACTTTGCTTAGACCATCTCCAACGCTATTAGAGGTGTAAGTGGTTCGGTTTGGTTTGGTTTATGCCAAAACCACAAACCGAACCGCCTCCTAATGGTTCAAAAATCTCAAACCGAACCGAACCGAGTAAGACTTGGAACCGAACCAAACCGAACCACTCGGTTTGGTTTGGTTTGGTTCGGTTTTGTGGTTTATATAAATTATTTTTAATGAAATTAACCAACATTAAAAATAACAATAAAAATAATATTTTAATTTAGAATTTATATCAAAATTAGGAAATAATCTACTAACAACAAATTATCATAAATAGAACAATACAAATTCTAAAATAAACACAAACAATTGAAGAAATAATAATTCTCCAATAATCAAGATTTTGTTTGATTTAGTATCCGTCTATATATATATATATATATATTATGAATAAATCAAAGGTTCAAAGTTGTTAATAAATGTAATATAATATATATTATATAATAAATAAGTAAAAATATATAGGGTGGTTTGGTTTGGTTCGGTTCGGTTTGGTTTGGTTCAATATCAAAAACCATGAACCGAACCGAACCGCGTGGTTTTCCAATTCTTGAAACCGAAACCGAACCGTTTTCGACCAAAACCGAACCAAACCGATTGATTTGGTTTGGTTTGGTTCGGTTCGGTGGTTCGGTGGTTCCGATTTACACCCCTAAACGCTATGCCCCAAATTTGGTCAGATTTTACCCCAAATTTGGTTCATTTCAGCACCAAACACTATTCCAACTCCAACCAGTGTTCTAAAAATTGGTCTAGGCACCACCCCGGAGCCTAGAAATTTGGCAAATCGACAAAAAAACCGGCTAGGTGGCCAACTGCTGCCTTTTCCTATTTTTAAGGTTTTTTAAAAAAAATTGGCCATAAATAATGTAATTTAGGGTTTTTAATAATAATAATAAATATCAATTTAAAATTATTAAATTATTTTTGTAAATTTTTAATTATTAACGGACCTATGGATAATTAAACTGTTGACTATTTTTGTAATATTTTGAACTTTAGATGATATTAAATTTATAGTTTTACTTTTAAAATTTAACATCATAATGTAATTATTATTTTTAAATTATTAGGTGATATTTAGTATTAGTATATTTAAAAAAAATTATGTTTAATAATTATGTTATAATAAAAAATATATTAAAAATCAGATATTACGTTTTATTTCTAGGCCCCGTCTAGGTATTGGTTTGGTGCCTAGCACTCGCATAGCGATTTTTATAACCTTGACTCCAACCCACAACCTCAAATCTTTCTACAAATAGAATATTCCTTAGCATATTTTATTTCTATTTCTTTTACTTTATTTATCAACATGTATATTAATTTGTTATTGACCTTTTAAATAATAATTATTAAGATTGCACAATTAATAATTTTAGAATATTTAATAATTTTATGTTTATAATGTTATTTACGTCATAAATAATATTTTTAAATTAATAATTTTTTTAACTAAATTGAAGAAATATAATTTAATAAACATACAAGCACTTAAAAATAACATAAAACATATTACAATCAATACAAAATATAACAAAATTAAAAAACACACAGAAAAAAATACAAAATATTTTTTAAGTTATGTTTTTTTAAAAGTAATATGTCAGTGTTTTTCAAGTTGTATGTCATTTTATTTGTGGTGTGGAATATGTATGCACTTTAATGTTTATAAATGTTCTAATAATTTTAATATGTATGCATTTTTTTCGTTTAAATGTGAAATTAATATTGTCTAATTAGTATAATTATTTATTTATTTATTTGTATATAATATATACAAATAATTGAAAAAATGTTAATTAATTATAAATTATTGAATTAAAAATGTTCAATAATTTAAAATACGTAATATTATTATTATTTATTTTATTATTTTATTATCTAATATTAGATATTTATTAGTTTTTAATATATTTAAATTAAGAATATCATATTATTAACAATTTTGAAATTTAATAATACTTTAAAATTAATATAGACCATGGATCCCCACCAATATCAAATTTTGGGTATGAATAATGCAACCCCAAATTTGGAGACTATTCACTACCCCAAATTTGGTAAAGGGTTTGGGGATGAGTTCCAGTACTTTGGACCCCCAAATTAAAGAAAAGGGGTATCAATCGGAGATGCCCTTACCACCAAATTAGTATTAAGAAATAAATGTGTAGCCTCATTCTTAATTGAAAAAAAGAAGTGGACACCCCGAAGGAGATTATGGAGAAATGTCAATTCATTAATAAGTTACACTCCGTTTGTTTCATGAAAAATAACTTTCGGAAAACGTTTTTTTATTTTTTGATATTTAGTAACCTCTGGAAAATATAATCAACGTAAAACGGTAAAAGCTTTTTCGCGTCAATGGAAAAAACAAGCATTCTTTTCAAAAAAAAAAAAAAACCCTTCTTTTTAGAAATATAAATTGAGATTGTAAACACTATTTATAAATTATAATTTTAATAAATACTCACAACGTTTTAAAATTAGTGTCTACTATATTATTTAAAGACGTCCTAAATATTATCAATTTTCTTTTTTTAAATATCTTTTTCATTTCAATTATCAATTTTTTTATTTGTATTTATGAGATTGAAAAATGATAAATCTCATTAATTTTACACCATTAATGATAAATTGATGGTTATTGAACAAAAATTATTTAAAGCTCAATATCTTATACGTATTTAATATGTGCATTAATATTATAATATATTATTTATATTTGTATATTCATAAATTATTTTTCGTAACATTTTCTCATACATTTGCCTAACACCCGAAAATATATATATTTTTTTATTTTTCAGAAATCATATTTCGCGAATGAAAGGGAACCTTAGCTCCATCCTCGTTGACATGAGACCTCAAACAAAAAATGCAATTTACCTTCTTGGCAAGAGGTTTGTAGTCAAAATAGATTGCCAACTTTAAATTAGAGAAGAGGTCCGACGATTACCAAAATATGCCCTCTAGTTGCAGAAATTACCAAAACAACAAGTATGACCTTGGAAACCAAATTTCTACATAAATATCAGACCTGAACATCACCTGCTTATAAATTTCCTTCTATACACAACCTGGTAATCTGGTATGCAAGTCAGCTCTGCACAATGTAATTGTTTTATCACAGACTTACCTGAACCACCCAAGCCAGCTCTCCTTTTGTTTCAAGAGTCAGCACCCCTATACCATCGTCTTCTCGCTCTCAGTAAATTGTATTCATAGGTTTGCACAAGTTGATATTTAAAAGAAACCAAGGGAAGTATATTAAGAACCTTCCAGATGGATAACAGGTGTTTACTTTGTAATGTGATGCCATGAAACACAAATTACACAATACACTCGTGTCATGTGCATATTCGAGCAGAAAAAGAACTGAAAAACTAGGAAAAATTTCAACTATAGCATCTACATAAAGCTACCCCGGCAGCATACCACACATATAAATTGTGGTGCCAAGGGCAGAACCAGGAAATGAACATTAAGAAAAGGTGAGCTATGTTTACTGATTACACTTGGACAATGAGAGGTTTACTGAATACCTAAATTCTGAAGGGTTCTAATTTGTAGCGGCCATGGCCAACCCCTAGATTTGCCCCAAATATGTGGAATACCACCTTACAATAGTAACAATACACATTCAGTGAACAACAAATAGCTGTTCCACCGCAACATTTAAAATGCAGATACCTTGCAGTTACTACAGTATCGTCTATCTTAGACAGTTGTACTGCAGAAAACTCTATCTACTTTGTTGGAAATCAATAATAACAAGAAAAATCACACAACCTCATCAAGAGCCAAGCCTGGTAGCTCTTTACATGTCTCAGCATATATCATTTTCAGACATTGGAATCACATCTTTCATTTACTGGAAAAGAACAAGGTGAACAACTTCTAAATATAGTTAGAATGAGCTGTACTTAACATTGACAACTTTAACCTATCTGAAGATAAGTCCACATAAAAATCCAGTAAACAGGTTCCTCAAAACAAAATCAAAAATATAATATATCATCAGAAGTAGTGTTTTAAATCGTGCTTTAATTTTTCTGACCTTATGGCAGAGAGACGGATTACCAATCTCTATACTTTCCAGTGGCTGCATGATATTCTAGCCATTGAATGCCATGAATACACTGGTTCAAGTCATCGTACGGTCATCAGCTGTACTGAAAACCAGATTGCTTTTTCTTTCTCTCAATACATTGGCACTTGCTCGAGGAATGTGAAGTAGACTCTCAACATTCACTAAACCATACTCCTTACAACATGCTTGTCTAATTGTATGTCTACTTCCAGTTTAATGGCCCAGACAGATTTTATAGTTCGACATCATAGAGCAAAGTTTAGGAACTATAGTATGATCATGTAACATGAGTTACATTAATGCTTTTGAATCAACCAATTACTTCAAATCTAAAGCATTTGTATATCTAGCTTTAATCAAGAAAAAGAAACACAAGGTGAAGAAAAGAAATCTAAGAACATTATCACAAGAAGTTAAGCTGGTGTTACAATGTAACATCTTTTCTCTATAATCATTTTTCATTTGGGGGCTAATCAATGTGTCAATACACTCAATATTTCTGTATACCAAATATTTGTAGGGTGCTCATAATTTAAATAAGGTACAGTTAATGAACATACTATACCAAATATCTAAAGTGAGTTACTTGGATGCTTGATTATCCTCTGCAAAATCACAGTCCTCGCCCTTCTTATATCCCGACTACATTTATCAGCATGCTCACTCAAATCCTCAATAGTCTTTGCAAACCCATTTAATTTCTTCTTGATCTCATCCACCGCGATCACAACGGCCTCCTCCTCTTGAACAATAGCAAACTCAGCATTCTGCAATAACCCATCCATCTCAATCTCCAATTTATCCACAAGCACTCGAATGTTATCCAAATCCTTGATCACGATATAAGTCCCAATCTGCATTGAACTAATCATATCCCTCTGCCCTTTCAGTTCATTCTCATACTTCTTCCACATCGAATTAAACCACTTCCCCATCGACCCCAAAGGCACGGCAGCAGCAGCAGCCAGTGCAGTAATCACGGGTGGTGCAGTGATCGCTGCAGCCACCACAGAGCAAATCAAGACCGCAGTAAAAGTGACGGCAAATATCACATTGGACACTTTCCTCCATCCCTTGACCGACTTCAACTTCTGATCAAGCTTACTCTTTTTTCGTTGCAATTTGCCCAACATTGAAACTTGTTGCCTATAAACAGACTGAAACAAGGAGAAAAACTCGTCGGAAAAGGGATTACCGGCCGCTTTAAAATTCTTGAATTGCTGCAATGTCTTTAAGTAATTCTGGGTCCCTTCCCTTTGTTCTTCCTCAAATTGCTGAACTGCCACCTGAACAATCAACTGGCTGTCGCGAGCACGTTTTAAGCATTTCTCTAAAGCCGTACAGAAATCGAGGGTTTGGAGGCTGTTTTCAAAGTAATCCTCGACTAAACTGCCCAGTTCTTTGTTTTTCCAAATGTCTTTCTTGCATTCAAGTATGACTTTGACTACTTCTTGGTTCATTTCTAGTAAAGATTCGGTGACTTCACGGAGGGAATCTAGGGAAAGGGAACGAACCTCGACGCCGACGGCGAGAGTGTTGATAACCCGGCTTGTGCGGTCTTGAAGGGTCGAATCGAAGGAGCGGAGGTCCGGATCGGCTTTACAGGCGGCTTCATAGGAGCTCAGATCAGGTGTGAAGCTTGAAATTGAGCTGGAGCTGGAGCTGGAGCCGGAGTGGGATGATGGTTGTGGGCTGTTCCCGGGTTTGGTGAGAGCACAACCCATGATTCGCAGGATCTGGGCCCCAAATTAGGGGAAGAATGAGGTGAATATCAGGGAAGAGGAGATGATGACATTAGAGAACTGAGGGTTTAAAGAAAGGCTGCATAGGCATGGAGACCCGTCGTGGTCAATGGAGAGAGAAGGCATTTTAGTCTACGGTAGAGAGTGTCCATGTGTTTCATTGGATATTTCCGCGAAGGGAAATGTCGCCGTAGATTTGTCTCGTTAGGGGCGAAGTCGGGCGGTTGCGTCAGAGCAACTTTTAGAAATGGCTAATTGGTCCCTTATGATTGTCAAGTTACTCGGGTTAGTTTTAATACCCTCCCTAAAGTTTAGTCTAATTGCTGTCCCCCTCCCTCAACAAGCAATTTGGTTAAAATGCAAAAACTTGTAATTACAACGTAATTAGGACCATCGTGCCCCAGCCCCAAGCATGATCCTTCAGCCCGTTAAAATTAAGGTCAAGCTTAAGTTTGAAATGAGTCAAATGACACAAGACAAGCTTGAGCGAAAATTCAAGCCCAAAGTTTGTTAAAGTTAAGTATGAACATTATCTAACTAAGCACGACTTAGACCAAACAAAATAACTTAAAATTTGGAATTTTATGGGGGTGTCAAAGCATTATACAACTTAAAACCTAAATATTTGTGCATTCGCCGTCTCCACTCTTACGATTCCCCTCATTTGCCGATATTAAGTGCATGTTAAATCAACAATCAACTTATACTAGTATTTTCCTCCTTTGAGTTTTATGTTAGATTTAGCTTCCTTCCTAGTTCCTATTAACGCTGTGTAAATTGCACAGGCAAGTCCTAATAATGCCCAATGTCTAATTAAACTATTTTATCAAGTTTGAGAAAATAAAGCTGCTTAATTTAATTCAAGCCAAGATTAGATCTGGACAAGCATAAATAATTAGAGTAAAGCTAATTATGCTCAATTAACACCCTATTCCAAATTAATTTCTCTCATTCTTAACATCATTGATCACTAAACAATTAAAAGTGACCTACTCGTTTATATTTTCCCTCGTTGGGTCAAGCCGTGTCTGAAAAATGAACTAATTATATTTTTCCTCATTCTTGCCTCTTATTTTACATCTTTTCAATTTTGTGACACATTAAGCTATAATCACGAGGGATGTATAATTAACAGAGGCTTAATACAATATATAAATTATATTTACTATTTACCTTTTAGATTATAGGATGGACATTAATGGAAACTACACATTAAACCAATATAAATAATCAAGTCAATTATATATTATTTAGGGAGTATTTAAGAAAGAGCTATGATATTAAAATGGGTGTTATGATCAATGGATAATAAGCCATTATCCTATGGTTATCCATGGATAATGGTTTATTATCCATTGATCCATAAAACTCATTTTGTCACCCCTAATTACGAGCTAGAGCTTGTAGTATTATTACAAACTTTATATTAGTGCCGTTAAATCAAATCTCCTAAGATATTTACACCGTTAGATTAAATATGTTCTTTTTTAAGTAATGATATGAATATTCCAAATCATCATCAACTTAATCATCTAACGACTCAAACACTAAAGCTCATAATTATATCACAAACTCTAACTCGTAATATCATTTGTCATTAATTAAAACTCAAAAAAGGAAGGGAGCTAATTGATCTTTATTGATGTACTTACTATGACATAAATATGCATGGTACCACACCACACCACGCCACTACGTCAGATCAATGAGACTGAAGAATTGATTGTTTGGATTAAACAAAAAAATACTCCCTCCGTCCCTAAATTATCGTCCTCCTTTCCTTTTTCGTCCGTCCCAAAATAATTATCCACTATGAAACTTACCTTTTTAGAACATCACTTTTACCACTTTATCCTTACTTTTTCACCCTACTTTAATTATGTGCCACATACACATGGGCTTTAAAGGAAACTACATATTAAACCAATATTAATAATCCAGTCAAATAGGTTTTCTTAAACGATGCGCCGGGTCAACCAGAACAATAAATTAGGGACGGAGGGAGTATATTCGAGTCACAGTACTGTACAAACAATTTCAATTACATCATTTAAATTTTAAAATTTTCGTAATGATCACTGTATTTGAATTATATTGCAAATTAACTCATTTTTTTTGGATGAACGTTATATTTAACCATTAAGTTATGTTAAATACTTATTTTGTCCATGTTCATCTTCTTCTTCTCCATCTACCTGCTCTCTCTATCTCGTCCCAACTCTCTCATCTTCGGCCAAAAACCCTCCTATATGTGGTCGCCACCTTCATCTCCAAAATTCATCCCTTACCAACGCCCAATCATCAGCTCCATGACATTGGTGAACACTTCCTGACCAAGTAGCACTCAAGCTACGCTATCTCTCTCTCATCTCCCAACCCCTAACCCTAGCCTTTTACTCTGGTCACAATCCACCAGCTCCCATGCAGACGTCCAATCAACGCACATCACCTTTTCCAAGTTCTGGCGAAGGCTTTCATCTCCAGCCATACTTGTCGTTGTCTCTAGCAAAACCCGTCAATGTTACAGCAAAGATCTCTACCCCTCCTCCCACTGAAGTTCACATCGTCATCCACCAACACTACACCCTTATCCAAATCCACGTCGCCTCAGCTTCCATTCCCGTAAATTCGTCGACTTCTTTTGTCACTGATTCTTCAATCTCAACGATTCCCTCCCGTTGTTTTTTTTTTGCACTCTTCTACACTTCTGATTTCCGATTGAGGTGTTGACGGTGGACAACAACACAGATTGTGGGTACATAGAATAGAAATCGTTTTCAATTTTGACTTTTTCATCACAAATATTTGGGAATTGAGAAGTTTGAGATTGTAAACCACATAGGTAGCCATATCCCATTAGTTAAGATATGGCTCTGTTTAGTAAACTAACCATGGCATCTGTTGTTTTGTCTGTATCCTTCTGAACTAATTTTATCCCTCAATATCTAATAAATTTTGAGATTAAAAAAATTCGGGGTTTTGCTTAGATTTGGAAGAAATCCTTTAACAGATTAATTAGTAGATCTATGCTTGGTTCCCCAAGATCATTTCCTTGCCCTAAGAACAATTTCCAAAATAGGTATTAGCATCATCTGGTTGTTGTAGTATGCATAATGGTGAGTATTCCATTTAATTTGATATTTTCACAAAACAGTAAATGTAAGTATATTAACTTGATTATGAGAATGTGATTATAAGTCCAGTAGACAACGGAATAATACTAGAGGGGATGAATAGTCCTTTAAAAGCTTTAAGAGTTATTTTGAAAACCTTCAAAACTGACAGCGGAAATAATGAGTTATTAGCATATAGAAACATTGTTTTATCAGCTGATGGCCAAAGCACCCTGTGTCTGTTTGTTGACACAGATTTAAGTAGAAAGGTTTTAAACAAATCACTTAATATAAGAATTGGACTGAAAGACAATATATATATATATATATATATATATATATATATATATATATATATATATATATATATATATATATATCAGCTGAAAGAGAATTGACAAAGTATTTAGGAGTGGTTCACAGTGTAAAAACTACTACGTCCACTACTAAGTTGGTCAAACTTGAATTTTGAAGTGCATTAATATTATGTATATTCTAAGTGATCATTAACGGATTTGTGTATAACAAAACCACTAATTGAGGAGTATAATTGAGAAACAATCAAACTCGTGCAACAATCAAAAGTTCCTTAAATATTTGAAAGAATAAATGAACAATCTAAACAGTGATTGTTTAAACAAAGAACTAGAAAGAGATTAATATATGAGAGACTATCTAGTAAGTGTATTGAGAGAAAAAGCTCTTCAAAGAAAGATTGGAGTTTAGAATTGAATGAAGGCTTCAACGTGTTCTCTCTGTTAGTATGCTTTGAAGATTTGTAAGATTTTTGAATTCTGTGCACGTAATTTTGCAAGGGTGTTTTCTTCAATCCTTGCTTTAAACGTTATAGAGATCTTCAAGTTTGGAGTCGTTTGAGAGAGCAAAGTTAAAACTCGAATTTCTTGAAGACATGATGATGAAAAAATCTTTCATTGGATGCACAGAGATCTTTGCCGAATGTTAGAGATAAAGGATATCACCTAGCATGAAAATAATAAAGAGAGTGGTTAGTTAGGATATAATATACTTGAAGAACATTTAAGACATACACAACAGTCTTTTATTGATAAGACAGGCAAAGAAAAAGTTTTTTGTGAATAGTTCTTTTGTTTAAAATATAATGACCAAATAATAATTAAATATAAGAGCGTGAAGGTCAAACGTTTCAACAGTGTATAGATTGTTGGAAAAATTGTGTTTAAAGAATGAAATTGTGTAATTTTGTGGCACGGATTTCTTCACATGTCGTTTGTGTCATGACAAGGGTAATTGTGGAATCGTGTTCTACTCCGTGAGAACATCGAAATCATATATTTATTTGTCCAATTTGGTGTTTAGATGAATAAGTTATGATAGATTAAAGTGTGGTTGTTGGAAGTGGGTTTATCCCACATTGAAAGATTAACAAAAACTTGAGTGGTTTATATACAAGTACCTTATGTGGTAAGGGTAAGCTTGTATAGAATAGAGGCTCTCTCTTGCGCACGCCTGCGCAGGGGGGGTGCAAATCATAGTCCAATTTAGCCTTCGGGATACTGTACTCATGTGTGAGCGCGTCCCGCGGACACGAATGTTGGACCAAATTTGTCTGCTCAGACCAACCCACGTTTTGTTATTTATTCTTTTGTTTTTTGTAACTCCAACATTAATAACAGACTTTATGGGTTGTTATTACCAGCTTTAATGAGAGATATTATTTACCTATTAATGATGGATTTATTTCATCATCAATGTGGTTATTTAATTAGTCTCTTGTCCACTCCTATAAAAGGAGTTTATTTCTACAATTACAGGGTACATGAAAAATACGATTGAACACAGTCAAGAACAATCTCCATTTCTCCTCTGTATTCTGCAAATTATTGGGCGTATTTCTTTGGCCTCATGTTTCCTTATTGGTGATAGAGTCAGACATAAATTCAGTTCGCCGGAATCCTTAATACTGAAGGTTTCTCCGGTGTCTCCGTTGTCTCCGTTGTATCCTGGGAGATAGACATCCATTAGAGCTTCTAAGCACAGACGGGAAGGGACGAATCTCTTTTAAGGAAACTGTGTGCGACACATGCCTTGGACCTAAAGCCTTCCTGCAGACCTGAAGTCTACCTGCAGACCTAAAGTCTACTTGCAGACCTGAAGTCTTCCTGCACATCTGAAGTCTACCTGCAGACTTGAAGTTAGAGCCGTCAAAATGGACCAAACCCGTTGGATTGGTCCGCCCCGCCAAACAAAAAGGGTGGGTTGGGTTGGTAAATTACAAGTCCGCTAAGATGCGGGCCTAACGGGCTTGGTCCGTGCGGGTGGCGGGGTAAGGCGGGGCGGGGCGGGGCCAGGTAACCCGCCAAAATTGAAAATTGAAAAAAATACAATTACTATTAATCTAAAAAAAATTATATAATATATATTGGTAGTGGAACTTGGAAGTTTCGAGATTGACAAATACAATGGAAAAGAAAGTTTTCTAAATGGTTTTGAAATGTGACTTCAAAAAACCCATCAACTGTTGACATCATAGTCACAGTTCACCCAACCCAATAAACTCAAAGTTCAACCTCCAAGATTTCCCCACAACCACTCAAAGTCTCAAAAAGAAAAAAAATCAAACTCAATATCTCAATTCTCATCGCTCTCTCTTCATTCAGTCGTCTTCTCAGAGTCTCTGTGTGACTGTGAGACTAAGAGATAAGCGGCCATTGGCCCATTGTTAAACGGTGGTCCACCATCGTCGTTATTTATCGCTCACTCGTTCAATTCGGGGTTCGTCATCCAACCGTCGTCGGTTTCTCTCTCTCTCTCAGTCTCGGTCAACCATCCCGTCCGACCATCTCTCTCTCTCTCAGTCTTCTCAGGCCGCCATCGATCTCTCTCCGACATCCTCCGGCCTGTCCACAGGACCACAACCACCGCCCACCGGTTGTTTCATAGTCACTTGAGGAGAACCAGGACTCACTTGGATAGTTGGATGCTTGGATTTGGATATAAAATTTCCTTTTTAGACAGGTTAGTCCGCCCGACCCCGCAACCCAACGTGGGTTGGGTTGGACCAATGTTTTCTTAGTCCGCCATATTCGCGGGTTGGTCGGCCCCGCCCCGCCAATTGGTGGGGCTCGCCATTTGGCGGGTTGGTCCGCCCCGTTGGTCCGTTTTGACGGCTCTACCTGAAGTCTTCCTGCACACCTGAAGTCTACCTGCAGTCCTAAAGTCTACCTGCAGACCTGAAGTCCACCAGCAGACCTGAAGTCCACCAGTAGACTTGAAGACCACCAGTAGACTTGAAGACCACCAGCAGACTTGAAGTCCACCAGTAGACTTGAAGTCTACCTGCAGTCTTATAATACAAAGCAGTAACCATTTTCAACTGTTTTCAATTCTGTATTTGATTTAATTATTGTTTTTCCCTGTACTATCTCTAACATAGTGTTCAGCAGATAGAGAATTCAAAATGTTAAGTAGGCGCTGACACAGTGTTATCAGCAGCTGCTAGATGTTGATGACTAGGCTTAAGTAGATAGGATATTTTATTTAAAGAAGGCTGCTTAACGAAGTCTGAGAGACATCTATCTGTTGAAGGTTTCAACATATAGAGTTAGACTTGCTAAAGTCTAAGTAAAACAATCTAAAGGTTTTAAATGCTTATGTATAAGACTAGCTGTTTTATCCTTAATGGTTTTAAGTAAATCTGAAGCATACAAATTTCTACAGTGATATCATCTCGAACCACATGATAAAGCTCTAGTTAGATTTAAGTTGCGAGTCAATTCAATTCAACTCATTTTCATTATTTACGAAAAGCCTAGATAAATGATTTTACTCGATCATTTGTTACAACTTAACCATTTAGCTTCTCAATTTATGGTAAAACAACATAATGTTAATTAAGTTATGTCTTGGGCTGAGACAATGCATGGAACACAAAAATGAGTGAATCTAAAGGAATCCAAACAAATTTAATTTGCAAAATGAAAATGAAAATGACACGCACTTTCGATTCAAATGTATATTTTTCTCAATAAAATGTTTTTTTAGGTTCAAAGGCAGAATAAACTTTATCTGTGCACTACATTCTCTTAACATACCTAAAATTTATAGGATAAATTACATGCTGGTTCACTATCCCAAATGTTTCCCCTTAGGTACCTCTTGTTTTTCAACCTCATAAGTCCACTTTCATAAATGTGTTCTAATAATGCCCAATCTTCGTCTTCCTCTTTCATCTATCTCATTCCAGTGACGGAAGAAAGTTGGAAGGAAAGTCTTTCCCGGTCCATCCATCCTTTTCTGCTTATCTAGTTATCTTCCGGAGATATGCCATTCAAGATCGGCCATAAATCTGATCTATTTTGTAGTGTGTAGTTTATCTATTTTGTAACTTATCCAGTTTTTCACAAGGGGAAAGGAAGTTACTTTGTTAACAAATTCAAAATTCTTGATATATACTAGTAAGGGAGTATAAATTTATGTATCTTTCAACTATGTAAGAAATAAGAAGCGAGGCAACCTCAAAGCTTGGTTGTGTGTACAATGAAATACATCCAGCCATTGAAGAACACGATAGGGACAGTCAAGACAGTGTACCAACTAGTCTAGCAGAGAAGTGGATAGAAGCTGACTGCTCACTGTGGGTGCCTCGGAGTGGGCCCGTGCCCCGCGTGCCCTTTTCTAGGGGTGCGCGACGTGCGAAACAGACACCACGCTTTCCATTCCACCCTCCCTTGTTTAGGGCAAGACGAAATTAAAAATGTGGAAAGGATGCTGTCAAAAAGCGCGTTGAATACGCCTCGGTCACCTTAGTGATTTTTGGTCCAATATGAGAGCTTTGGGTTTTTTCATATCTCACCCTCCCTTGTTTAGGGGAAAATAAGATATAGAAAATGCATCACCCTTTTCATTCCCATTGTCTCTTGTTTAGGGGAAAACGGAAAAGTGCAAAAAAAGGATATTGCGGGCCCCACTGTGGACTTTATGAAAATTGCCTTAAGGCCTATTTTGGATCGCTATGAGTGCATTGGATCCCCATATCTCATCCTCCATTGTTTAGGGGAAAACAAGATGCATGAAATGCATCACCCTTTCATTCTCATTCTTCCTTGTTTAGGGGAAAACAGAAAAGTGCAAGAAAGGATGTTGCGGGCCTCACTGTGATCCAAAATGTTTTGACAGAGTCGCCATCTTTATTTTAAGGAGAAAACAAAGAAAAAACCAAAAATAAACCAGAGATTGTAAAAAACGGGTTCGGAGGCTAAGTTACGAGTTGGGAAGGTGCTAGGCACCCAACTCGCCCTTTCGATCTCAAAACAATTTTTGGCTAGTATGCTTTTTATTATATTCATCTAGAAAATAAATAAAGCATTAAAAGCAAACATATCCATGTTTACATTATTTACGGACTTGCAGCCGCCTCCTTCCAATAATTTACAAATACATTTAAAAATATTTGACCATAATAATGACTCTTTTTAATGCTATTTTCTAAATAAATCCAGGCAGCATAACAGCTTATATTTTTACATTGGGCCGGATGGAAAATAGCTTTTTTTCTTGAATAAACCCATAAAGGCTCACCTTTAAGAGTGTTGGTGTGCTCGCTCTGTCCTTCCGGGAGAGTGAGTCTTTTTGTTGCTGCTGTGCGGTTCGGGCAGGGTGACTGCTTCTGAAGGTTGCTTCTGGGTATCGTCAAACGGGCGGAGCAACTGCTTGCATTTTTGCTGCTGCTTGCTTGCTGCTGGCGGAAATCGGGCAGAGCAATTGCTTGCTTCTGGCGGATTTGGCCTTTTTACTCGGGCAGAGCAACTGCTCTTTTTGAGATTTTTGGACCGAGGAAATAGGGTGGAAACCTAGCTGGGGGGCTAAGGTTCACTTTGACTGGTTGGTTTTGTGTTTGGAGGAGATTTGACAGAGCTTCGAGGCTTTATAGGAGGGGACACTCACTATCTCACGATCGCTCTTCTATCTGCGTAAAATAAACGCACAGAGTTTTTGTGAGAAGAATTCTTGTCCCTGAAAGCGAAGCTGGGCACCTCTATTTATAGGCTGAAGGAGGGACACCGCTGGGATTTCTGATATTCATCTTGTGCTTCACCAACTTGTACCGCGTGCTTGAAGGCTTATGCAATGTGTTAAGTCGGGGAGCACTATTTAGGCTCCTGGCGCCGACACCAAGGGTTTTTGGCGCCGCGCCAGGATTGAGCCTCCCATTTTCAGCCTCTTTTTGGACACTTTGGCCCCTGCATTTTACTGTTTTGCGCATCATGCTTTGTCTTTTGCATTTTTAAACCCTGTAACTTGATATTTGTTAAGTTTTAACAGGTCTTGATATCGCATGTCAGTGTTACGTACCAGGGGTACAAAATTGGGGTGTCTACAGAGTCCCTCAACGATGGAGTCTATGGGTAAGCCACAACTTACCGAGTAGACGAACATCGTTGATAAGAAATAGACTCCCAATTTCGTGTAATTATAATGGGGAGAAATGCAATAGGTAGCAGTTATAATGCAACAGTTTATAATGCAAACCAAACCTCACATATCCTAGACATATTTAGTCGATTATAGCAGGTTATCGTAGTTTTTAAGCAGATATGCAAATTATGTGCTCTAATGGTCGGACCTACCGAAGTAGGCTGCCTACGTATCCCTTAATAAAAGGAATCAGACCTAAACGTAGTTCGGCACGATGCAAACAAACAGTGCTAGGTGGGATGCCAAGATCAAACATCGTGTCCTCAGGACAAGGTCCTTCGTTGAAGCACGATAGCCTCTCTCTCTGGCCCGGGGTCTCAGCCCCTTCGTGAGAAAGGCAAAACACAAATCATATCAAACGTCGTATCCTCAAAAGGTCGAAACCCTTTGCGGAACACAACGGTGGGATGCATCGTCTCCTCAGGACATGGTCCTTTGTCAGAGAACGATAGCCTTTCTCTCTGTCCCGGGGTCTCAGCCCCTTCGTGAGAAAGGCAAAACACAAATCATATCAAACGTCGTATCCTCAAAGGGTCGAAACCCTTTGCAAAACACGATGGTGGGATGCATCGTCTCCTCAGGACAGGGTCCTTCGTCAAAAAACGATAGCCTTTCTCTCTGGCCCGGGGTCTTAGCCCCTTCGTGAGAAAGGCAAAGCACAAATCATAAAGGCATTGCATCCTCAGGGTAAAAAAAAACCCATTCGTTGAATGCAATGGCGGAACACATCATGGGTTGATCATTCCCCTTGGGGTTATACCCCACGAGGAGATGATCCTATGCTACTCCTATAAAGCAGGAAAGCATCGCATCCTCAGGAAAAAAACCCTTCGTCGAATGCGATGGTGGAACACATCATGCATGCAAAAGGTAAAATACTTTACCTTTTCTTACCATTGCTTTGCTTTCTCTACTTCTGCTGCATTTGATGCTTCATTTGCTGGATTTGCTGCATTTCCAACTTCTGCTGGAAGTTTTCTTCTTTGCTGCTTGCACATATATTTTCCATGCTGCTCATTGCCTCTTTCTTTCGGCCTCTTGTATTTTTTTGTCTTCTTCTTCTGCATGCTTGCATCTTTTTTTCTTTACATGCTTTGCATTTTTTCTTTTATTGCATGCTTTACATTTTTTTTTCTTTATTGCATGCTAGTAGTTTTTTCATTCTTTTTTCCGCAGAATCTCACCTTTGCGATTGATTTTTCTTGCTTTCTGCTTACTTTGCGGCTGATCTGCTAGAGATATGAGCTTTCCTCTGCTTTTGGATGGGTGACCATCAATTTTTGGTTAACAAAACTAACTTTGTTAACTTTTCGTTAAGCTTTAGGGGCCATTTTGCAGCTTTGGAAACCTGAGGACTTAAGTTCCGAACTTTGAAACTTTGGAGGGGAAAAAGGAAAAAAAATCCCTTTTCCTCCCATTTAAGTGATGGGGAGATGGAATAAAGCAGCACTGCTTCTTCCTTCTTTCCTTCTTCTTCATTTCTTCTATATTTTGTGGTTGCCATTGTTGCTACTTTCATTTTTCTTTCTTTTCTCAATTTTGTTCAGCCAATTTGCGTGTTTTTCTTAATAGATGACTTCTTCTTCGCGATTTCGGAAGGGAAAAGCTCCAATGTACCCGGATTCAGGCAAAAGGAGGAAAGAACTTCCTCCTTTGATTCAAAACCACGTCAAGTATCACTACTCGAAGGATGATTTGGGTAATCACCTCCGCGATTGTAACACCCACGTGTCAAATCTTCCAAATCCCACAGTAAGTTTCTTTTTTCTTAAACCCATTTGAATGATTTTTCAGATTTGCTAGATTTCTATGCTGCTTTGGGCTTTTGGAGCGTTCCTGACCCTACTTATGATGCTTATGCATGCAATTTTTATGCTAGAATGATGCAATTTGGCAGTTTATTCATGAAATTTATGCAATTTATTTTTGCGATGCATAATCTGACTAGTTGGCACTATTTGACTCTGTGATGCATGCTTTATATTATTAATGCAATTTGGCTACATGATGCATGTTTGAGCTGAAAAATAATTTTATACAATGCATGCCTATGAAATAGACTTTTGGAAATATGATGCACTTTTTTCGGGTATATTTTCGGATACATTTTCGGATGCATGCAAAATATAACATGAATATTTTATGTCATAATATTTACTTTTATGGATGCATATGCTGCCGAGACATGATAAATGCCATGGAAGAATTTTTCTTTTCAAAATTTGCAACACTTTATTTTTATTTTTTTGCTAATGCTAACGTGCAATTATTTAGACAATAAATGCAAATGATAAATGGCTAACGCATGCATATATCATTTTATTGGATGCAAATGCGACTTAGAAAATTTATGGGATGCTTGCTAATATTATGCATGAGCATTTTTCAATGTGTGCAAAAATGCAACATGTATTTTATTTCTTAAATGCAAAACACTCTTCTTTTTTTTTTCTTTTCAAATGCAGAAGATGTAATAAATTTTTTGAATGCAGGAATGCTAAAATATTTTTTTTCTTTTTGAATGCAATAGATGTGCAAAAATTTTGAAAATGCATGAATGCAATATATTTTTTTATTGAATGCAAAAAATGCAATAAACTACTTTTTTTTAATGCAAAAATGTAATATGTTTTTTTCCTTTTTTTCAAATGTAAAACACACATTATTATTTTTTGATAGTAAAATGCACGAATGCAATATATATTCATTTTTTCCTCTTTTTGCTTTATGCATGCAAAATTTTATGATGATCTGCAAAAAATGCGATGCATGCGACATGCTTAAATTTAATAATGTGCAAAGGAAAAATAAAAAGATAATAAACTTACCTTTTCTCTTTCTTTCTATCATATTTTTTTTATGCTGATATGCTATTTTTCTTCTTGCAGATGTGCATGCCTTTGATCCGCATTCGCGCGAGTTGTGCCAACGTCCTGGATATTTATAACTTAATGTCGGAGGCCGCACAAGTTCTGGTAGAGGGTTCCGGCTTTAGCGCATTCCTGCAGGCCTTCTGTCCCTTTCGCAGTTTTCTGCCCATCTTCGATGTTCTAAGGGACTACTGGTGGGATACTACCCGCACATTCCATTTTAGCTGGGGGGGAGGCAACCATGACCCCTTGTGACTTTGCTGCGATTACAGGCATTCCTACTAGCATTGGTAGGACTTTGGCACCGGATTGCACCCTCCGTCACTACCAAGACGTGGTGGAAGATCTCCTGGGCTTTGAGCCCAAATATAAATCAGCCGACGAGATCTTTATCGGCAGCGTGCAGAAATGACTTTTAGAGAATGTCAGGAAGATCGCGGAGGACGATAGCGAGGGCTTGGCTCGTGTTGCTAGAGCATTTTTGTTCTTTTTTCTTGGCACCTCTCTTTTTGCCATTTCGTCCACTACTCTGAGGGTTTCTATCTTGGCATGCCTGGTGGATTTGAATCACATCGCTGATTATGACTGGGGGCAGGCAGGCCTGGCCGAGCTGTACGCTTCTATGGATAGGGCTAACCGTAACGACTCACCGACTCTTAATGGATTTGCTCTGGCTTGGGAGGTATATTCCTTTTCCTACTTTTTGCTGCCCCCCCTTTTTTTAGCATCACTTTTTTTCGCCGCATCATTTTTCTTTTTGCTGATTATTTTTTTTCGCAGGTCTGGGTTTAATCATTTTTCCATTTCACGCGGGGTCGGTTGCATCAGCGTTTTCACGAGCCGCCTTACTTGGCTGAGTTCGTGAATGAGAACCAAGTTGGGTCGGATCGAGACGGCGGCTGCTCGGATATAGAGAGGGTGCGGGAGCGGATTGCCAGCTCAAGCGCAGGCACGGTGCATTTCCTTCCCTGAAGGGGCCTGGTGGGGCATTATGCTGTGACTCTGGAGATGAGCCGATGCCGGATACTGATGGTATCCATCATGGTCGACTCATTATATATGGGAGAGCGGGTCAACCGCCAGCATTCTGCACTTTTGGCATTCCCAGTGGTGCCTCATATGCTTCCCCATTGGGTGATTGAGCCGGATTTCTTGCCGAACAGGTATCAGTACCTGTCAAGATTCCTTAAGCCTGAGAGTACGGCTTTTCGGTTATGGTATACGAGCATTTTCTGAGGACCATGCTCCATGCTCCCCTTCCTGCCCCTGTGGTGGCCAGGCATGCTTCCGATGCTGCTGATAGGCCGAGGCCTTCTTATCCAGCTCTTGACCCGCATGTGGAGTTTACTGGGCCTGGTGATGCTTTTTCCACTTTTCGATACCATCGTGATGGAAGGATGGTGAAGGAAGTACTTCCTGATGCCGATATCCCTGAGGAGTACCAGGTCCCGGAGCAGGCTCGCACGGTAGACACAATTTTTTTGTATCTTTTCATTTTTTTCATCATTTCATTTTCTTTTTGTTTTGGAGACTGATACATTTTTTATTTTTGTTGTTTCACCTTTTTTTTCAGGTTAACGTGTCTACGTACAAGAAGCTGCTGTGGGGTTTCTTCAGCATCAACAGGCTTTATCAAAAGCTTGTGGATGAGTTCTCCTGTTGGGGGAATGATGCAGTGCGGCAGACCAGGCGCCAGAATGATGATGATGATGATGATGATGATACGGCTGCGGGGTCGAGTCGTGCTCAGGCGAGAGGACGAGGATATCAAATTGACGGACACGGCCCTCGAGTTATGGGTGGCAATCTTGACAGGAGCCAATCTTCCCATGGCCATTAGCTTCAGCTACCTGCATTTATTAGCCCTTTATCTTTTTTTTTTCTTGTACCGAATTCTGTACATATATATATTTTATGCAATGCAATATAATTTTATATGATGCAAAAAATTAAAATGCAGACTCAATATTTCATGCAAAAAGGAAAACTAGACCATTATCTAGGGGTAATGGCACACTGTAGCTCATAAATGGATTTTAGAAAAATACACCTTCGGATTTGAGCGGGCTTTTCTGATAATCTGCGGGGAGGAAGAGGCAGTCGCCTCTTTATGTGCTTGATCTTTCATAATTGCCGCAAGGCTATTCTTATAGCTTCTGCATTTTCTCTATGATCAGATAGAACAGCAGCGAGCGGTCGGAGCCAAAATACTAGGATACCAGGCAGTTTGGGGGAGCAGGAATGAAGATCTTGGCGCCACCCATAGGAGAAGTGGGCGCGGCGCCAGGAAGGGTTATTGGCGGCGCCAAGGCTTCTTCCTGTGGAATCCTTATTCATACACTGTTTGTGCACTGTGCTCAGAATTCGTCCGCTTCTTCAGTTTTTCAGTATAAATGGAGGCAGCGTTTATTTTCATCACCAGCTCGCCTTTTCTTTTTCTGCTCAGTCTTTTGATCTCCCTTTTGCTCAGTTTCTCTTTCCTTTTATTAGATAAACTTTTGATCTTCTCCAAAGATGGCTGTACCAACCCATACAGCTTTAGAAATGGAGATTTATGAGAATGCCCTGGACTTTTGGGTCTTCTCCCTGCGGTCAGATAAGCTGGACTGGTTCGAGCATATCTATGGGTACAGGTGTCTGCTGTCATGGCGGACCCTTTATATCAATTGGGATATGCTGAAGGGAGCTTTCATATTTTGGTCAGCTCAGGACCTTCTCTTTAATTTTGGCATGAATGAGATGTGTCCCACCTTCGAAGAATTTTGTGCCATGGTGGGGATGAACACTACTGGTCCTATTGCCGTGCCTTCTCCACGGAGGCGTCCATATATGGTTATAAGGGAGCTTTTTGGCACAACTCGCGCAGCTACTCCAGGTTTTTATAATGGAGTAAACTTTGATCTGACCGTCCTTCCTGGTGTATTTACGGAGTATATGGTGGATGACCGACAATATTTTTGACGCTGGCTGTCGTCTCTTTTTCTTTGCCTTATGGGACGGTACATGCTGGTGGGCCGACCCGGGTATATTGATGTGCTGGTCGTGGACCTGGTATTGCAGGCTCAGGATCGCCGGTGAATATTATTCCGGTGATCTTGGCAGAGACCCTGTCGAGCATGGACGCCTTTGCGACTGGCGACGAGTTGTTTCCCTCCAACAGCCTTCTTTTGATTCATATGTGGTTAGAGGATCATTTTAACTGGGTGATGGGCCCAATGACGGCGGGATCAAGGTATGATCCGGGGCTCTATAGCTCTCGTGGCCATTATACCCAGACGAATTTCTCGGAGTCTGACTGGATTGAGAATTTCTTGTGCAAAGGCTCCATGGAAATTATATGGGTTGTCAGCCACTGGCAGATCCACTGCTTCTTCCAGTATACCGGGGTCTATGCCCAGGTCATTCTGTCGGGTATTGAGCGTACCTCCTTTTATCGAGCGGACAGGGTCCTTCGCCAATTTGGCAGGGAGCAACTTATTCCTGATCCAAGCCGTCCTGTGGCTGAGGAGTTGGAGATGGATAGGGACTTGGGCACCCTTATCCGGAATATATGGCAGCTGGATTATGACTCGTTGGAGGTGGCTTATGCCTACTCTGATTATATGCTCCTTTCCCATGAATATCTGTCATGGGTTATTGTGGCTGCTGAGGGGCATTCTCGCATGATTAGGGGAGCACTGAGATGGATGCTGGGCCGTCAAATAACCAGTGGTCTGGATGCTCGCATAATGGAGATAGGCGAGGATATAGAGAGCTCAGGGATAGTGGTCCCTCAGGCCTTGCAAGAGGACTTCAGGTGGGTACATGACCTTGGTGCCCGAATGGCTCCAGATCTGAATGAGGCAGGTCCCAGCAATGCACCTCCTCGTCTGAGCAATGCAAGTCGGTGGAGTAATCCTTAGCAAGCTGATGAGGCTGTCCCCCTTCAAGCTGGCAGACGGAGCACTGCCCAAAGGGATGACGGTACTGGCCCGAGTGACACGGCTATCCAGGATAATGGGGATGTCGATGATGAAGACGAAGATACTTCTGGGGGTTCTCACGCTGGTGAGACTGGAGCCTCTTCTGCACCTTGCAGAAGGAGTATATAGGCCCGGTTGGGCGGACGTCGCAGGCATTGATGGACCGCTTCGGGGTTGAAAAGCTGCAAATAAAGGATGGTTGGGGGAAAACAAGGGGGATAGAGGTAGCAAGTAATAATAGATAGAATGTACAGGCAATAAATGAATAATCCTAAACATCTTAGGCAATTATTCCTAAGTTGCACCATAGGACCTATATTATATTATATTTTGGTATTTTTCGTGAACTCTTGTCGTGGTTTTTCTCTTTCTTTGTCAGTCAAGACTCTATATGCTGAAGACTTTGGCGATGCTGGAGATCAAATGTTAAGGACTCAGAAATCACATTCTCTCTCCTTTTCTCCTATTGCTCCTTTTTTTTAATTATCTTGCTCTAATTTTTTCCTAGGCTGCCCTTTCGGATTTTCAACCTAGCAAGCCCTTATTTCTTCTTTTTGTTCCCCTCATTTTTATGCTCTAATTTTTGCCAAGGCCGCCCTTTCGGGTTTTCACCTAGCGAGCTGGAGAGAGAAGCAACTGCCAGATATAATCGGCTCACGCATATTACCTTTTGAGCTTGTCGAGATTGAATGGCTGAACCAGATCCTCCCCATCTTGGTTTGTGAGGAGTACTGCACCTCCTGACCGGATCTCTTTAACAACATATGGTCCCATCCAGGGAGACTTCCATTTCCCTCTAGTATCAACATAACTAGGGGGCTTTTCTCGAAGCACCAGGTCTCTGATTTGGATGTCACGGCCTTTGACTTTCTTATTGAATGCTCGGGCTATGCGCCTTTGATATGCTCGAGGTGTGCTCCAGGGCTAGCAACCGTCGTTCATCGATTTGGGCTAATTCTTCATATTGCCCTTTGACCCAGTCAATTTCTGATATGCCGAATTCCATCATTACTCTTAATGACGGAATTTCGACTTCAATGGGCAACACTGCCTCCATGCCATATGCTAGAGAATAGGGAGTAGCCCCAATGGGTGTGCGAACTGAAGTACGGTAGCCGCAGAGGGCTGGTGGCAATTTTTCTAGCCAGTCTCTTTCTGTGTCAGCCATTTTTCTGATAATATTTTCCAGTGTTTTGTTGGCTGCTTCAACGGCACCATTGGCTTGTGGTCGGTAGGGAGAGGATTTATGCCTTTGAACCTTGAATTCGTCGAGTAGACGATTCACGTCCCCTTCAAAATGTGTGCCGTTGTCGGAGATTATTTCGAAAGGCATTCCGTATCGATATATGATGTTGGTCAGGATGAATTCGGACACCTTTCGAGCATTTAAAATTTTATAGGAAGAGGCTTCTACCCACTTCGTGAAGTAGTCGACGGCTACCAGAACATACTCGTGGCCATTGGATCCCTTTGGATGAATTTGGCCTATGTCGTCGATTCCCCAAGTTGAAAAGGGCCAGGGAGCTGTGGAGTTATATAAGATATGCGGGGGCACGTGCTGCAGATTTGCGAAACGCTAGCATTTGTCGCAATGACGTACCCACCGAATACAGTCGGTTTCTAATGTGCTCCAATAGTACCCGTGCCGGATAACTTTTTTGGATAGCATATGCCCGCTCATGTGTGGCCCGCAGGTACCACCATGAAGTTGGTCCATGATTTGCTCAGCTTTTGCTTGGTCGACGCATAATAGATTTAGGCCCTGATAATGCCTCTTGTACAGGCTGCCACCGCTAAATATGAATTGCGATGCCCATCTCCGTAGGGAGACTTCCCCCCTTTTGTCTAGGTTGGGAGGATAGACTCCTTTCTGAAGCAGATTTATTATGTATGAATACCAAGACTCGTGATCTGTTTCAAGAGCATCATTGATTTTGAAGCAGTATGCCGGAGTGACCTTTTTCCCAACTACAAATGGCTGGACATTGGTTTCCGTGGGAATTTGGACCAATGATGCTAGAGTGGCCAAGGCATCGGCAAATTGATTTCTATCTCGCGGCAAGTAATGAAACGAGATAGAATCAACTTTGGTGGCGAGTGCTGTCAACTTGGCGTGACAGAGCTGCAGCCGGGGATCTTGGGACTTCCACTTCCCTTCGACTTGATTTATGATCAGGGCGGAGTCCCCGTAGATTTCCAAGTCTTTGGCTCCTTTACAGAGGGCTTTTTCTAGACTAGTAATACAAACTTCGTATCCAGCAGTATTGTTCGAGCATTTGAACACCAACCTTATAGCCAACGGAGTGTGGGAATCTGCTGGGTCAATTAGCAAGATTCCTATGCCAAAGCCTCTTTTATTTGTGGCTCCGTCAAAGAACATTTACCAGTTGGTGTCATGGCCAGCAATTTCCAATACACCTTCGTCTGGGAAACTGGGCTCAGTTGCATCTTCTGCTTCTAGAGGCAGATCGGCCAAATGGTCTGTGATTACGCTGCCTTTAGAGATGTTAATAAGGTCGAAAACCGTAGGTCCGAACCAAAACCGTTAGGGTGACTAGACCGAAACCGATAGGGTTGAAATTTTAGATGGACCGTTTAAGACGGACCGTTTAGGAACCGAAACCGTTAGGGCCAGACCGAAAACCGTTAGGGTTAAACCGGAAGCCGACTTGCATAGGGTTTAGTATAGTTAGTAATATACGGGATGAGTATAATACCGAAAACTGTTAGGGTTGGACCGATTAACAGTTTTAATATAGTTAGTATAATATACGTGACACGTATAATACACTGAAATAAGCGTACAAGCCTCGAAATTGGAAAAAAATGAACAAGTTTAATCATTGACTGAAAACTACAGGTTTGAATCGAAACCGACAGGGCCAGATCGAAACCGTTGGGTTTTCGACCGGACAACAGTGATAACCGACTAAACCAAACCTATTCTGGACCGGAACAGTTAGGGTTGGACCGATTAACATCTCTAGCTACCTTTGATAGATTTGAGCATGACATAGGTGATGTCAAACTCGTTGAGAAGAAACGACCATTTAGCCAATCAGCTAGAAAGTGATGGCTTGCCGAAGATGTATTTTATTGGATCCATCCTAGAGATGAGCTTGATGGATCGTCCTTGCAGATAGGTCTTGAGCCTTTGTGTTGCCCAGACTAGGCCGGTGCAGCTTTTCTGCAATGCTGAATAATTTAGCTTGTTTCCTTGCAACTTCCTACTTATGAAGTAGATGGCATTTTCGATGTAGGAGTTTTCTTTTTCTTGGGCGAGCATAACCCCTACTGGCATGTCTGTGACGGTTAAATATAGGAGGAAAGGTTTATGTGTATGGGGAGGAGCTAGCACTAGTGGATTGATAAGGTAAGCTTTTATCTTTTCAAAGGCTAGCTGGCATTTCTCGCCCCAGACTTGGTCAATATTTTTCTTTAGGAGTTTGAATAGGGGCTCACATATGGATGTTAGCTGTCTGATGAAGCGGCTGATATATTGCAATTGGCCTAAGAAGCCTTTGACTTTGGTTGGAGTTTTTGGTTGCGGCATATTTATAATGGCTTTAATTTTGGATGGCTCGATCTCGATGACTTGCTTAGTCACCATGAATCCCAGGACCTTGCCTTTGGTAACCCCAAATGTTCATTTGGTGGGGTTAAGCTTCATCTGATGTTTTCTTAACCTTTTGAAGGTCCTTGATATGAGCACCGTTGGCATTGCTGGAGTGCGCGATCATGCCGTCGACGTATACTTCGACTTCTTTATGAATCATGTCGTGGAAGAGGGTGGTGGAAGCCCTTTGATATATAGCCCCGACATTTTTTAGCCCAAATGGCATGACATTATAGCAGTAGGTTCCCTAGGGGGTAGTGAATGACGTTTTTTCCTCGTCTTCTGCTGCCATTTTGATTTGATTATAGCCCAGCATGCCGTCAACAAAAGATCTTATTTTGTGAGAAGCGACGGCGTCTACCACGATATCAATATTGGGTAGAGGGAAGTCATCTTTGGGCGATGCATTGTTGAGGTCGCGGAAGTCTACACAGATCCGGACCATCCCATTGGGCTTGGGAACGGTCACTATGTTGGACAGCCAGATCGGGTATTCTACTACCCGAATGAATTTGACATGCAGCTGCTTCATGATTTGTTCTTTTACTTGCAGTGACCGTTCTGGTTTGATTCGGCGGAGGTTTTGTTTGATTGGCCGAGCATCCGGATATATGGGGATTCGGTGTTCAACAATGGCCGGGTCCAACCCAGGCATATCTTCATGGGACCAGGCGAAGATGTCTACGAACTCTTTGAGGAGGTCAGTAAGTGCTACCCTTTCAAAGCCTTGTAGGTAGCTGCCGATTTTGATCTCTTTGATCTCGTTGTTCAGCCCCAATTGATAGTGGATAAGTCTTCATTTGCTGTTGATGAATGATGTTTTTCCTGGTGCTCGACTGACTTTACGAGCTCAAGCAAGTAATTTTTATCTTTTGGGTCCATTTCATCAAATGACTCATTATCAAAATTATTTAATGCGTCTTTTATTGTAGGTGCAACAAAGGAATAAGAAAAGACATTCAGATTATCATCAATAGCAAACTATACAGGGTTATTTACATTATTGAGGACCTGTGGTTTGAGGTCCTCAATTGTAGGGAGCGTTTCGGTAGATGACCAATCCGTAAAGCTAAGAGAAGGATGGGGAATAGAATATCCGAAGCGGTGCACCAGATCTGCGGTTGTCAAGAGCGGGCCGGTCGTAGTATACCAATTCTGCAAAGGTTTATCAATAATAGACTCAAACTCAGCAGGGAGCTTTTCATAATCAGTGCCTCCATCTATCATACCCAGGAAACTGTCTCCTAGACACTCATCATCTAATAGGGCCAGAGCATAATCATCTTGGTCTATAGACCAAGTATTTTCAACTGTGACAATCTTATATGCAGTACTACGGGGCTCCAGGGTAACCTGTTTAATTTTATCTGTGACGAGACTGACATCTTCAAAGATTTCCCAACCAGGGTGTCTTTTTCCATTCTGGTCTAGCCAGGGCTTAGGAAACATGAGATAGGCTTCTGTTTCCCCTTTCCTTACAAAGTAACCATTTAAGGTTTTCTATATGGTTGGAGATGGGGATACTTGTAAGGACGTTTTTCTCTTTCTGCCTTAATTTTCTCACATTTCTGTTTCATAACTGCGGCTACTTCAGCTGGAGTGGGTTTGTATCCTAGACCGAAAGGATGGATACATTCCTTGAGTTCATCTTGGACAAAATTAACAAGTCCTTGTTGATTTCTGCCAAGACCCAGACCATGCATATAATTCATTTTTCGAAACATGTTTAAAGGGACCATGTTTCCTAGGGATGTAGTTTTCTTCCTGGTGATGTCAGTTTCTCGCCCATATTCAATGGCGTTGACTACAGCTTGGGGGATAACCTCAAAGCCACTGAGGAATATACCAGTGTCATCATGCTCTATCTCGAGGATCGGGACGTTCTCGTTTTCCTTGTTTTCCACGATCTTATCAGCCAAAATGATTACTATATGATCATCATGGATAAATTTGACACGTTGATGACAGTGACAGGCTAAAAATGGCTGGTATGTCCAAGACTTGGAATTATACTGGCATAGTTAATGGCCCGATAGTCAGCATCAAAGTGACCACCCCTAGGACACATTGACTAGTGTTGACGTATGCCCTTACTATCTGTGATGAAGGAGCAAGCTCTGATATTTTCGTTCCCAGTTTTGCCAGTGTGGTAGTGGGACATACATTTAAAGAAGACCCATTGTCTATCAGAACTCGGGGAACCCGTTTTTCAATTACTCCCACAGTGATATGAAAAACATCGATGTGGTTGGTTCCTTCCCTTGGCAGGTCTAGATCAGTAAACATAATCACATTCCCAAAGTGTATGTTTCCGATCATTTGAGTGAGCTCATTCGGGGAGGTTTCAATAGGAATGACTGCCTGACTTAAAGACTTAGCCAGCGTATCCCGATGGGTTTTGGAAGCAAAAAGCAAGCCCCAGATGGATATGTTGGCCTGAGTTTTCTTCATCTGAGCTAATAAAGTATCTTCCACCGTTTTAGCCCCAGTATTCGTTTCTTGATCTTTGCCAGAATGGTCACCTCTTTCCAGGTTTGGTTGGTAGGCTCGGCCAGATCTAGTAAGTGGGTGACATCCCCATCGACCCAAGTGGTTTTTTTGAGGTGACGGGTATTTTGGCTACCTAGGATAGTGTCCTCAAGAGAGCATATTGCAACTAGGCTCTTTTACGGATAGAGATGGAGAAAAGGGAACAATGATGTATGGTAAGGGATGTTTATTTATTTCGAACTTGGGTACACATATTTTTTTATCAACCTCAATCATATTGATTTGAGGTAAAGGGTTATTGACTATATTTGGTCTAAGAGGTGGTTTTTCAATAACCTTATCATCTATTAGGTCCTGGATAACATCTTTGAGTATATAGTATTTATCGGTGAGGTGACCACTGCAGCGATGGTAATCACAGTACTGGGCATGATTCCATGTCCTGGACAGGGGATTCGGTGGCTTATAATCTTCTAAAGGCTTTAGCACTCCCTGTGCCATTAGCCCTTGCAGTATCACAGACTGGGGAGCTTGCAGTTCATCATAATACCGGTTCCCTCTGTTCTGATTCCTGAAATTTTTGTTTGGGCCATTATTTCCTCCTACTGCATTGACAGACCTGTCTGATCCGTAGAACCATGGAACAGTGCTATAGTTTTGGGTAGGAAAAGTGGCTGATGCATTTCCTACCATATTAACGGTTGGTCCTGATGCGGCTATCTTTCCTTTAGAGTATCGGAAAGAGTTGGAGGGCGTATTGACCTTTAATTACCCAATCCGTATATCTTCATCAATACAGACTCCTATCTCCTACTATTTCTTTGAAATTACTATATAGGAGATACCGCATGTGTTCAGGTAAATGGGTTGTAGATTTTTAATGAACATCCTGGATGATTCAGCCGGATCAGGTCTATCAAATGTCTGAGCCAACTTTCTTTTCCACCTGACTGCAAACTCAGCACATGTTTCTTTTTTCCCTTTGGGTGCACGACTCAAGGTCTCTTTTGTTTTCAGGGCTGGTGTTGTCTTTGTACCTTTTAGGAACCCTTCGGCTATTTGGTCCCAAGTACCCATGGTGCTATTGTCTGACAACATTAGCCATTACTTGGCAGCCCCTATTAAGGTGAGGTGAAAATTGGAAGCCATAGCTTCGAAGCTAGCCATTCTTGACGGCATGCCAATGGAATAGGATTTCAAGTGGGATATAGGGCATCCAGTCCCATCGAATTTTTCTATGTCAGACATTTTGAATTTTGAAGGAAATACTGCTGAAGGTTGTAATGGCAATGCCCACGTAGAAAATTCTCCCTTGTTAAGAACTTTGAGCATCATACTTTTTAGATTTTCCATGTCGGCCTCCATTTTGGTGGGAGGGGGAGTTGGTTTTTGGTATATGCTGGTAAAACTAGGAAAGACCGGGTTAATTTCTGGCTGTGGTATTTGGTAAGGATTTTGGGTAGGATTTTGGGCAGAATAAGGATTTTGGGCAGGTGGGTTATTGGCAGGATAATGATTTTGGGTTGGATAAGGATTTTGGGCAGGATAAGGATTTTGGGCAGGTGGGTTAGTGGTAGTTTCGGTTTGGCGGCCATGATCATTAGGAGGTAGATAGGTTGTAACTTGGCCTGACTGGTTATAGCTTCTTGGGTCCATATGCGGGCTATTTTGGAGTGGATTGGTGATGGGAAAAGGGAGGTCATTTGGATTCTGGGGGATATTGGTGCTTGGGAAAGGATATGGAGGGTAGGATAGAAAAGGGTTGATATCTGGGTAGTAAGGGTTGGGTGGAGGCTTTGGATTTGGGGTAATGGTGGTATTTGGTGGGTTGGTGTTTGGCTGAGAGTTTGGGTTTGGAGGAACATGGGAGGTTGATGCTTCCTGAGGGACTGCAGTAAAAGAGGTTCCTTCACCACTGGATTTTAAACTTTGTACCAGATTGGTCATCTGACTCATTATACGATCAGCCTGTGCACCCAAATTTTGGTCTAGCCACTGTTGCATAGCCGGAGTTGGAGCGTACCCTGGAGCCCCTGTATCCGTACCCATAGCGGATTTCTCACTTTCTGGTGCCATATTGCTCGGATCTGTATCCTCTGAGCTGATACTGCCCTTTTCTGATCTGACCCTGACACTTTCTGATCTGATTTCTGTGCTTGTATCCCGTACCAAACGGCCAGTACTATCTCTGTCTTTCCAAATTCGAGCCAGGTTTCTGAGGAAAATGGGGTTCGAAGGTATCAGAAAGGGTTGGCTGAAGGCTCTCTGGGCTAGGAGTACAGTGTGCCTTTATTAGTATTTTTTTTTTTTTCCTATAATTGACCGGACAAACACCATCTTTGTTTTGACAGTCTCAAGACTATTCCTGGAACAGTGGATTCTTTCTCCAGAGTATAAGACTCTCGTATTTCACCTGCCTTTCGACTCTCCAAGATCGGACTGATCTCAGGCGAAGGGCATATACTCTTTCCGGGATCCACTATTCAAAATGGTCTAAGTCGAACATCAGAGAATAATCAATCAGCCCATGTGTATTTATTCATATCCTTTTTTTTTTTTGCTTTTTTTTGTTTTTTTTTAAATTTGGACTTCCCTTTTCTTTTTTTCTTTTTTGCACAGGGGCTGACCAATGATTCAGAGATGCAAAAACCGGTCGGTCTATAAAGTGTCCTGAGAATCTATATGTAATTTAACATTGGCTTATGCAGGGGGTAAGCTGACCATGGTGTAGGGTAGCAGCTCGGAATATATTTACATGCGTGTGCGTGTGTGCAGCATCTAAAAAGCAGTAAAATCTTTTTTTTTTATATAGATATAAAGCAAAAAATAAAACAGATATGACCTGTCTTGCTGTTTTTTGTGGATTTTCTCGGCTTTTTAGTTTGAGTGCGGGCAAGCAAGCAAACACATCAAGAAATATAAAGAAAAGTGGGGAATTTATCTATTCTTATTAATTACAAATTTGTCATAATCCCCAAAATAAAATGACAGAATGAAATGAAAATAAGTACATACTTTGCGTAATAAAAAAAATTAAAGCATACAGAATAATAATATAAAGAAGGAATAAAGCAATAAATAAAATAAATAAAGCCCCCAGCCCTTTTGTTATGCTGTCCGGAAATTTATTGTATATATAAAAAAAATTGATTACTTTTTTTTTTAATATTTTCAAATATACCTGTAATGGTGACTGGAACGAAACAGCTGCAAGATGGAGGATCATATCCACAAATATATACATGGATATATAGGAACGTAATATTCAAATGCTTAAAGAAATATAACAAGCATACTTTAGCCAGGAACCAAAAGAAAAAAAAAAGTTTTGTTACTGAGTCTAGCCCTCAATTTTTATTTAAAATAAAAACGATATCCTAAACAGAGTTGCCACTGTGGGTGCCCCGGAGTGCACCCGTGCCCCGCGCACCCTTTTCTAGGGGTGCGACGACGTGCGGAACGGACACCACGCTTTCCATTCCACCCTCCCTTGTTTATGGGAAGACGAAATTAAAAATACGGAAAGAATGCTATCAAAAAGCGCGTTGAATACGCCTCGGTCACCTTAGTGATTTTTGGTCCAATATGAGAGCATTGGGTTTTTCCATATCTCACGCTCCCTTGTTTAGGGGAAAATAAGATACAGAAAATGTATCACCCTTTTCATTCACATCGTCCCTTGTTTAGGGGAAAACGGAAAAGTGTAAAAAAAGGATGTTGCGGACCCCACTGTGGACTTTATAAAAATTATCTTAAGGCCTATTTTGGATCCCTATGTGTGCATTGGCTCCCCATATCTCTTCCTCCCTTGTTTAGGGGAAAACAAGATGCAGGAAATGCATCACCCTTTCATTCTCATTCTCCCTTATTTAGGGAAAAGCGGAAAAGTGCAAGAAATGATGTTGCGGGCCTCACTGTGATCCAAAATGTTTTGACAGAGTCGTCATCTTTATTTTAAGGAGAAAATAAAGAAAAAATCAAAAATAAACAAAAGATTGTAAAAAACGGGTTCGGAGGCTAAGTTACGAGTTGGGAAGGTACTAGGCACTCAACTCGCCCTTTCGGTCTCAAAACAGTTTTTGGCAAAAGTATGCTTTTTATTATATTTATCTAGTAAATAAATAAAGCATTAAAAGTAAATATATCCATGTTTACATTATTTACGGACTTGCAGCCGCCTCTTTCCAATAATTTACAAATACATTTAAAAATATTTGACCATAATAATGGCTCTTTTTAATGTTATTTTCTAAATAAATCAGGGCAGCATAACAACATATATTTTTACATTGGGCCGGATGGAAAATAGCTTTTTTTTCTTGAATAAACCCTTAAAGGCTCACCTTTAAAAGCGTTGGTGTGCTCGCTCTGTCCTTCCGGGAGAAAGAGAGTCTTTTTGCTGCTGTTGTTGCGGTTTGGGCAGGCTGACTGCTTCCGAAGGTTGCTTCTGGGTATCGTCAAACGGGCGGAGCAATTGCTTGCGTTTTTGCTGCTGCTTGCTTGCTGCTGGCGGAAATCGGGCAGAGCAACTGCTTGCTTCTTGCGGATTTGGCCTTTTTACTCGGGTAGAGCAACTGCTCTTTTTGAGATTTTTGGACCGGGAAAATAGGGTGGAAACCTAGCTGGGGGGGGCTAAGGTTCACTTTGATCGGTTGGTTTTGTGTTTGGAGGAGATTTGGCAGAGCTTCGAGGCTTTATAGGAGGGGGCACTCACTATCTCACGATCGTTCTTCTATCTGCGTGAAATAAACGCACAAAGTTTTTGTGAGAAGAATTCTTGTCCCTGAAAGCGAAGCCATGCACCTCTATTTATAGGCTGAGGGAGGGACATCGCCGGGATTTCTGATATTCATCTTGTGCTTTACTAGCTTGTACCGCGTGCTTGAAGCTTGTGCAATGCGTTAAGTCGGGGAGCACTATTCAGGCTCCTGGCGCTGACACCTAGGGTTTTGGGCGCCGCGCCAGGATTGCTATGTGGCAGTGCCAGCCTCCCATTTTCAGCCTCTTTTTGGACACTTTGGCCCCTGCATTTTACTGTTTTGTGCATCCTGCTTTGTCTTTTGCATTTTTAAACCCTGTAACTTGACATTTGTTAAGTTTTAACAGGTCTTGATATCGCATGTCAGTGTTACGTACCAGGAGTACGAAATTGGGGTGTCTACACTCACAAAATGAAAGCAAATTTTGACCTTTACTTTTCCATTGCAAAAAATTATGGCTATCTTCCTTCCAGAGATGCTGGCGAATCAAACCCTTTAAAGGCAACATGAGGCAACATTGGGAATGTCATTCAACAACTTAAGGTTCATCTTTGTTCCGTTTAAATTTGGATTTGAGATGTTTTCTTTTCATTACTTACCCATGTTTCTAAAAGGATTTTTATCACAGAATCCAAGTTGAATTAGAATTTCATACAACTAAACTTGATGCATTTTGGATTTAATAGCTTGGTGATTGAATGTTCTATTCCTCCCGAAGCTAAATCCTATGATTAGTGAACTGTTTACACTGTAGTTCCTTGCTATGTTTTGTATAGGACTGGTCCATGGAAGCGATGCATCAATTTTGAATCACGATGCATGATCTTGTGAATCGTGATGTATCGTTTGGTCTAGTACCGATGCATAATTTTGAATTTACGATACACAATTTGGAATTTACAATACATAATTTGGAATTAGAATACAAAAATAAATCCCAATGCAAATTTTAGAATACAAAAGTAAATCCCAATGCAAATTTTTGAATTTGCGATGCACCACCTGGACCCCTATATGGCTACACAGAAAGTCATGATGCATAATTTTGGATTTGCGATGCACAAGTTGGAAGCTCATATTGGAATTATGTCTACCTTCCTTCCAGAGATGCTGGCAAGTCAAACCCTTTAGAGGCAGCGGGAGGCAGCATTGAGAATGTCATTCAGCAGCTTAAGGTTCATCTTTGTTCCGTTTAAATTTGGATTTGAGATGTTTTCTTTTCATTACTCAGTCATGTTTCCAAAAGGACTTTTATCACAGAATCCAAGTTGACTTGGAATTCCATACAACTGAACTTAATGCATTTTGGATTTAATGATTTGGTGCTTGAATGTTCTGTTCCTCCAGAAGCTAAATCCTATGATTAGCGAACTACTTACACCATAGTTCCTTACGATGTTCTGTATAGGACTGATCCATGGAAGCGATGCATCAATTTTGAATCACGATGCATCATTTATGAATCATGATGCATTGTATGGTTTGGTACCGATGGACAATTTGGAATTTACAATGCACAATTTGGAATTAGAATACAAAAGTAAATTCTGATGCAAATTTTTAAATTTGCGATGCACCACCTGGACCCCTATATGGCTATACAGAAAGTACTGAGGCACAATTTTAGATATGCGATGTACAAGTTGGAACTAGTAAATCTCGATGCAAAAATTTTATTTGCGATACAAAAATTGGAGTACCCATGCAAAAATTGGTTTTCCGATGCACAAATTGGAATTGCGAGGTATCGACTTAGAATTGCGATACAGCGCGTGCCTGATTGAATTTCATCAAGAGTATACTCGTTCTTTTCTCCTAAAAATGTCCTTTAGCGGTTGAAAACAAAAATGACATCCTTTTGCGGTTGAAAATCAATGGGAGAGGACCGGTCTGGTTATCAACCAAATTTATAGCCAACTAGCCCAAATATGTTTCTCTCAACTTTTATATGGAGTTAACTATGATGCGTAGAAGGCATAAGGAATTATAGACTCAAGTATGTAATGGGAGACAACCATACCTTGTCGGTCCACTTTACAAAATATTTAACCCCAAAAGTCCTCTATATTTTTATTTAACGGGTAAAAAACATTTTTTGGGTGAAAGGACAAATATACCCTTGATGAAATTCGATTAGGCGTGCTGTATCAAAAATCGAGTTGTGCATTGGAAAATAAAAATTATGTGTTGGGATTTACTTTTGTATTTTAATTCCAAATTGATATCGCAAATCGAAAATTGTACATGGGGATTATCTTCATGAGTAATTCAGTTTGTGCATCGAAAAATAAGAATTATGCATTGGGTATCTTGGGATGCAACAACTGTGCATCAGTGAAGATTCAAAACAAAAGCTTACTTAAATCAACAGCTCTCCTTCTTGTAAGATCTTCGCTGTTTCCTCGCCAATGACAGTCTCTCTTGATGTGGGAATGACTCCCAGCCCATACTATGCAAGTTAGTGCACAATCTCAAATCCAATTCCTCTATTCGCACCAGTTACCACAACAATAGTGTATGCGGACCACCACCTAAAAGATATGTCCACAAATAAGAGAAAAAGTAACTGAAATCCATGCATATTCAACGTATGTGGCTGCTTATGACGCGATTGTCAAATAACTAAACTACTAAAGTGTAATTGAGGTGTTCAATTGAAACAAAAAGCCTATTTCTTTGACAAGAGTTTAAAAGGAATTGGACTTGCTCACTCTGCCACTATGAATCAGACTTCTTCACCATCATCAACTTTGTCCTCTGCCACGTTGTCAGCATCATCCACTCCACTTTTTCACCTTCGTTCCATCTATGATATATTGGCAAATTGCTACGTAAGATGAAATTGAAGCTAATACAAAGAAATCAGAATCTTGCATCTTGATTCAAAATCATTCTAAGAATTAATTACATCACAAGATCTAATGATTTTGTTTGTTGAGATCTTTTTTTTTTCTATTGTTCATTATTAGCCAATGTTGGGTTTATGGAAAAGGAAGCATATGTAATATTCCAAATTCTTGAACCTTGGAATTGATAAATGAATTGACAGTTGTCTAGCAACAATGAGAGCGAAACATACTTTTAAATGAATTCATATGCATATTAAAGATGCACAGTAATCGGCAAGGTGAAGGGCCTAAGTTGGAAGAGGAGTTTCTTCAGCAACTGATGCGGTCTAATACAATGCTATTTGTTAATGGGCTACTATTTAGGAGCAAATTTTTGAAATTGAACTTATATAGTTGAAAAAAATATAGAAATAGTTACGGGTCGGTCCCCTTTTCCATGATTTTAATCGCTCCAGTCCGTTGCTTTTATTTTTAATCAGAAAATGTCACTTTTTAAAGAGAAATGACTATGTTACCCTTAATGAACGTTGAAGGAATGACTAGCGCGTGAATCGCGATGCACATGTCTTTTTTTTATGATTTAAATATAAAGAGTCAGCATTAAATATTTATATACCGCGATACAAAAACAAACAACCATCATAGAGTATATTAGCCTTTGCACTGCGGTATATAACTTAAATTTATGTATTTACGTGTTTATATACCGCGGTGTAAATTTTCTTATTTGGTAACAGTATTCAATTTTTTGATATATTTGTTTATATACCGCGATGTAAATGTTATTGCATTAGAAGATATTTTGAAGACAACTTTACCTTCATGACATGACCTTTATGAGTTCGTTGTGATGCCGTTTGAGTTGGCAAACACGTCTACAGTTTTCATGGATTTAAAGAATCGAGTATCTCATAATTATTTGGATTGCTTTGTCGTAGTTTTCAATGAGGATATTCTTGTGTACTCAAAGTCATGAGAAGAACATGCGGATCGTTTGAGAGTGGTTCTTTCTGTTTTACGTGAGAAGCAACTTTTTGCTAAATTTAGCAATTATGCGTTTTTGCTCGAAAAAAAATATATTTTTCTTGGGCACGTAGTTTCTAGTACTGGTATTTACTTGGATCCATTGAGATTGGAAGCGGTTGCTAAGTGGAAGAGTCCTAATTTGTTTATCGAAGTCCGTAGATTCATTGAGGGATTTTTTAAGATTACTACTTCTTTGACTAATTTAAATAGAAGAAGTTTACTTTTATTTGGAGTGACAAATGTGAAAACAGTTTTCAAGAATTGAATATCTTAGCATTGCCTAGTGATTGTGAGAATAAGACTCATGCGTTTTCTTTGAACAATGATAGTTTCTTGACTGAGGCAGAATCTGCATTCCTTCTATCGATGGAGTGTTACGACTAGTTCTTGTTATGGATGAATTGACTAAATCGTCACTTTTCATACATATTGCGATAACCTATAGTTTGAGCCAGTTAGCATTTTATCGGATAAAGATCCCAAATTTACTTCGAGATTTTGACATTCATTACATGAGGCTATGTGTATGAGACTTAATTTCATTGTTGCCTTTCATCCACCGTCACATGGTCAATCCGAGGGATTGATATTGATATTAGATGACATGTTACGTGCTTGTGCCATTGACTTCAAGGGAACTTGAGATTCACATTTACCATTGGAAAAGTTTAATTATAACAATATTTATAAATCCGGTATTGTGACTTAGTGTTCTTAAAAGTATCTCCATGTAGGGGTACTAAGAAGTTTGGTAAGAAAGGGAAACTTTCTCCCATATTCATTAGGTCATTTGAGATTCTAGCGAAAGGGGGATCTTCGGCTTATTGTGTTACATCATCACATTCTACTTCTAGTATTCATGATGTTTTCCATGTCTAGATGCTTCGTAAAATTATGAAGGATGAATCACCTGTTCTTGCTTATGAGGAGATATCCTTTGCATTCGACTTGTCTTATGTTGAGAAACCAATTAAGATCCTTGTTACGAACGAGCAAGCATTGTGTACTGTTAGTCAAGTTTTGTGGAAGATCCATTCTTGTTCGTTGATCATGGTTTGAATTTAGGGACTAAATTCCTTTTAGTGGGGGAGGATGTGGAGACCCAAATCCTTACATGCTTGACGTCCTCATTCGCTTGACATAAAATCATACTTGCTAGACTTGAAATCTTACTTTCTTGACTTTCTATCTAGATATGTTTATCATGCTAAATAGTGTATTATATGTTCAACACACCAAAATCATGCTTGCCTTGCTTACATTGCTTGTTTGAGTTCATAGTGGCCTTATAAGTCTTCTATGATTTTCTTGTCTTGTCTTGGTTTCTTCGTGTATCACTTTAGCTTCCTAAACACTTAACTAAGTCTTAATGAGTCTTAGAATCATTTATTTATGGTTCTTGGTCATTTCATTGATCATTGGGTGCTTAATGATAAGCTAGAAACATCACAGTTTCAGTCCCTGTTTTGGGCAAATTTCGGGAAACTTATGGTACCAATTTACTAAAGATAATTGGCTCAAATTTTAGTATGTTTTACCTATATATGTTAATATACTCCCTGTAAAATTTGGTAATTTTCCAAGGTGTTTAAGTACCTCAATTATGCCACGTATTATGACCGTCTCTGTGTTCTGTTTTGAGAAATCAGAATGTTATCATGAACTTGGAGGGACTGTATTTTGATGAATATTAGTCCAAATGGAGTAATTTAAAAGGCTAAAATATATTTTAAAGAGTCTAATTTCATACTAAGAAAGAATCACCTCAATTGGATGTGTGAACGATTAATGGTGGAATTTACAAGTTGACTGGGCAGTACGGCAAAATTTGAAAACAGAACAACAGATTTCGGGATTTTGGTTGTTTTGGTTGTTGACTCACTTTCCCTTGACCCAAGTCCAACCATGTGTGAGTCCAAACATTCTTGTTGACTCTAGTAGACCCATTTCAGCCCTTAGATGAGTTGTTAATCAAAGACCCACATTAATCAACCAATGGGAAGCCTAATAACTCCTCCATTTGGATTGAGAGTTGGTTTACTTCAATTGTGAGATCACCAACCATTCAGCCATTTCTTCTTCATCAACCGTGATTTCTTGCTGGGTTTGAAGAGAAGAAGGAGACTCAAGAACACTCCACCTTCATTGATCGATTGCCGGAGCTCCGGTCCCAATCGGAATTCCGAGACCACCCTTTCGAAGCTCTTGCTCTCCTCTACGTTTATCCTTGATTTATTTTTTCATGCATCCATTAATCTTAGGATTAAGGTAAGCTTTAAATTCCCAGATTTAGTATGCTCAATTAAATAGCATGCCCCCTTCATGTTTATGCTTCCATTCATGTCTAGGAAGACTTCTACTAAACAAGAAACTTGAAATTTAACATGTTTATAATCTGGAAATTTTGGGGCTGCCTTGTTAAGTTAATAATTTGGACTTTTGTAAAGCATGAATGTTATTCTAAAGGTTCTTAGGAACAACTCTTGTGAAGGAATTAATTGCAATTGCCAACTTTAAAGAATTGTTCAAGCTAGGGTTTCAAAATTTTGAATTGAACTATAGATAGGATAAAGTCATGAATGGCTTTGTGTTTTGGTGCTAGTTAAAGGTAGAACATAGAAAAGAGTATTGCAATGCATATTGCATTAAATCTCTACTTGGATGAGAATCTATTGCAATTGTTAAGGTTCAAGAATTAATCATGTAAAGGTTCCACAAAATTGTGGAATTGATGTATTGATAGGCTAAAGTCATGTATGACTTTGTAATTGGGTTCTATTAGAATCGATAACATAGAAAAGAGTATTGAAATGCTTATAGCATTCAATCTCTACTTGGTTGGAATTTTAGTAAAGACTCAACGGAGTTGCATTTAGAGAGCTATTTAACAATACCGGCTCTACATTCACTCCCTACGACATTTAGAATTCGTTTGACTAAAATACTAGTTCTCCATATTCTTAATTAAATTGATAACCATGCTTGTCACATGCCTACGAGACTCAATTGAGTTCCTATTGTAATCTACTTGAATTGATGGTCATGCTTGTAAGGTAACTAGTATACTAGGCCCGAGATTCTTTAATGAATTAACCTTCATACTTGTAGCGTAACTAGAATAGTAGTTCCGATATTGTTGATTTAATTCATGTTCATGCTTGCGACGTAACTAGAATACTAGTTTTGTGATTCTTTCTTGGATACATATTCATGCTTGTAATGATTAGTCGTAGAATATAACATGCCTACTTGACTTGGTTGAGTTCGCTACTTTCGAGCTCAATCCCTACTTGATTTCATAAGTGAGTAAACATCTACTTGACTTGGATCAGTTCGCTCTTGTCGAGCTCGATCCCCTACATGTTCATGAATGATAGGTAAACATCTACTTGTCCCCCCCATTAGTCCAGCTGGCGTACTTGTTTTTGTCTTCCCTGGTTGATGATACATCACCGTTACGAATCGTGAGATTCGTGATAGTGATGAATTTCCGAACCAGAATCCTCGCACCCTCCTCTTTTGATCACTTTGGAGAAGAGTACCTTGTGTAACCATTAGGGCGCTTGGAATAATACTATTCATGATCGATGTATCAATCACGTACATCCGACATCACGTTCTTGTTAACACCTTGTATTGCAGGAGCTGCGTTAACCAACGTGCTACCATGGATATGTGAACTAAGTGTTTATATGAACGAATGCTTTGATTGACTTGATATTAACGATGATATCTTGCTATGTATGTTGCATATGTCATGACATGCATAATTGTTAGCTTACAAAGTCTTTATGACTTAACCCCTCCCTTTTACCGCTTTAGATCCGAATCGTCCGGGTCCTTCGCAGGGAAGCTTCATTGAGTGCGTGCGTGGTCGAGCTTGTCCGTGTTGCAAGTTCACTTGATGAGGTCATTATAGTTTCCTCTTTCTTTCTTGGCAAGGACGTTGGGTTAAGCAAGTTAATTAGACTTGTCTTGGGTATTTGTATCATGCTTGTAACTCTAGTATTATTAAGCTTGGAGTTTTTGTATGTATAATGTAAAACTTGTATTTTATTCAGTTGGCTCACTTATCTTTAGACTTCCGCTGAGCATCCCATTAGCTCTTATTTACTTTCGTTGTTTCTCCGGCATTTAGCCGTTGAGGTGTTCATAGCATGAATTGTTTAGTTTTTGGGTTCCGGTCGTAAAGTCGCCGATGAATTGATTTACTTGTCCTTAATTGTTATATCAGGTTTGAAAAGTTTTAAAATTTCGGCCTTTTTGGTGCCGAGTTGCTTTATGTATATAATGTTGTGTCATGTTAGTTGAGTCCTTGCATGAATTGTAGTCCTATTTGGACGGCTCGACTCTCGATTCCTCATCAGAGTCTGGGTCGGGTCGTCACATGCTTCGTGAACTGTGCCCCCGTCAAGTTACTCCATTCCTTGAAGGATCACGCGCCCTTTGGCCTACTCTCCCCAGTACTCTCCAACAGCAAAGCTTCCTTAACACGCTCTAGTTTCCTTGCCTTACACCAAGGTTCCAGAACCTTCTACCAGTTTGCCTTCCAGCCAAATCATGATCCACTCAGAAAATTTACAAGTGTTGGAGCCCGATACAAGAACAACAGCGCCAAGCATGAGCGTTCGCCGTTCCGAGCATAAATACTCGCCAGACTAGGAGCTAGGGGCCACTGATGTGCCCGACCCAAAACCGGTCACGAGCAAAGCACGAGCGGACACCACGTGCCAGTCACGAGTTTAGTTAGTGTGGGACCTACTAGCTTAGCGGGCAGAGCACAGGCCTTGCCTGCTCGACCAGGGACCATGTCCATGAACTACACTAATTATCATCCAGTCTACATCATATAGCCGGGCAGAGCCTTGCTCACCCGGGCAAGCATCGAGCAGTCACACCTCAGTGACTTGCTCTCCAAGACAGGTCAAAGGTTTCCTTATTCGAGCAGTGTACTTGCCTTATCTGCTCTTACATTCAGCAGCTAACCGCCCATCATGCCTATAATTTAGGAGTCTCTCCCTAAATCAACTAGGTAACTATGGAAACTGAATCCTATACAGATTTAATGACATTGAGGGCCTATAAATACCCCTCTATAAACCATAAACAAGGTACACATACTTTCTTGTGCCTAGAACTTCTGACAAATGCTTTTTGACTCATATGATACTTACTCTCACACCAGAGTGGTTTCCCGAGGTCAAGCATTCCGTTCCCACTAAGGTGATTTCATGTTCTTGGACATGTTCAAGCAAGTAGAGCAAGCCCAGATATCCTACGCATCAATAAGACGGCCCAAGCTAGATTTTTACAACATCAGATAAAATTCTTTTACTAACAATAGAAAAGATATATCCCACATTAGATAGAAAACAATGTTGGTTTCAAATGTGTTAAGATAAAAGACTTCTACTATTATTATTAATAGAATATATGTATCCCACATTCGGTAGAAAATGATTTTGGTTTCAAAAGTTTTAAGATAAAATACTTCAACTATTATTATTAATATAGTAGATGTATATTTCAAAATTGTTAAAATAAAAGACTTTTATAATTATTATTAATAGAATAGATTTATCTCACATTGGTTAGCAGACTTCCATTATTATTACCAATAGAATATATATATTCCACATTAGTTAGAAAATGATGTTGGTTGTATATTCCAACATTTTAATCAAAATGCCTAAAATTTAAAAACTATACTACTACTATTACCAAAAGAAAAAAATTATGTCATATTTAAAAAATATAGGAGTATTATTACCAAAAGAACCCGTGCGGAACACGTGCTTTATAACTAATGTAATGTAAGACAAATGGAGTAGAAGTGGAAATGACTTTTACTCTTATCAAGAATCTTTTGAAGGAAGCATGAGAACAAACAAACAGAAATGAAACGAACACATTGAATGGTTTCTCTCAAAGGTCGTGTCAGTCCTCATGAAGGATCACAAATATATATATATATATATATAAAGTTGGTGAGGAGCACTATGGTTGTACCACCTCACCACCTTTGAATAAATCTTCATTCTAAAGCATTTATGTAACGACCTGAGCCCGAGATCCCGGTCCGCTACGTGTAGCCCACACACTAGCCCACTGAGCACGCAGCACCTTGGGTCATCAGGCCCACCACAAGCCGACCCAAAAGTCTATGGATGATGTTTGTGCCCAGAGGTAGTGTGTGGCCACCTTATAAATCAAACACAATTCCCACACCTACCCGATGTGGGATGGGGTATTACAATCTCCCCCACTTAAATCCTTGACGTCATCGTCAAGGCCGAATCATACCCCGGGCGATGCAGGAATCAAGAGGTGGCTCGTACGGGGATCAAGAGGTGGCTCCCACCTTCCGCGGTGTAGCACTTTGGCCCGCATAACACTTTGTTCTCACATTTTCGGGCGGGACCCGCTCTGATACCAACTGTAACGCCCCAAAATTTCATACCAAATTATAATCCCAAAATCTTGGACGCGTCACTATTACAAATACTAAATCACAATAATTCCAAAATCATCTGTTAAGGACTAATAATTAAAGAAAGTCATAGAGTACTTATTACACTTCGAAAGTACAATTAAACAATTATGTAGTTCCAAAACGGTTAAACCAAATTCTTGTCCAAATAATATAAAACGAGCTAATATGAAAAAAGAATCTTCAGGTCGTCCTTGACGGCATCCAACTTACTTAAAACCTGGAAGGAAAAAGATTTGGAAGGAATGAGCAGACAATGCCCAATAAGATCATATATAGCCCCTCCGAAATCTAGGGAATGGTCTATTAAAAATAAAGTATTCAAAAAGGGATTAATATTCAAAAGGTTCATAATCGGGAATAACACAATGAGATGATAAATTTCATATTTCATAATGCCACAAAAGAAATTTGATATTAAAGATAGAGATACAAAGGCATTGGCGAGAGGTCTAACCGTCGCCAACTGTCTCATACCAGTTGGAGACGACGACCAACCCGCGGATACCATGATCACATAAGCGGTCTCAAGACCTCTTTTAAACAAGGATTCACAATGTACTAATGGTAGCAGTTCATAATGGTATATCCGGAAAACCAAGCCACGGGCCAGGTGGCATAATTCATAATCAAATTTCAAAATCAAAATGCTACTTTATTCCAGTAGCCGATTGTTCAACTTAGTGATCATAGTAAGATTTCAAAAATATAATATACCAACGATAAATTGGGTTTCACAAAAATATCTCACTTGGAAAATTTAATATTCATGAGATTTACAATTTGGAGTAACAAAGAACGGATGCGACAAAATTCAAATTCAAATTCCAACTCAAAGTTGGTTCACGTTTCAAAGAAAGGTAAATGTCAAAGAATTTGCGGAAGCCTATCAATTTGAAATAAAGAGTTCAAATATCTAAACACGTATAATCCCTTACCTGATTAGCTTAGTGAAGACAAGTCCGAAATACGAGTGATCGCCTTACGTTTTGTTGCCTCGATCTAAATTCCATAATAAAACTTAATTATATAACTAAATATTCAAGATCTACTAATAACTATAAATTTTTAGTACATTTAACCTTGTTATATAAAAAAATCACTTTTAAAACTTACGTACTATTTACTCCAATTATTATTATTATTATTATTATTATTATTATTATTATTATTATTATTATTATTATTATTATTATTATTATTATTATTATTATTATTATTATTATTATTATTATTATTATTATTATTATTATTATTATTATTATTATTATTTTACAATTCATATCATCAATTATGGTCAAAATAAAAATAATAAAATGGTTTCTTACTTCCTTGATTTGATCACTCCTCCATAATTTCTCTCACTTTTCTTTCTATGTGTAATCACCTTTGTACCAATTACTGGAATGGTAGTATACTACCCAATTAATACCAACCAAAAGAAACAATAAAAAATGAAAACTCAATTACTAAATCAATTAACCCCTACTAGCCTACTCCTATTAATACTCCCTTTTGATACATTCCCAGCACACCCATTTCCCCCCCCCCCCTTATTCTATCCTGTTTTTTTTTTTGTTCTCTTTAGTTCATAGCATAGCAGATCAGAATTGATCATCTTCAAGAACTTCATCTCATCTCTTTCCCTGCCGAGTTCCCTTTCTTTTTTTTCTTTTTTTTTTGAACACTTATACACAAGTCAAGATATTACTCCCACCTTACAGATTACTCTCGATATTTTTTCTTACAGATTCACCAACTCAAAAAAAAAAAACCATATTCTGCCAACCAAACTAACAAGACAATCAATTTCCCGAAATTTCAAAAGGAGGAAGACATTATCTCACCTTAATCAAGGGCTCGATCTTGCTCGGCGGGGATCTGGTGTGTCGCCGGCTTTATCCACTTTGTGACTTCGCCAAATACTCCCTCCGACGTCCGTCTCAAGCTTTCTCACTCTCTGTTATTATCTTAATGATCCAAACTTAGGGGAAGTCTGCCCCCCTTATATAGCCTTTCAACAATGTTTCCCCTTCTCCGTCTATTGAATCTCTTTCTCGGTTACGACGGATTTTCCCCAATTTCCTAGTCGTCGTTCCCTCTCTCTAGATACAAAGGTTGACTGTCGGTTCAAACAATGCCATTATCACCCTTATTTTTATTATAATTATTATTATGTTATTATAATTATAATTTTCTTATAATAGTTTAAAGAAACTCACTTTTGATGGGCCAAGCCCAAACTCCATAATAGGCAAGATGATACACACTAAGCCCATCAAATTTTTAAGTATGCTTGGTCCAAATATTTTAAGCAAGCCCAAATGTTTAGTAAATAAAATCTAACTAAATAATAACAAATTTTTATTTTAGGAATTTTGGGTATATTACATTCTAACCCCCTTAAAAGAAGTTTAGTCCTCTAAACTTGACATACCTGATCAAAAAAGTTTGAGATGCTTTTCCCTCATTTCTTCTTCGAGCTCCCAAGTGGCTTCTCACTCGGTATGGTTTCTCCACCGAATTTTGACATACAGAATGGTTCGTTTTTGTAATACTTGATCCTTTCGGTCCACGATCCACACAGGTTGTTCGTCATAACTCAAATCCTCTCGAAGTCATAATGGTGCACTCTCGATCACATGGCTTGGGTCCGGCACGCACTTCCTTAGCATAGATATATGGAATACATTATGAACTCCAGAAAGTGTAGGCGGTAAAGCAATCCGGTATGCAACCTCTCCTACTCGCTCAAGTATCTCAAACGGTCTGACGAACCTTGGACTAAGTTTACCACGAATCCCAAATCTCATAACTCCCTTTGTAGGTGATATATTGAGAAACACATGATCCCCTACTCCAAATTCGAGTTCACGACGTCGACGGTCAGCGTACGACTTTTGTTTACTTTGTGCCGTCAGAAGTCTTTGATTGATAAGTTGTACCTTCTCTGAGGTGACCTGCACCAGTTCTGGTCCTAAGAGTTGTCTTTCACCTACTTCGTTCCAACACGTAGGCGACCTGTATTTCCGCCCGTACAACGCCTCGTAAGGTGCCATCCCAATACTTGCATGAAAGTTGTTGTTGTATGTAAACTCTACCAGAGGCAGGTGATCATCCCAGTTGCCTTGCATATCCAAGACACAAGTTCGAAGCATATCTTCCAACGTCTGTATAGTCCGTTCTGACTGACCATCAGTTTGAGGGTGAAATGTCGTACTCATGCTTAAGCTGGTCTCTAAAGCCTTTTGTAAACTGCCCCAAAACTTTGAAGTGAATCTAGCATCGCGATCTGATACTATCGAGACCGGTACTCCATGTAGTTGAACAATTTCATCAACGTACAATTTCGCTAACTTGTCCAATGAATCGTTAATTTTGAATACTAAAAGTGCGCAGATTTGGTCAATCTATCTACAATAACCTATATTGCATTATGACCCTTCAACGTCCTGGGTAATCCTACCACAAAATCCATGGTTATATGTTCCCACTTCCATTCTGGTATTGGTAAGGATTGCACTAGGCCACCAGGCTTCTGATGTTCTGTCTTCACTTGCTGACACACGAGGCATCTAGAGACAAATTCTATTATCTCCCTTTTCATGTTTCCCCACCAGAAAGTATCACGTACGTCTCGGTACATTTTTGTGCTGCCAGGGTGAACCGCAAACCTCGAGTTATGGGCTTCTTCCAAAATTTGCCTTTTTAATTCCGGATCAGATGGAACACAGATTCGAGATCCAAAGCGTAAGATGCCATCACTGCTGATTCAAAAATTGGTATGGCCCTCCTCTCCCAGGCCTCTAGAAATTTTCACTAATTTAGGATCTACAGCTTAGGTTACCTTAATCTTTTCCAACAACAACGGTTGAACACTCAAGGATGTTAATAGTCCACTGCTACCCGAAGTTCTGATTTCAATACCTAAGGACTCAAGGTCGTTTAAAATTCTCCTTTCCTTGGTGATCAACATTGCTAAGTTTCCCTTCAAAGCGTCGGCAACCACATTAGCCTTACCAGGATGGTACAAAATGGTGCAATCGTAATTTTTTAGTAATTAAAGCCACCTTCTCTGCCTCATATTTAGCTCCTTTTGGGTGAAAATATATTTAAGACTTTTATGGTCTGTGTAGATTTCGCATGTTTCCTCGTACAAATAATGCCTCCAAATTTTCAGGGCAAAAACCACTACTGCTAGCTCCAAATCGTGGGTGGGGTAGTTCTTTTCATAATTCTTCAATTGTCGAGATGCATACGCGATCACTCTATCATTTTGCATCAACACACATCCCAACCCTTTTAGCGATGCGTCGCTATAGATCATAAATTTCCCAACTCCGGATGGTAAGGTAAGGATTGGGGCTGACACGAGCCGCTTCTTTAATTCCTGAAAACTCGTCTCGCAATCATCCGCCCATATAAACTTTCTATTCTTCTGAGTTAGCCTAGTTAAAGGCCCGGAAATTTTTGAGAATCCTTCCACGAAGCGAAGATAATATCCCGCTAACCCCAAGAAACTTCGAACTTTGGTGACGGTTGTCGGTCTTTCCCAATTGACAACGGCCTCAATCTTGGCAGGGTCTACCGAGACTCCATCCTTTGATATCACATGTCTTAAGAAAGCCACCTTGTCTAGCCAGAACTCGCACTTCTTGAATTTGGCATAAAGCTTCTCTTCCCTCAAGATTTGCAACACCGCTCTTAAGTGTTGTTCATGTTCTTCCTGTGTCTTAGAGTAGACCAAGATATCATCGATGAAAACAATCACACATCGATCGAGAAATTTCTTAAATACCCTATTCATCAAGTCCATGAACGTGGCTGGGGCATTCGTCAACCCAAATGGCATCACTAAAAACTCGTAATGTCCATATCTTGTTCTAAAGGTGGTTTTAGAGACATCTTCCTTCTTAACCCTTAACTGGTGATATCCCGATCGAAGGTCGATCTTTGAGAAATAGCATGCACCTTGCAGTTGATCGAACAAAGCATCAATCCTAGGTAATGGATACCTATTTTTAATAGTGACCCGATTCAATTCTCGGTAGTCTATGCACAACCTCATAGACCCATCCTTCTTCTTTATAAACAATACCGGAGCACCCCAAGGCGAGACACTTGGTCTAATCAATTCCTTTTCCAATAATTCCTGCAATTGTTCCTTAAGTTCTTTGAGTTCAGCTGGTGCCATTCTATATGGTGCTTTAGAAATGGGAGCCGTCCCGAGTATTAGATCAATTCCGAACTCTACCTCACGTTCTGGTGGTAGTCCATGAAGGTCTTCAGGAAACACATCTTCAAATTCCTTCACCATTGGGAGCGATTCTATGTTAATGTCGGATTTACGGGTGTCAATGATAGAGGCTAAGTATCCTTGGCAACCTTTCCTTAATAATCGCCTAGCTCTTAAGGAAGAAATTAAACCTGACAATATAGTCAGCCTTGACCCTTTAAAACGAAGCTCTGGTTCACCTGGTACACAGAATACCACTTCCTTCTTAAAACAATCAACCTTCGCATGGAACGCAGCTAACCAATCCATACCCAAGATTACATCAAAATCTTGAATGTCTAAAGGAATGAAATCGATGGGCATTTCTCTATCTCCTATCTTCACGGAGCAGCTTCTAAACACCGAATTTACTGGAATAGACTCCTTAGTTGGGGTATCAATTACTAATCCAATGTCTAATTTCTGGGGTGTGAGTTTCATACGACGTGCAAGTGATGTTCATATAACTGAATGCGTGGCACCAGGGTCGATCAATGCATATACATTTCGTGAGCAGAGTTGGACAATACCTACCACCACGTCGTTTGTTGCCTTGGCATCCCTTGTTGTCATTGCAAAAATCCTTCCTTGCCCCGACAATTTCATTTTATCTTCTGTCACTGGGTTTCTAGTAAAACCCTACTTTAGTGGTTCTGGGCACTCCTTGACTATATGTCCGACTTTTCCACAATTAAAGCAAACTCCCTTCCCACGATAGCATGCTTCTGTTGGGTGATTTCTCCCGTACTTGTGGCATGTCGAATTTGTGTTTTGATTCTGCCATTTATTTTGATTGTGCCACTGGTTATGATTCTGAGTTTGATTTCAATTTGGCTGAACAACCTCTCTGTTGCGACCGCCATCTACATTCCTCCTTTTATTTCCACCCCGGCGACTTCTTGATTGCTTGATTGCCTGATTGCCCATGGTACTTTCCCATGTTAGTCTCAAAACCTCTTTTCTTCTCGTCTCTCTTTCTTTGGTACTCAGCAGAACTTAGTTCGATCATACGGGCTCGGTCTAGAACTTCGGTGTAAGTTGGTAGTTTCAAAAGCAGTAGTCTGTAGCTAATTTGATCGCTAAGGCCCATCTCAAACTTTCTAGCCTTTTGACTTTCATCTCGAATGAGTTCTGGAGCGTATTTCGACAACTCCGTGAACTTTGCATCGTACGCATCAACTAACATTTTTCCCTGTTCGAGGTAAAGAAATTCAACCATCTTCCTTTCTTGTATACTTGGGGGAAAATACTTCCTGTTGAAGGCTTCACGGAACATTTTCCAGCTATAAACTTCTACTCCATTTGCTTCTGATGTCCTCTTCTCCGATTTCCACCATTGATTAGCCTCCCCTTCCAAAATGAATGTAGCAAAATTTACCTTCTGTTCATCGGTGCATGCCATGGTTCCAAAAAATTTCTCCATGTTTTCTAGCCATTCTCCTAGTTCCTCGATGCCTAGCTTACCAGAGAAGGTCTTGGGTTTCATCCTATTGAAAATTTCCAGTAGTTCCCCAGTGGTTGGTTGAGCTGGTGGTGGTGGTGGTGCAAGTGCAGCAGCAGTAGCCGCCGCAGCTACCACAATTGCAGGTGCTGCGTTTGCTTGACCAATGCTTGTCGTAATGGCTTACGTGAGGCCTTGGATAAGGGCCACTAGCGTTGGGTCTGCAGGAGTAGGACCATTCATGTTTATTCATGGTTGTGGCCCGACGGGGTTTTCTGCAACTCCTGAGACAGAGTCTTCAACGACTCCCCTACCTCGGCCACCCCGTCCACGTCCACGACCTCGTACACCTCCCCGTGTTCCACTTCGTCCTCCTCTAGCCATCTTTTAACTATCATAAGCATAGCGAGATGTCATAAGCGTAAGTCTAGATTTTTATTCTAAATTCAATGTCCGAACTAAATTCGTACTAAAATTTTAAATCCATATCCAAGGTATGATAAATCTTATCGCACTATTTGTTGGGTATTTATCATGAAATTCAGAAACACAAACATGACCATCCTTTATTAATTCAACGGATATAAAGAGTCTCAAAAACTTTATTAATTCAAAAATATATTGTCTCAAAACATAAACTCCATCAAATTATTCGAGGGATTTTTATGGGTCCTTTAGAGTGCGCCACGTATCTTCAAAATTAGCCCATTTATAGCCTCTCATGACCAACCCACTCTTGGGAGATCAGCATGAAGAGCCATGTCAATGTCTTGACATGTTACGACGATTTCCCTAAGGAACCTATGGTGTCTTGCATGGGTCTTATACAACTCGTGCTCTAACTCTCCCACTCGAGCGTCCAATTCTTGTACGACGTTTATTGTAGGCTTGTGGCGATTATCGCTTATGTCACTGTCTTCCTCGCCTTCCGGAAGCTCTTCAGGAACCTCTTTAGGAACCTCTTTTGGAATCTCTTCAGGAATTTCTTCAGGGATTTCTTCAGGAATCTCTTCAAGGTCTTCCTCGGTTCGCTCACGGGGTCATCCTCCTCGGGTTCCGAATCAGAAGGGTTTCCCATATGCCAGTTCTCTAAGTCAAGGTCCATCTAAAATCAACAATTAGGTTAGATAATACAAATAATTAGGTAAAGAATTAGCATATACTATCTATGTCCCAAAGATTTTTCCCACGCTAGATCATAACCTAGGAGCTCTGATACCATTTGTAACAACCTGAGCCCGAGAGCCCGGTCCGCTACGTGTAGCCCACACACTGGACCACTGAGCACGCAGCACCTTGGGTCATCAGGCCCACCACAAGCTGACCCAAAAGTTCATGGATGATGTTGATGCCCAGAGGTAGTGTGTGGCCACCTTATAAATCAAACACAATTCTCACACCTACCCGATGTGGGATGGGGTATTACAATCTATGTGGAAGTTTTAAAAACTTTGGTTTTCTAGCCATTAGGTAATAATAATACATAATAATAATCAATATGATAAGGGGTATTAATATTAGTATATATAACTTCTTCTATTGTCAATAGTAGAAGACTTATATTTAAAAACTTTTACAATTAACATTACTTCTAACCAATGTGAGATAAAACTCTTCAAGGTTAGATATTATTTCTAATAACTCACTTTTAACATCATACTTTAAGCTTTAATATCTTATTCATCCAAAACTTGATTTGGACAAATAAATATATCATTTCGATGTTCTTGCCGAGTAGAACACATTTGCACAATTACTTTTGTAAACAAACAAATGACACGTAAAGAAATTTGTACTACAAGTTGCACAATTTCTTTCACTAAAAACACTAATTTTTTAATAAGTATTATACTTTAACTCTTGATATCTTATTCATCCAAAACTCGATTTGGACAAATAAATATATCATTTCGATGCTCTCACCTAGTAGAATACATTTGCTCAATTACCTTTGCCAACAAACAAATGACACGTAAAGAAATTCGTGCCTCAAGTTATACAATTTCTCTCACCATAAACATTAATTTTTTTAACAAGTATTATACTTTAAGCGTGACGACCCGACCCCGACCCCGAGGAGGAATCGCGGGTCGTGTCGTCCAAATAAGGACTACAATTCATGCAAGGACTCAATTATCAAAATTGACGTGACGCAACATTGGACACACAGTACAACTCGGCATTAAAAAGCCGGAAAAATTTAAAACTTTAGAACCTGATATAACAGTTAATAGCAAGTAAACCAAGTCATCGGCGAATTTACAACCGGAACCCAACAACTAAACAATTCATGCTAATATATAAACACCTCAACGGCTAAACACGCCGGAGAAACTACAAAAGTAAATAAGAGCTAACGGATGCTCAATGAAGTCTTAACGAGTGAACCAATACATGCAAGCAAGGCTCGGCCTACAAGTGCCGGCAAACAACTAGAAACATAAGTAGTACTATTAGTCTTAGTCTACAACAAGTACAAGCTACTACAATTACACATTCCCAAGCGAAGTCTAAATGACTTGCTTTAACCCAAGCGTCCTTGCCAAAAAAAGAAACCAAAAGCCAACGCTACCACCTCTAGGCGAACGATCACGATCAAGAGTAGACGATCAACCTCGATGAGACGGTCCTGGATGATTAGGATCTAAAACAGTAAAAGGGAGGGGGTAAGTCATAAAGACTTTGTAAGCCACCAATTATGCATGACAGGATATAATGCAAGGCATACATAGCACGTATCAAGCAAGATCATACTAGCACATAGTTCTCATGTCGCGATGCACGTTGTTTTCACATAAGTGCTTAATTAAATCACATAGGATAAGGATATGTTATGGAACCGGTGCCGTCAGATCCCTGAAATAAACAAGGTTATCACGATTGTATTTGTCGGATGCACGTGTATGATACATCGACCACGATAGTATTGTTGTTCCAAGCGCCTTTGGTTACGACGATGGTGTGGTACTCTTCTCCACCGACCCATCACTACCATGAATCAGAAAGGGTGTGTCGCAAGTTTATGGTGTGGCGACCATGACACTATGCATCATGAATCTCGCGATTCATCAAGACGGCGATGCATCGTTGACCATCAAGACAATTCACGTAATGCCACTGGACTAATGGTATGCCAAGTAAATATTTACTTGTCACACAAAATCAGTAAGGAGCGAAGTTCGACAAGAGCGAACTCGTCCGAGTCAAGTAGATGTTTACTCACGTAATAAATCAAGTAAGGGAGCGAGGTCGACAAGAGCGACTCGTCCAATCAAGTAGGCATGTTACTCTACGATATACAAGTCAAGCATAAGATCAATCACGTTAAAAATTCCCAAGAACTAATTTACAATTCAATTGAACTCTAAACGTCGTAGGGGTTCATTGTAGAGTCGGTATTGTTCAATGACTCTCTAAGTGCAACTCCGTTGAGTTATCGCTAAAATATTTCTAAGTAGAGGATGAATGCTATATGCAATTCATGGCTCTTTTCTATGTTCTCGATTCATTAACAATTAAACTATTAAGTCATTCATGACTTTTAGTCCATCAATATCAAAGTTCCCAAATTGTGAACCCTAACATGTTCATCATTTTGAAGTTATAATTTACAACAAGTCCAAGAACAAAAGTTATTCCAAATCCTTTCTAGAACATTATTCATGCTTGACACAAGTTCAAATTATCAATTATGAGTCATTAATCCGAAATTTACAGAAAATTAACTTAAAGAATTTCAAGTTTTTAGCATGGTGCATGTCTTCTTGAACATGTAACTAGAAACTATCATGAAGGGAGCATGCTTGATATTGAGCATACAAAAACGGGGGAATTGGGTGCTTACCTTATTCGAAATCAAATTGTTGCATGCTAAAACAAACCAGGGATTATTAAACTAGAGGAGAAGAGCTTCGATTCGGTGGTCTCGGATTGAAAAACGGATGGCCGGAGCTCCGGCAATCAAGCAATCAAGGTGGAGCTCCCTAGCTTTCTCTCTCTAAGAACCCAGCTCAACAATGGTGGAATGAGAGAAAAATGGCTGATCTGTTGGAGGTTAGGGATGATGAACTCACTAAAAGAGTCAATCCAAGATTAGAGTTATGAGGCTTCTAATTGGTGGATGAAAGAGCACCCTTGATTAAAACACATCTAAGGGCTGAAAATAGGCTTAAAAGGGTCAAGGGTCAAGCTGGGGGTTGCCTTGGATCGTACAAAGGGGTCAAGTTGCAAGACAATGCTCATCAGGATTTCCAAAATCCCGTAAGTGCAACCAGATCTTGAGGCGGGCGCCTCACAAAGGGCCAGGCGGGCGCCTGGACTTCTGTCTAGCTCATGTCCATTTTTTCATAAGTTACTGGACAGTCAATCTTGTAAAATCGACCATAAATCGCTCACAACTCCAAATGAGGTGATTCTTTCTTAGAATGAAACTAGACTCATTAAACTATATTTTAGCTTTTAAATTACTCAATTTGGACTTATATTCATCAAAATATGGTCACTACAAATTCAAGTACAGAAGCTGAATTCTTGAAAACAGAATTCTGGCACAGCCGAAAGTCAAGACCTAATTGAGGTACTTAGACACCTTGAAAAATTACCAAAATTTACAGGGAGTATCCTAACATATGAAGGTAAAACATACTAAATTTTTAGAAAATTCTATTTAGTGGATTAGTACCAGAATGTTCCCAAAGTTTACCCAAAAACATGACTGGTCTGTGAAGGAATAAATTGGTCATCTCATAACCAAATGCAACAAGTCTATGAACAATGATTGTGCAAGAATGATAAATACTAGTACACTTGGTCTAGAACTCAAATGAACTTCTCGCAAGTTTAAAACACAAACAATACGAGCAACAAGGGAGATCGCTAAGGCCAAAACAAAGCAAGAAAGTTTATAAACTTCCAAACAAGCTTACTATGATCAAGATGAGCGTTCTAAGTCATATATGAAAGGTAATAGAACCCCAACACGTCTTGGTTAAGCGCTAACATGCTAAGGCGAACACTCAAAGCACAAACGGCAAGGTATGCAATGCATAAAAGGTATTCAAGCGACTATGAACGTAACAACTCTAATGCAAGCGTGACATGAACAAAATGAAGTCTCTAACATGCTAAGACATACATTAAGCATGTTATAAAGGTACTAAGGTTCTAGTAGGACTTAGTTAAGTATTAAGATGATACACGAAGCAGTTATAACAAAGCATGCAACGTATAGAAGGCATACAAGCAATTACGATCATGGTTGACCTAATGCGAGCATGGTATGACCAATATGGACTTTAAAACATGTTAAGGCACATAATGAACATATTAGTCAAGTATAGAAGGCATGTTACACAAGTAGGGTTTGGGTTCTCACATCCTCCCCCACTAAAAGGAATTTAGTCCCTAAATTCATACCGAAATCATCGAATAGAGAAGGGTATCTCTCTCTCATATCAAGCTCGGTTTCCCAAGTAGCTTCCTCAATGTTATGGCTCTTCCACAAGACCTTCACTAACGGAATCTTCTTTGTTCTCAAGACTTGTTCCTTCGTATCAAGAATCTTCAACGGCTTCTCATCATAAGAAAGGTCAGGTTCAATAGTAATCTCATCATAAGTAAGGACAAGTGATTCATCCTTCAAGTACTTGCGTAGCATCGAGACATGGAAGACATCATGAACATCCGATATAAAAGGTGGCAATGCTAACCGATACGCCAAAGATCCAATCCTCTCTAGGAACTCGAATGGTCCAATAAATCTAGGTGAAAGTTTACCTTTCTTCCCAAATCGTTTAGTACCGCGATGGGCGATACTTTCAAGCATACATAGTCACCAACCGAAACTCTAAGTCACGTCTTCGGTTGTCTCTGTAGCTTTTCTGTCTACTCTGAGCTGTAAGCAATCTGTCTCTGATAAGTTTCACACCCTCAGCTGACTGTTGTACCATTTCTGAACCCCATAGCTTTGCTTCACCAACTTCATCCCAGCAAATCGGTGAACGACACTTACACCCATTTAAAGCCTCATATGACGCTATCTCAATACTGGACTTGTAACTGTTGTTATACGCAAATTCGACTAGTGGTAATGAGAATCCTAACTACCTTTGAAATCCATAGCACAAGCACACAATAAATCCTCTAATACCTGAATCAATCTCTCGGACTGACCATGTGACTAAGGATGAAAGGCAACAATGAAATTAAGTCTCGTACACATAGCCTCATATAATGAATGTCAAAATCTCGAAGTAGATTTGGGATCTTTATCCGATAAAATGCTAACTGGCTCAAACTATAGGTTATCGCAATAGGTATGAAAAGTGACGATTTAATCAATTCATACATAACAAGAACTAGTCGTAATACTCCATCGATAGAAGGAATGCAAATTCTGCCTCAGTCAAGATACTATCCTTTTTCAAAGAAAACGCAGGAGTCTTATTCTCATAATCATTAGGCAATGCTAGATATTCAATTCTTGAAAACTATTTCCACATTTGTCACTCCAAATAAAAGTAGACTTCTTCTATTTAAATTGGTCAAAGAAGTAGAAATCTTTAAAAATCCCTCAATGAATCTACGGGCTTCGATAAACAAATTAGGAGTCTTCCACTTAGCAACCGCTTCCAATCTCGATGGATCCAAGTAAATACCAGTACTAGAAAGTACGTGCCCAAGAAAATAGACCATTTTCAAGCAAAAACGCATACTTGCTAAATTTAGCAAAAGGTTTTTCTCACGCAAAACAGAAAGAACCACTCTCAAATGATCCACATGTTCTTCTCGTGACTTTGAGTACACAAGAATATCCTCAATGAAAATTACGACAAAGCAATCCAAATAATTATGGGATACTCGATTCTTTAAATCCATGAAAACTACAGGCGCATTTGCCAACTCAAACGGCATCACAACGAACTCATAAAGGCCATGTCATGAAGGAAAAGTTGTCTTCAGAATATCTTCCTATCGAACTCATAACTGATGGTAACCACTACGCACATCAAGCTTGAAATATACAATTGGTCCATGAAGTTGATCAAAGAGATCATCAATATGCGGTAAGGATAATTATTCATTATAATCACTTGGTTTAACTGGCGGCAGACAATGCACAACTGCAAACTACCATCCTTCTTCTTCACAAATAACACCGGTGCACCCCACGGAGACACCCTCGGTTTAATAAACTCCCTATCAAGAAGTTCCTGCAACTCTCTCAACTCAGCTGGAGCCATTCTATAAGGTGCTCTAGAAATAGGCGAAGTTTCCTGGCAATATCTCAATGCAAAACTCTAACTCTCGGTCGGGAGGTAATGCATAATCAGTCGAAAAACATCCGGAAATTCATTAACTACCGGAACTTCATTAACAATTAGAACTTCTAAGTAGGCATGCTAGTCTCAAGTACACAAGCGAGATAACAAGTACAACCTTGTGTTAAAAGTTTTCTAGCCCGCAAAGTAGAAACAACATTTATATTATTCATGTCATGATCACTAATAAGTCCAACTCCAGTATACTGGGCATGGCAATCGTAACACCCTTATGATGGAAATCTACTAGAGCATGCAATACACTATCACCAATGAACACATCACAAGCCTTATAGACCTCGGATGCGAATGCAAGATCACTCAATGCTATAGATACTTCAAGCATATAGGATAAATGTCAAGGCAAGAAGCGTAAATGCTCAATGAAATGCGGTGCATCATATTTGCACATGTATAGCAATATACCAATTACTTTTTCATTCCATTTTGGTAACGGGTTCAGTCAATTTAAACTCTAATTTAAACCATTCTAGTTCTCCGACGAAGACCTCTTGATAACCAACCTCTTGATAACCAAGTCTCCTGAAATGACTTCAAAAGCCGTATAGGATGCGGGTGTTAGTGATTCAATACAAGCATCCTCCAATTCGGTCTCATATATGTTATATGTACATATAGACAGGGTACAAACGTCATGTAATATAGTATTTTAACTCTACTATGCAAGTATAACAAGTATGGAATAATCATGTTATTATCATGCATATACACATTCATGCAAGGTAAGGTGGTCTAATATTATTTAGCCAATTTCAAGGAATCTACTAAGTAGTTTTCGATATCCAAGTTCAAGAAAATTCATGTATGCTATTAATCATACAATTAACCACTTATGAATGGTAGGCATGGAACATCATGATGTTAAGCATGAACAAAATCAAAGGCATTATCATATAGCATAAGATTACTTACTAATATATTCTTAATCATTATAAGTCAACCCGTGTATGGTCGACAATCAAGTTAGTCAATGGTAGGCACAACACAAAACCCAAAACTAATACTTTTCTAATATATTAGGTTAACAATAAGACAAGAACAAAGTTTCAAAATCAGTAGGCAGAATATGTTTACCCACAAATACACTACTAATCCTTTCACATGAAAACACGTACAGGTTGAAAACAATTTCGAGCATGTGGCACGTGATCAACTATTGGCTTATCACAAATTTTAACATACCATGAATGAAAATTTTAATTTCATTATTTGCGATAATATCCCTAACTATAATTAATATCGGGAAGCAAGTACTTCGGTTTTCCCCAAGAAAGCAAGACTTGAATACATGAACTACAATGGCTACAAGTCTTCATATAGAAATTATATAATATTAACAAGTACCATGGGAGACTAAGCCATTCCGCTCTCAAAACGCGTACAATGAATCTTGGCTCTAGTGAATTCCACGGTGATCACTCTTGGGACCGACAAACTGATTTCTATGATTTCAAGCAACGAAGTAAGGAAACAATGGATCTACAGTACCGCAAAACCTACTCATGGTATAACTGCGCCTTGATGTAAAACGAGAGAAAGGTAATATTCCTTGACACAAACACTGCACTCACGAGAATCTAGATTACAATGAACTTAGGATTCTAAGTCCTATTCATTCACGAAGAATCTGCCAATAAGGCACGAAACAGAACACTCCACGTCATGATTCACACAAAGAACCAACCCACCTAGGCCATGGAACCTATCCTGGCCGAGAGCTAACCTATAAAGCTCTGATACCAACTGTGACGACCCGACCCCGAGGAGGAATCGCGGGTCGTGTCGTCCAAATAAGGACTACAATTCATGCAAGGACTCAATTATCAAAATTGACGTGACGCAACATTGGACACACAGTACAACTCGGCATTAAAAAGCCGGAAAAATTTAAAACTTTAGAACCTGATATAACAGTTAATAGCAAGTAAACCAAGTCATCGGCGAATTTACAACCGGAACCCAACAACTAAACAATTCATGCTAATATATAAACACCTCAACGGCTAAACACGCCGGAGAAACTACAAAAGTAAATAAGAGCTAATGGGATGCTCAGCGGAAGTCTTAACGAGTGAACCAATACATGCAAGCAAGGCTCGGCCTACAAGTGCCGGCAAACAACTAGAAACATAAGTAGTACTATTAGTCTTAGTCTACAACAAGTACAAGCTACTACAATTACACATTCCCAAGCGAAGTCTAAATGACTTGCTTTAACCCAAGCCGTCCTTGCCAAAAAAGAAACCAAAGCCAACGCTACCACCTCTAGGCGAACGATCACGATCAAGAGTAGACGATCAACCTCGATGAGACGGTCCTGGATGATTAGGATCTAAAACAATAAAAGGGAGGGGGTAAGTCATAAAGACTTTGTAAGCCACCAATTATGCATGACATGATAGAATGCAAGGCATACATAGCACGTATCAAGCAAGATCATACTAGCACATAGTTCTCATGTCGCGATGCACGTTGTTTTCACATAAGTGCTTAATTAAATCACATAGGATAAGGATATGTTATGGAACCGGTGCCGCTTCGTAGATCCTGAAATAAACAAGGTTATCACGATTGTATTTGTCGGATGCACGTGTATGATACATCGACCACGATAGTATTGTTCCAAGCGCCCTTTGGTTACGACGAGGTACTCTTCTCCACTGTGATCAGTAGTGAAGGGTGTGTGCAAGTTTATGGTGTGGCGACCCATCACTACCATGAATCTCGCGATTCATGACGGCGATGCATCGTTGACCATCAAGACAATTCACGTAATGCCAGCTGGACTAATGGTATGCCAAGTAAATATTTACTTGTCACACAAAATCAAGTAAGGAGCGAGTTCGACAAGAGCGAACTCGTCCGAGTCAAGTAGATGTTTACTCACGTAATAAATCAAGTAAGGGAGCGAGGTCGACAAGAGCGACTCGTCCAATCAAGTAGGCATGTTACTCTACGATATACAAGTCAAGCATAAGATCAATCACGTTAAAAATTCCCAAGAACTAATTTACAATTCAATTGAACTCTAAACGTCGTAGGGATTCATTGTAGAGTCGGTATTGTTCAATGACTCTCTAAGTGCAACTCCGTTGAGTTATCGCTAAAATATTTCTAAGTAGAGGATGAATGCTATATGCAATTCATGGCTCTTTTCTATGTTCTCGATTCATTAACAATTAAACTATTAAGTCATTCATGACTTTTAGTCCATCAATATCAAAGTTCCCAAATTGTGAACCCTAACATGTTCATCATTTTTGAAGTTATAATTTACAACAAGTCCAAGAACAAAAGTTATTCCAAATCCTTTCTAGAACATTATTCATGCTTGACACAAGTTCAAATTATCAATTATGAGTCATTAATCCGAAATTTACAGAAAATTAACTTAAGGAATTTCAAGTTTTTAGCATGGTGCATGTCTTCTTGAACATGTAACTAGAAACTATCATGAAGGGAGCATGCTTGATATTGAGCATACAAAAACGGGGGAATTGTGATAACGGATACGGACCCAAGGATCTCCTAGGAAGGTATTAGGATGAATGACTCCGCGACCCAACGCCTTCGAGATGACGCGAACCTTGGAATTGTGAATGACGCCACAATTGGGATGACTCTCCAACTGATAAGTCGAATTCAACTATAAACAACGAATCCACGATGTTTATAATCCGAACTTCCAATCCAGGACACTCAAAGAAACAAGACAATTTTCTAACCAGAAAATCAACTCACTTTTATTAATCAAAATTCTCCACTTAAAACAATGTTTAAGAATGTCTTTTTATAGGCTTACAAAATAAACCCTAATTCTTGTAGGACAAGAAAACTAATTAAAAGGAAACTCTAAATAAAAGGAAACTCTTAAATAAAAAGAAACTAAATCTCTTAATAATATCCTAACAATAAAACAATTAAAAGCAACGGCAACTTTAGGATACCTTTCGCAAGGTCTATGGACCCTTGCGTCCGCAAGGTCCACAGTTTCTCCAATCTTGCTTCCTGGTCCGAATCATATCAAATTGGGTGCTTACCTTATTCGAAATCAAATTGTTGCATGCTAAAACAAACCAGGGATTATTAAACTAGAGGAGAAGAGCTTCGATTCGGTGGTCTCGGATTGAAAAACGGATGGTCGGAGCTCCGGCAATCAAGCAATCAAGGTGGAGCTCCCTAGCTTTCTCTCTCTAAGAACCCAGCTCAACAATGGTGGAATGAGAGAAAAATGGCTGATCTGTTGGAGGTTAGGGATGATGAACTCACTAAAAGAGTCAATCCAAGATTAGAGTTATGAGGCTTCTAATTGGTGGATGAAAGAGCACCCTTGATTAAAACACATCTAAGGGCTAAAAATAGGCTTAAAAGGGTCAAGGGTCAAGCTGGGGGTTGCCTTGGATCGTACAAAGGGGTCAAGTTGCAAGACAATGCTCATCAGGATTTTCAAAATCCTGTAAGTGCAACCAGATCTTGAGGCGGGCGCTCACAAAGAAGGCGGGCGCTGGACTTCTGTCTAGCTCATGTCCATTTTTTCATAAGTTACTGGACAGTCTATCTTGTAAAATCGACCATAAATCACTCACAACTCCAAATGAGGTTATTCTTTCTTATAATGAAACTAGACTCATTAAACTATATTTTAGCTTTTTAAATTACTCAATTTGGACTTATATTCATCAAAATATGGTCACTACAAATTCAAGTACAGAAGCTGAATTCTTGAAAACAGAATTCTGGCACAGCCGAAAGTCAAGACCTAATTGAGGTACTTAGACACCTTGAAAAATTACCAAAATTTACAGGGAGTATCCTAACATATGAAGGTAAAACATACTAAATTTTTAGAAAATTCTATTCAGTGGATTAGTACCAGAATTTTCCCAAAGTTTACCCAAAAACATGACTGGTCTGTGAAGGAATAAATTGGTCATCTCATAACCAAATGCAACAAGTCTATGAACAATGATTGTGCAAGAATGATAAATACTAGTACACTTGGTCTAGAACTCAAATGAACTTCTCGCAAGTTTAAAACACAAACAATACGAGCAACAAGGGAGATCGCTAAGGCCAAAACAAAGCAAGAAAGTTTATAAACTTCCAAACAAGCTTACTATGATCAAGATGAGCGTTCTAAGTCATATATGAAAGGTAATAGAACCCCAACACGTCTTGGTTAAGCGCTAACATGCTAAGGCGAACACTCAAAGCACAAACGGCAAGGTATGCAATGCATAAAAGGTATTCAAGCGACTATGAATGTAACAACTCTAATGCAAGCGTGACATGAACAAAATGAAGTCTCTAACATGCTAAGACATACATTAAGCATGTTATAAAGGTACTAAGGTTCTAGTAGGACTTAGTTAAGTATTAAGATGATACACGAAGCAGTTATAACAAAGCATGCAACGTATAGAAGGCATACAAGCAATTACGATCATGGTTGACCTAATGCGAGCATGGTATGACCAATATGGACTTTAAAACATGTTAAGGCACATAATGAACATATTAGTCAAGTATAGAAGGCATGTTACACAAGTAGGGTTTGGGTTCTCACATTAAGTCTTGATATCTTATTATCCAAAACTCGATTTGGACAAATAAATATATCATTTTGATGCCCTCACTGAGTAGAACACATTTGCGCAATTACCTTCGCCAACAAACAAATGACACGTAAAGAAATTCTTGTCTCAAGTTGCACAATTTTTTTCACTAAAAACACTAATTTTTCAACAATAGAAGAGATGTATCCCACATTGGTTAGAAATTGATGTTGGTTTTAAAAAAAAAAATACTATTATTAAGTACCAATAGAAGAAATGCATTATGTATTGGTTGGAAAGTGATGTTGATTTTCAAAGTCACTAGAAAACCAAAAGTTTTTAAAGGTTTCACATGGATGCTTTAGAATGAAGATTTATCCAAAGGTGGTGAGGTGGCACAACCATAGTGCTCCTCACCAACTTTATATATATACTAGTTATTTAGCCCGTGCTCTGCACGGGTACAATGTGAGATATATATATATATATATATATATATTTTTATAATAATAATATAACTTTTAGACATTATAATTAGATTGTTAATCTCTTTCATGTTTATAATTTTTTTTTCTATTATTACTAATATTAAATGATTTTTTTACCTAAATACTTTTAAAATTGATATAAGTTTCTAGCTAACGTGAAATACATATTTTGTATTAATAATAATAATATTTTTTTATCTAAAGACTTTTAAAATTAACATTTAACTTGATAATAATATTAGAAGTCATTTTGTTAAAAACTTTTAAAATCATAATTCATTTTTAAACAATGTGAAATACTTATTTTATATTTTTATTGGTAATGAAAGTTTAAGTCTTTTATCTAAAGACTTTAAAATCAACACCACATTTTAACCATGTGATATACATATTTTCTATTAGTAATAATAACAGTAGATAAAAGACTTTTTAACAAATATTCATTTCTAAACAATGTGGATACATATTTTCTATTGGTAATAACAAAATATATCTTTATCTAATGACTTTTATAACCAATACACATTTATAAATAATGTGAGATACATTTCTTTGTAACCAATGTGAGATACTTCTTTTCTATTTCTATTGGTAATAAAAGTTTAAGACTTTTATCTAAATACTTTTAAAACAAACATCTTTTTCTAAACAAATATCTATTTCTAACCATGTGGTATACATCTTTTCTATTGGTAATAATAGTATTTTTAAAACCAACATTAATTTCTAACAAATGTAAGATGCATTCTTCTATAGTAATAATAATAGTCTTTTATATAAAAACTTTTGAAATCAACATCTTTTTCTAAACAATGTGGGATAGATCTCTTCTATTGGTTATAACATAAAAATAATAGTAGTAGTATTATTCTAACAATGTGAGATACTTCTTTTCTATTTCTATTGGTTATAAAAGTTTAAAACTTTTATCTAAAGACTTTTAAAACAAACATCTCTTTCTAATCATGTGGTATACATCTTTTCTATTGGTAATAATAGTATTTTTAAAACCAACATTAATTTCTAACAAATGTGAGATGCATTCTTCTATAGTAATAATAATAGTCTTTTATATAAAAACTTTTGAAATCAATATCTCTTTCTAAACAATGTGGGATACATCTCTTCTATTGGTTATAACATAAAAATAATAATAGTAGTATTATTTAATCTTAAATAGTTTTGAAACCAACATCTCTTTGTAAACAATGTGTGATACATCTCTTGTATTGATAATAACATAAAAATTCATTTATCTATAAATTTTATAACCAATATATGTTTCTAAATAAGGTGGATCTCTTTGTAGCCAATGCGATATACATTATCTAAAAACATTTTAAACAATATCACTTTCCTAACTAATGTGAAATACATATTTTTTCTATTGGTATTAAGTCTTTTATAAAAAGACTTTTAATACCTACAATACTCTCCAACCAATGTGTAATACATCTCATCATTTGGTAATAATAGTAGAAGTTTTTTATCTAAAAAAATTATCTAAAAACATCTCTTTCTATATAATGAGATGTATCCCTTCTCTTCTCTTTTATTAATGATAAAAGTAGAAGTTTTTTTTTAAACACTTTTAAAATCAACATCACTTTTTAACCAATGTAATATCTATCTCTTTTATTGGTAATAATAGTAATTTAAAACCAACATCAATTTATAACAAATGTGTGATATATATCTTCTATTGCTAATAATAATAAGTCTTTTATATAATCTAAAATAATTAAAAATCAACATCATTTTTTAACCAATGTGAGATATACATCTTCTATTGGTAATAATGGTAGAAGTCTTTTATTAAAAAACTTTGAAAACCAACATCACTTTATAACAAATGTATGATACATCTTTTCAATTAGTAATTGATAATAATATTTTTAATACAAACATCAATTTCTAACCAATGTGTGATACATCTCTTCTATTGGTAATAATAGTAAAATATTTTGTAACCATGTGAGATACATCTCTTGTAAAAGTGAAAATCTGTAGTCTAAAGACTTTAAAATCTAACATTTTTTTAAACAATGTGTTATACATCTCTTTTAATGGTAATAATATAAAAGAATTTAAACTCAATATCATTTTCTGGCCAATGTGAGATATACATTTTCTATTGGTAATAATGGTAAAAATATTTTATCATATATATATATATATATATATATATATATATATATATATATATATATATATATATATATAAGTTGGTGAGGAGCACTATGGTTGTGCCACCTCACCACATTTGGATAAATCTTCATTCTAAAGCATCCATGTGGAAGCTTTAAAAACTTTTGGTTTTCTAGTGACTTTGAAAATCAACATCACTTTCCAACCAATGTATGATGTATTTCTTCTATTGGTACTTAATAATAGAATTTTTTTAAACCAACATCAATTTCTAACCAATGTGGGATACATATCTTCTATTGTTGAAAAATTAGTGTTTTTAGTGAAAGAAATTGTGCAACTTGAGGCACGAATTTCTTTACATATCTTCATTTGTTTATTGACGAATTTTTTAAACCAACATAAATTTCTAACCAATGTGGGATACATATCTTCATTTGTTTGTTGATGAAGGTAATTGTGTAAATGTGTTCTACTCGGTGAGAGCATCAAAATGATATATTTATTTGTCAAAATCGAAGTTTTTGATAATAAGATATCAAGACTTAAAGTATAATACTTGTTAACAAAATTAGTGTTTTTAGTGAGAGAAATTGTGCAACTTGAGGTACGAATTTCTTTACGTGTCATTTGTTTATTGGCGAAGGTAATTGCGCAAATGCGTTCTACTCGGTGAGAGCATCAAAATGATATATTTATTTATCCAAATCGAGTTTTGGATGAATAAGATATCAAGAGTTAAAGTATAATATTTATTAAAAAATTAATGTTTTTAGTGAAAGAAATTGTGCACCTTGAGGCACAAATTTCTTTACGTGTCATTTGTTTGTTGACAAAAATAATTGTGCAAATTTGTTCTACTCGGCAAAAACATCGAAATAATATATCTATTTGTCCAAATCAAGTTTTGGATGAATAAGATATCAAAGTTTAAAGTATGCTGTTAAAAGTGAGTCATTAGAAGTAATATCTAACCTTGAAGAGTTTTATCTCACATTGGTTAGAAGTAATGTTAGTTGTAAAAGTTTTTAAATATAAGTGTTCTACTATTGACAATAGAAGAAGTTATATATACTAATACTAATATCCCTTATCATATTGATTATTATTATGTATTATTATTAGCTAATGGCTAGAAAACCAAAAGTATATATATCTTATATTGCTAATAATAGTAAGGCTTTTATATAATCTAAAATAATTAAAATTTAATATCATTTTTTAACCAATATGAGATATACATCTTCTATTAGTAATAATTGTAGAAGTTTTTTATCAAAAAAACTTTGAAAACCAACAGCACTTTATAACAAATGTATGATACATCTTTTCAATTAGTAATTAATAATAGTATTTTTAATACATACATCAATTTATAACTAATGTTTAATACATCTCTTCTATTGGTAATAATAGTAAGAATCTTTTGTAACCATGTGAGATATATCTCTTGTAAAAGTGAAAGTCTTTAGTCTAAAGACTTTAAAATCTAACATTTTCTTTTTAAACAATGTGTTATACATCTCTTTTATTGGTAATAATATAAAATAATTTAAACTCAATATCATTTTCTAGCCAATGTGAGATATACATCTTCTATTGGTAATCATGGTAAAAATATTATATATATATATATATATATATTTATTTAAAGTTGGTGAGGAGCACTATGATTGTGTCATATCAGTACCTTTGAATAAATCTTCATTCTAAATTATCAATGTGAAAGCTTTAAAAACTTTTTGTTTTCTAGTGACTTTGAAAATCAACATCACTTTCCAACCAATGTATGATGCATTTCTTCTATTGGTACTTAATAATAGAATTTTTTAAACCAACATCAATTTCTAACCAATGTGGGATACATCTCTTCTATTATTGAAAAATTAGTGTTTTTAGTGAAAGAAATTGTGCAACTTGAGGCACAAATTTCTTTATGTGTCATTTGTTTGTTGGCGAAGGTAATTGCGCAAATGTGTTCTACTCGGTGAGAGCATCGAAATGATATATTTATTTGTCAAAATCGAGTTTTGGATAAATAAAATATCAAGAGTTAAAATATAATACTTATTAAAAAATTAGTGTTTTAGTGAAAGAAATTGTGCAACTTGAGGCACAAATTTCTTTACGTGTCATTTGCTTGTTGACAAAAATAATTGTGCAAATTTGTTCTACTCGGCAAGAACATCGAAATGATATATTTATTTGTCCAAATCAAGTTTTGGATGAATAAGATATATCAAAGGTTAAAGTTTGGTATTAAAAGTGAGTCATTAGAAGTAATATCTCACTTTGAAGAGTTTTATCTCACATTGGTTAGAAGTAATGTTAGTTGTAATTTTTTTTGAAATATAAGTCTTCTACTATTGACAATAGAAGAAGTTATATCTATTGTTATATATAGCTATATGATAAATTGATAATACCCATTATCATATTGAATATTAATATGTAATGGTTGGAAGATAAAAAGTCTTACATAGATGCTAAAAATCAATATATATCTAAAGTGGGTGAGGTGGCACAACCATAGTGCTCCTCACCAACTTTATATATATATATATATATATATATATATATATATATATGTTAAAATATTTTTACCATTATTACCAATAGAAAATGTATATCTCACATTGGTTAAAAAATGATGTTGAGTTTAAATTATTTTATATTATTACCAATAAAAGAGATGTATAACACATTGTTTTAAAAAAAATATTAGATTTTAAAGTCTTTAGACTAAAGACTTTCACTTTTACAAGAGATGTATATCACATGGTTACAAAATATTATATTATTATTACCAATAGAAGAGATGTATCACACATTGTATTAAAAATACTATTATTAATTACTAATTGAAAAGATGTATTATACATTGGTTAGAAAGTGATGTTGGTTTTCAAAGTTTTTTGATAAAAGACTTCTATCATTATTACCAATAGAAGATGCATATCTCACATTGGTTAAAAAACGATGTTGATTTTTAACTATTTTAGATTATATAAAAGACTTACTATTATTAGCAATAGAAGATATATATCACACATTTATTATAAATTGATGTTGGTTTTAAATTACTATTATCACCAATAAAAGAGATAAACCTTACATTAGTTAAAAAGTGATGTTGATTTTAAAAATCTTTAAATAAAAAGACTTCTACTTTTATCATTAATAAAAAAGAAGAGAAGAGATATATTTCATTATATAGAAAGAAATATTGGTTTTAGATAAAAAAACTTTACTACTATTATCAAATAATGAGATGTATTACACATTGGTTAGAGAGTGATGTATGCATTAAAAGTCTTTTTATAAAAAACTTAATACTAATAGAAAAAATATGTATTTCACATTAGTTAGGAAAGTGATATTGGTTTAAAATGTTTTTTAGATAATGTACATCGCATTGGCTACAAAAAGTTCTACATTATTTAGAAACATATATTGGTTATAAAATTCATAGATAAACGAATTTTTATATTACTATCAATACAAGATATGTATCACACATTGTTTAGAAAGAGATGTTGATTTCAAAACTATTTAAGATAAAATACTACTACTATTATTATTTTTATGTTATAACCAATAGAAGAGATGTATCCTGCATTGTTTAGAAAGAGATATTGATTTCAATTTTTTTTATATAAAAGACTATTATTATTACTATAGAAGAATGTATATATCTCACATCTGTTAGAAATTAATGTTGGTTTTTAAAATACTATTATTACCAATAGAAAAGATGTATACCACATGGTTGAAAAGAGATGTTTGTTTTAAAAGTCTTTAGATAAAAGTTTTAAACTTTTATTACCAATAGAAATAGAAAATAAGTATCTCACATTGTTAGTTTAAAAATATTTTTAAAAATAAAAGTTTTATGTATCAAGTATTTACATGTTGGTTTGTAATTAGAAAAAATTTCAATGCAAGTATTTCACATTTAGTATTTACTATTATTTTAAAAAGTTTTATAGTAGGAAAAGGTTATTTAGGCATACTTACTAGGGACTTATTACCAATAAAAAATATGATAATTTATCTCAAACACATAAAATGTTTAAAAATAAATGTTGGTTTACTCCAAGGTTAAGTCTTTATTTAGATGCCACAAAATAAAGCTACAAAAATAAATTTCGATTGTTATAAATAGAATAGGCGGGGAGTTTAGAACCGATTACAATAGAATAGAGTATCATACATTTTAGAGAGGTAATGCTTGTTTTTAAAGTCTTTAAATATAAGATTTTGTAACAACTTACGGATTCCAACACGAAATCCCAAAGGTCGTGCCGCTAGAACTAACTTAATAAGAGAATGAGAGCACAAACTCGTAGTCAAACAGTCGAACAAACTCGTTCTTAAACAAGAACATAACACCGCACTAAAATACGGTATTTCAAAAATCGAATTAGCGGAAGCAATATAAGAAAGAAGTCCCAAGCTATGAAGCTCGAAACCAACGACAATGAAACCAAGAGAGACATTATCTCTCAAAGGAGGAAAAACAAAACTCGCGCGTGCAACAATGCGCACGCTAATCAAACCATCGGCACTCCAAGGCGTTTCAACAGAGAACCATCCCCGATATAACAATTACCCAACGGCTAAAGCATACCAGGGTCAACCAACAACTATAAAAACTAGAATAAGGAAATTCCCCAAAGCTACGCAAGGTCTGCAGACAACCGAAATAAATACTAAAACCACAAACAAGGCACGACACAACACGTCGGCCCAAGAAATAACCAATACAAATACCCAAGTATTCTACCCGACTGTAAAGTCTAAATAACTTTACAAAATGTCGATCTCACAAGAATAGCAAAGTACACGAAATCAATGACAATGCTAAAAAGGAACATGACTCCACAAGTCGCTACTCGGGAAAGTCTACGCTACAAACACGAACCACACGATCTAACCTCGATCTATCGACCAAGCTGCGCCTCGATCGATCTACTCGACCTCGGTCGCTATATCGATTCTTGCAACTAAAAAACAAGAACGATATGAGTCATAATGACCCAAGACGCTACTACAATATATATGCAACATATAATTATGTAACGTAAACATAACCAGGGTGTCATTTAATATATGACAGAAAAACCCGTGAAGAGGCGTCGTATCGTTTCGATACTCCACAAGATATCCACTCCTTCTTACTTACTAAACCGTCCAAATGAACCAGGGTGTAATTCCATGTTCACACACAAATCAAATGAATTAGAAGGTAGTTCCCACATGACATCATATGCACGTATACATATCATTATATATACGAATCAAGCTATTCACACTGTTACCACGTGTAAGGGTTCATGTTTATATATATACACCTATATCAGTATGTATATCTCTAAATATACATATCAAATCTCCCATAAAATCATCATGCATAAGTGTGCATATCTATATATATGCACATCAAGACTTTCATATATATCTCATATACAAGTATGCATATATCTATATATACATATCAAATCTCTCATATATCATCAGCCAATACAAACATGGTCAATAAGATCTCATGTTCAACGAACACTTTGTTATCACATAAGTGCCCATAATAAGCCATATAAAGGATAGAGAAGATACCAAATCACTTTCGTCGTATTGCTCCTGCAATCACAACTGTTAATCATATCGTGCCAGTGATACCCGTGTTCAGGTATCAAAGTACCAAGCTCTCTTCTGTCCGAGCTCTACTCGGGAAAATAGCCCTAGCCAATGTGCTCAATTGGTTACGACAAAGGGCTACTTCCCCAGTAGCTAGCAAATGAGGTGTGTGTGAAACCCGAATCGATGCGGCGATACATTACAATCACGAATCCCATAATTCGTGAAGGCAATGCATCGTCCCACCATCATCGTGAAAACTCAAGTAATGCCAGCTGGACTTATATGCAATGCACAAGTAGATGTTTACTTGCTAATTCTCAAGTAGATATTATGACCTACTAAACTCATACGATTATGCACATTGTTACCATAATCACAAAACCATAATAGGAGCTCATTTAAGTCTCTAAATCATAAGTGCCAAGTTTGTTCACTCTATTCAATTCAAGTCCCAAAAGCTAGTAATTCAAGTCCCAAAAGCTAGTAATCTAGTCACCTGAATATAATTGTGATAGGATCCTCGTGACCACGATCCAATTGTTCGTAAGGTTCTTATTGTTCCTTACTCCGACTCGACTCCGTTGAGTCTTTACTACAATTCCAACCAAATAGAGTTTGAACACTATATGTGTCCCAAGACTCTTTTCTATTTTCTTGTTTGAGGCATAGCAAGGTTCTCATTCCATTTAAGAATCTTAGTTCAAGTCCCAAGTCAATTATATAAGGGAAGCCCAAGTTGATTATTGTGAAATCAAGCTTAGTTCAATTTTGATTCATAATTCCACTTAATAGTAGAATCCAAGTTCACCACAATTCATTAACGTAGAACGATCGTGCACGAAGGCAAATACATTCAATATGCTCATAAGTCATATCATAGAAACACATAGAAGAATCAATTCTTGACAAGGTAGGAAATCATGCATTTAGTCATAATATAAAATATACACGGTATTCCACATTCACCTATGAAATTCAACAGTCACAACTTAACCATCGATCCATTAAGTACTATCCAAGACTACTCCGTTAGTCTCGGATCATGAAGCCATTTACTAAACTCTTCCTAGAGTAGTAACTCATTCAATAACACAAAATTCGATGGTAGTCAAAGACTTAAGCAACACTAGAGCGGTAGTAACCTTGTAAGGTCAAACCATACCGGTGAGTCTTAGATAACAACATGGTCATCCTAGCGACTTATACAAGTAGACTCCATGTATAGAGTACTAAGAAAGGCCCCAATCCAAATCTTCTCATAGAATAGTCCTCAAATTCATTATTCAACAAGTAGGTGTTTTTACTCATTAAAGAATCAAGTAGGAATTCGAAAAGAGCGAATTCAACTTTGTCAAGTAGATACATCATTCTACAACATGCTCTCAATTGTGCATTTGCTTCACACAATCACATAAACCACATAAGAACTCGATTGAGTCTTATAATCACTCATATCAAACATGCCCTTCAATCCATCCCAAAGTCACGTAGGCTAATATATTAGTCTAACGCACTAGGGATTGAATGTGGAGTCGGTATTGTTCAATAACTCCCTAATCTCAACTCCGGTGAGTTTTACTAAAATTCAACCAAATAGAGCATTGATAATATATGCATTACATTGCCCTTTCCTAAGTTCTCCTTTCATTTAGAACTCGATAACTAGGCCGTTCATGATCTTAAACTAGCCTTAAACACAATCCCGAGTTTCGAACCCTAGAATCGGAGATTTTGTTAAACCTTGAATTGAAACATATTCCTTCACAAGAGTTATTCCTAAGCTCATTATAAACAACATTCATGCTTTATAAAATGTCAAAATCACAACTTCATAGAGAATTCATAAAATCCTACACATGTTTCAAAGGTTGAATTGGAGGATTTGTCTTCACAAAAGATGTTCATAATCATCAATAGAGCAACTATAATGAAGGGGTCATGTCATTTTATTGAACATGAAAATTTCAGGGATTTCTCAACGTATCTTAGTCCTAAGATTAATGGAGGAAGGTTGATTAGATCAAGGATTGTTGTAGAATATCGAGGCTTCGATTTGGGTCTCGGTTCGTCGATCGGACCACCGGATCTCCGGAAAATGGTCTCTCAAGTTGGAGTGACCTCCATGGACGAAAATGGTGAAGGAGCCTCTGAATCTCTGGTTTGTTCTTGATCAAAAATGGCTGAAAGGCTGAATTTAAGTTTATATACTTCCCCTCAAACCCCCAATCCAAGTGATGGTGATTATCTTGCTTCTAATTGGCCAAGGAAGGGTGACCATTGATAAGGAATGATCAAAGGGTTCACAAGGGTTGAAAGTAAGTCAACAAAGGTGGCTTGACACCCACAAGACGTCCAAGGGCCAAGGGTTGGTGGTCAATAGCCAAAACCACCCAAGAAATGACCAAGGCTGAAAACTGCCCAATTTCCAGATTGTTGTTACGGACAGTAGATCTTGTAAAATCGACCATAATAGCTCACACCTCCAAATGAGGTGATTATTGATTTTGTGAAACTAGACTCTTTAAACTATAGTTTAGCCTTTTAAATTACTCAATTTGGACTTATATTCACCAAAATATGGCTACTACAACTTCAAGTACAAGCTGATTTCCTGAAAACATAATTCTGGCTGTAAATAAGTCAAGACTCAAATGAGGTACTTATACACCTTGGAAAAATACCATATTTTACAGGAGTATCCTAACATATGTAGAGTACAAAACATACTAAAGTTTTAGAAAATTCTCTTTTAGTAGATTGGTACCAGAATTTTCCCGAAGTTCGCCCAAAAACAGGACTGAATCTGTGAAGTGATATGTTGGTCATCTTATTTCCAAATGCAACAAATCTATGAACATTGATTATGCAAGTATGAAATACTAGTAGTACACTTGGTTTAGAACTTAAATGAACTTCTCCTACAAAGTTTAAAGCACAAACAATACAAGCAACGAAAGGCAATCCATGAGAAACCCTAAAGGCTCAAACGAAACATAATGCTTCTAAACTTTCAACCAAAGCATACAATAACTAAGATGAACATTGTAAATCTTATATGCAAGGTACTAAGACTCCAATGAGACTTATTTAGGTGCTATCATGTTAAGATAAACACTCAATTAACAACAAAGCATGCAACA
>CM028379.1:113819250-113888625 GCA_013146195.2 Codonopsis lanceolata | reverse complement strand
ACATGCAGTAGTGACGCTTCCGCCCGTATACTTTGGAATCTTTTGCTTTCGCTAACATTGTTCTTGGTTGTTTCAATCGTTCTCGCTCTTCCGCTCAGCCTACACCATTTTGTTGAGGAGTTCCTAAGAAAGATAGAAGTTGTGGCTCGATCCCGTGGTCATCACAAGATCTTTCTATACCAAGTTCTTGAATTCAAGGCTATTGTTCGATCTTATATCACTAATGTCTTCAAGCTGAGTTTGAAGTCTTCCGAAAAGGCGGTGACTAGATCATATGTCTCATCTTTGAAGTCATTGTTTCAATCCTGTGAACCTAGTAGTCATCAACTACTACAAGTGTATACTTGTTCCGTAAATACCGATCAGAGTGATTGGTCCAAAGAGATCCATATGTAAGCCAAGAGGTCTGCTTGTTGACAAGATGAAATTTCCTTTGAAAGAAGACTTGAAAGTTTTCCTAGTTGGCAAGCTTTTACAACTTCGCATGATCGGCAGACACCGTGAGGTAGACCTTTGCCAAGCCCATTTTTGGAGAGCTTGGAGAGGTGCTTGAAGTTGAGGTGATCGAGACGCTTGTGCATAGCCAACAAGTTATCACGAACATTGTTAGCAACTAGGCAAAGGCTCGAGAATCTCCTAGAAGATTTAAGTCCACGACATAGATGCTTCCTTGTCTATTGCCTACCAAGATTGCAGCAGATTCACGATCTTTGATGAGGCACCGTTGGAGTTGAATGGCATTAATCCTTTATCGCATTGGGATATGCTCGAAGATTGTGCTTTAAGCCACTCACTAGAGAAAGACTTTGTTGACGGAGAGATCTCCTCTAGTGATTGAGCCATATCCAATTGTTTTTCCTCTTGCATTGTCTCCGAAAATAACAAGGGGTCCTTTGCTTCAAATATATATCTGTAAGTAGACTTCGTTTCCTATCATGTGTCTTGGAGCAGCCCAACGCCCGTACTGTATGTCTTTTATTTTCTCAATCTATAGCCATGAAACATTCCCCGAAAATATTTAAAGTAACAAGGTCCCTTTATTTTCGGGTCCTAAGGATTAGCAACCTTTGGAACCCATACATGCCTAACCTTGAGAGAACTAGGTCTCTCAGATCTGGAGTGAACTCTTAGCAGCATTCTGGGCCGATGGCCTAGGCAATGCAAGATGACATAAATGGAAATTCCAGAGAACTGCTGCTGGTTTTAGTCAAGAGTGATTATGATTATCCTTTTCCTAACATTCAATCTTGGAATTTTGCTTGGTAGACTTAATTGGTTTCTTTTGAATCTTCTGTAGGTTACCACCAACTTCATACTCGCTTGTCTATCTGATTACCTTTTAGAGGATTCGGTAGAACACCTTAAGTTTACTTTCAATGGTACAGTGCTTTGCATGTTTCATAGACAAACTTGATAGTCACCGGTAGAGATTTAGTAGGTCTACCGCCAAAGCTTTTATTTTAGCGTAGTTGTTGCCTACAGACTTTAGTTTCTCTACCATTACTTTCTCAAAGTTTCTCATTCAAAAGCATCTTGGCTTTTCCTTTCTAGCTTTAGTAGACATAAGTGAACACTTGAATAACCAAGGCCTTGTTTCCTTGTTTCCGAACGCCCTGCTTAGAGAAAGAGATAATATTAGCGCCTCTGAGGATTCACCTTTCTCCTGATCGAGGGAAATGTCATATCGGGCTCATCTCAAGTATCCAATGCCGATTTATCTTTACATGATTTTTGGCTTGAAAGGATTTCTTCAAAGGTATCCTTGGAGCTGCTCCAAGAGTCAATTGTCTTTTGCAAGGAAATTTTCTCTAGGTCAAGTCCTTGATGTGCTCGCTAGACATTCAATTTTGTCACAAAGGAATTTGTTTTCCTTTGAGTTTGATACTTTCTTGTTGACAACTATTGAGAGTTTGAATCTCGCCTTCCATCGAGATTTCTCAAAGAAGAAAGTTTCACGCCTGGCAAGTTTTACATAGGCTACTCTAAAGGAGTTGAACTCTTCAAGCATATCTTGATTATCCTTGAGAAGTTCTTCCTTACCGAAGTCGTCATCAAGTTGATCTCACTTTATCCAAGGATGTAAGATTTCGACTTCATTTCAGAGTCATAGGAAGACCCGAATCATGAGATATTGCATATGTTAGTTTGCTCACAATCATCCTCTTCCTCTTCTCGAATCGGCCTCCCAAACCATGTAGCAACTGTTTGTCTTCTATGTCTACTAACATACCTTTTCGCTTTTGAATTTTTTTATAAGTAGGTTTTCGATGTTTCAAATTTTGGCTTTGACATTTGGAGGCAAAATAACCTGTTTTCTACAGCTTGTAACACACAAGCTCTTTCTTTGATGAGCTTTCACCGTTTTTCCTAAAGGTTGTTGGTGTGTGTTCTTCTCCTTCCATATTTTGCAAATTTTTGAAAATGTTTTACAAACATAGCAAATTGTTCATCTCAGAGAAAATCGTTTTCACCTGAGGAAGTGGAAGGTTTGTTTTCACCAGGGTTTCTTCTGACCATGGCCGGGGCGACACGCTCAACCTGCCTAGAGCTTGATTTACCTCCACCATAAACCTTCAACTGCGTGAGACGACGGAGAGTCATCTCGCTTAAGTTTTTGGATTCTTTCATAGCGTTGGTCTTAACATGCCATGTTAGCTACCTAGAGAGCCTAGAAACCTCATGTTTATTTCCTTTTTGTCATAGGTTTTACCAAGAGAAAAGTGGCTATTAATTACCTCACCGGCGTTTATCGATACTTGTCTCAATGTTTCCTTTTGGATCCTTTGAAGAAGTCAAACCGGCCGGATGTATGTGTATTTTCTCGCTATCTCAGGTCTTGGTCTCCTTCCAAGTATTCCACAAGAGCTTCCCACATCTCTTTTGCAAGAGTACATCTGATCACTGTTGGTATGTGCTTGTGTCTAGAGAGCTAGTAATGATATTGATTGCTTTACTATCAAGCTCTACCGTCATCGCCCTCCGTCCATTCTCCGATTCTTCTTTGGGAACTTCCGAGGATTCCCCACGATGAGGCTAGAAGGTTGCCCCTTCATTGGTACATGTTGTCCTCGCAATAACACACTTCCATAACTGTTGTCAATTGAGTTCATATAACGCATTACCTTATCCTTCCATACATCGAAATGGCCTTCGGCCCAATATTGGGACGTGGTTCACATTAGATGTAGGCAAGATGTAGTGTGTGTTTGTGCCATTGGATCGAATCTCTCAAGAGTTTAATCTCTAAAAAACTAGTTTTCAAAGAGTAAGGCTCGATACCAATTGTGGTCCCAACGGCACAATAATAAGCTAGAAGGGGGGTTGAATAGCTTATTATACACTTAAAAACTTTTTAAGATAGTTCTTTGAAAAAGTACTTACACCCATTGAAAAGATTGAAGTAGCTAAGTCTATCAAATAAGCCGGTCAGTTCAGTGCGATAAGGACTACCAGAGACTTAAGTTAACAGTTACTTAAGATTTGTCAGAAGGATAACGATAAATAAAGTAATAAGCAAATAAGCTCAGTAAGAGACGTATTTAAAAGGAATTAACACAAGTATTTTGGGATGGTTCACACTATAAAGAGTGCTACGCCCACCACCAAGCAGGGCCAACCTTTGATTTAAATAAGTGTACTATGTTTTCCACTAGATCTATTACAAAGAATATTCCCAATGGATCGTGGTACAAAATATTGACTTGTGTTTAAGTTAAGGAATTAAATATCTCTGTAAGTGGATATTTAATTCGTGCGTAAGAATAGTTGAATGAAAACAACAAGAAGTACAAAAGTAAATGTTGAAGGACAGCTTCTTGTTGTCGACGAGAACTTCTTGATCTGCTTTAGGATCTCTTGAATGCACCGAGTATTTAAGACTTTGAGTTGTTGTGAATTTTCGCAGCAATTCGTCAAGTGTATTTTTTCTTCGCCTTTTAATGGCGATTTATAGCATGAGCATTTCGAGATCCCGTTGAGAAGACGAATACCTAACAAATTTATTAGGTTGAATGCATTAAATGCATGGGGCTGTCAATCAAGAATTACTCCTTCACAGATATAGAGCAGGGAATGAGTATAGAGATCTTCTGGAAGATGTGCAATGTGGATGTCGATCTCAGAGTTGTCGCAGCACGCAGGTGACGCTGCCCTCGCCACTGCTCAGCCGTGAAAAGTCTTCCTCCGCTGAAAGTCGCCGCCAGGTCCGAGGTGTCGTGGAATGTTTCAATTTAAATTCAACCGATAAGGATAAATTTAAATTTATCCATTCGTAATTGCTTGATCGACACGCCATGATTGACCGAGTGTAAACAAGGTCCGCCGTGTTGTATGTCTTCCGGTGAAGTAGGTCTTCCGAAGCTTTAAAGAGGTCTTCTCCAATAACTCCACGAACTTGAATTTCTATAAAAGTTATACTTGGCAAAGTTCTATCGACACGCAATTCACGCTACGCCTAATCTAGTGTAATGTATATATATAAACTAATTATAAAACTAGTGTAATGTATAAGCATATATAAATCTAATTACAATAAGTATCAACAGATCTCCTCAAAGAGTTCGTGGACATGTTTACCTGGTCTTATGAAGATGTGTCGGGGCCAGATCTGGCCATAGTTTAACACCGGATCCCCATATATCCGGATGCTCAGCCAATCAGATAAAAGTTTCGCCGCATCAAGCCAGAATGGTCACTACAAGTTTAAAAAGAATGCATGAAACAGTCGCACGTCAACATCATTTGGGTATAAAAAAAAGAGTAAAAAAAAAGAAGAGAGTAAAAAAAAAGAAGAGGAAAGAAGAAAGAAAAATACCCGATCTGGCTGTCCAATATAGTGACCGTTCCCAAGCCCAACAGAAGGTCCGGATCTGCGTAGACTTCTGCAACCTCATCAAGGCGTCGCCTAAAGATGATTTCCCTCTACCCAATATGAATATTATGGTAGACGCCATTGCTGCTCACAAAATCAGATCCTTCGTCAACAGCATGCTGAGCTATAATCAAATCAAAATGACAGTAGAGGACCAAGAAAAGACCTCATTCACCACTCCCTTGGGGGACCTACTGCTATCATGTCATGCCATCTGGGCTAAAAAAATGATGGGGCTACTTATCAAAAGGCTGCTACCACTTTCTTCCACGATGTGCCGTATATTGTCAAGGAGATCCGATTAGGAGATGCTGTACTCCTCACAAGCCAGGAAAGAAAAGACCTTGTTCAGCCCTCCAATCTTAATGAGCTCAAAAGGTATTATGCTCGAACCACCCTATCTGACAAGTGCTTCCCTCTCCAGCTCGCTAGTCTGAAAACTCGAAAGGACGGCCTAGGCAAAAATTAGAGCATAAAAAAAATAAAAAATAAATAAAAGGAGAAATAAGGGCTCGCTAGGTTGAAAACCCGAAAGGGCAGCCTAGGCAAAAGTTAGAGCAAAATAAAAAATATATATATAAAAGGAGAAAAAGGGGAGGGAAAGCACTCTTCGAAACCTCGGCATCCTACCTCCAGTCTTCAGCATGCAAGGGGACTCGACTGACAGAAGAAAAAGAAAAACCACGACAGGAAGCTCACAATAAAATGCTAAAATATAAAATTTTCAGGTCCTAATGTGCAACTTAGGAATAATTGCTAAAGAAATTTAGGTTATACATTAATTTCCTGTACATATATTATTGCATCTACCCCCTTTGTTTCCCCCCAAAACTATCCTTCATTTGCAGCTTAAGCCCCGGAGCAGTCCATCAGTGCCTGCTGCGTCCGCCCGGCCGGGCTCATGTACTTCTTCTGCAAGGCACAGAAAAGGCTCAGTCTCATCAGAATAAGAAGCACCAGAAGTGTCCTCATCCTATTCATCATCTGCGTTGCCATTGCCCTGAAACAGCCATATGACTTGGCTTTTGATCATTCACTGCTGCCCTATCTGATTGCGAAGGAAAATGCATGGGTTATGAGAATAGCCTTATGCCAAGTGTAGCCCTGCAACAATTATATGGCCGAGAACAGAAGGAGGTAACCGCCTTTTCCTTTCCCCGCCTATCATAAAAAAAAAAAAGGAAAGAAAAGCATGTTCGAGCCCGAAGGTATATTCCTTTAAAATCCGTCCTGGAGATACAGCGTGCCAATACCTATTAGATATCGGTATATCTTTGCTTTGTGCGTGCGTCTTGAATCTGCATGTTTTTTTTATTTTGCATCATATAAAATTATATTGCATTGTAAATATTTGTACATGTTTAAAACAAACAAAAACAAACAAAAACAAAAACAAAAAAAAAATTATGTGTTGTTTTGCATCTAAATAAAAGTTTTTGCGTCCTAGGCATCATAAAAATGCATTTTGCATCTTAAAGATATGTAATGCATTTTGTATTACTGCATGCATGATAGAATAAAGAATGCACATGCATCATGTTAATAAGCTAATCCTTCTCGCCTAGGGTTCCAACCATTTTCCTTTCGCCGGCATCATGGTGGAGCCGCCTCCACCGACCCCAAATTCCTCCTGAACGATCCGGTAAATCTTTTGCAGCAGCCCTCTCTTCCTCTTCATTAAATCCTAATCCCATTGCTTTCCCCATCCCCCCCTTCGTCCTATAAGGGAGAACCATCCCTCAAGCTATCGGCTGAAGTCATCGCAGCCCTTGCAAAGCCATTCCAAACTGCTCTTATTGGGAAATTCTCACATGGTCGGCCTTCTATGGACTCCATTCGCAAACTTTTCCACACCTTTGGATTAAAGGCAGCATTCACAATTGGTCACTTAGACGCTAAACATATCCTTATTCAGGTTTCTCATGATGAAGATTACCAAATGCTTTGGATCAAAGACCAATGGTATCTTGGTCGATTCCCTATGCGGGTCTTTAAATGGTCTCCTGACTTTCGCCCTGATGTTGAGAGCCCCATCGTTCCTGTTTGGTTCGCTTTTCCTGGCCTTCCCATTCATCTCTTCCAAAAAACCGTCCTTTTCTCTATTGCTTCGCTGTTTGGTAAGCCCCTTATGCTTGATCAACCTACCTCTAATCTCACTCGCCCTAGTGTTGCTAGGGTGTGCGTGGAAATCGATTTAACCAAACCTCCTCCTAAGAGGGTGTGGATCGATTGTGGGAGTCTATACCCCAGCTTTTGGCAATCTGTTGAAGCTGAAAATATTCCTTTTTATTGCTCTCACTGCCTTCGTCAAGGCCACTCCGAACTCAGTTGCAAACTCAAAAACCCTCCTCCAGTGGCTCGAGAACAACAACCTAATATTCCACCACCGCCCCCCCTCCAGCCACTCGGTGGACACCAAAAAAAACCCCTCAACCGCATGCTCAAACTCCCCTTTTTGCTGAAAACCCTAACCCTACGGCTGGCCAATCCTCGAAAGAACCAACAAACATCCCTTCAACTTCGACTCTTCCCGATCAAGCTCCAAACTGTCAACCTAGTCACATGGTTGAACAACTTCCAAAGGATCCACATACAGTTTCGACTCTTCCTGACCAAGCTCTTAATGGTATTCAAAACCCTATTCCTAGCTCTTCTAATCCTCAATTGCCTGTTTCTGCTGAGATTCCAGAAACCATTAATCAAGTTGACAAACCTCCTGATCAGTCCATTCTCTCTCCCAATCGGTTTACTACCCTCAGTTCGGACAATGCCGAGGTTTGTGATGATTCTGATGAAGAAACCATTGAGATTCTAGATGAAACAAATGCTTCTGATCATGCTACGGACTCTCATCTTTTGGATCAGCTTCATTTAGACTCCTCAGTTCCTGTTCAGAAAGGCGGTCAGCGGAAAAAGAAACAAACTGCTCCAGTGCAAACTGTGAAGACAAGGTCCAAAACTCAGGCAGCTTCATCAACTCCCCATGGCTGTTAATTTCATTTTTTGGAATATTCAGGGTATTGCTAATGACCCCTCTATTGGTAGACTCAAACACCTTGTTAAGTTGCACAAAGTTTCTTTTTTAGCTATTTTCGAACCCAAGTTAGATGCTTGTCACATTTCTCGTATTGCTAAACGGCTGAAGTTTAAATTATTTTTTTCTAATGCCCGGAGTTCTATTTGGTTGTTTGTAAAATCAGCCTTTACTTGTCGTATCTTGCGTGACACGGATCAGCACCTTACAGTTCAAGCAACGCACTTCACGTGGCCTAAATTCTGTTACCATTTCATGTGTCTATGCAAGCTGTGATCTAACTACTAGGCAGGAATTATGGGTTGATCGTATTCATTTGAGCTCTTCTATTGGCTCTTCTCCTTGGTTAGTTGGCGGCGACTTCAATATTATTCTGTCCCCGGAAGAAAAAATGGGTGGCAATGGATGGGATCGGATGGGAGCCATGGATTTTCATTCCTGCCTTTCAGCCTCAGGTCTCTCTGATCTTGGATATTCTGGTAGTGACTACACATGGTGGAATTCTAGAGATGGCAATGCCTCAATTTTTGAACGCCTGGACCGTTTACTTTGCAATAATTCCTGGCAGCAATACTTTCACTCTTCATCAGTTCGTCATTTGGGTCGAACCTGTTCAGACCATGCTCCTTTACTCTTCAACATTGTTAAGGAAAGTACCCCTCATCCCTCTTCATTTCGGTTTCTAAATGCCAGGATTTCTCACCCATCATTCTTACCTTTAATTCAAGAGCAATGGCAGCAACATATTCCCGGCCGCCCTATGTATACTTTCGCTAAAAAATTATTGCTTTGTAAGCAGGCTTTGAAAATTTGGAATAAAGAGATTTTCGGCAATATCTTTATTACTGTTCAGAGAGCTGAAGATGAAGTTCAGCGTATGGAATTTCTTTTTGAATCGTCTTGCTCTCCTGAAGCTAGAGCGGCTATGAATCTGGCTCAAGCTAATCTCAAACTTGCTCTCAAGAATGAGGAGTCATATTGGCGTCAAAAGGCCAAAATCAAGTGGCTCAAAGAAGGTGAAGGGAATACCAAACTTTTCCATGCTTCGGTTCAGCATTCTCGCAGGCAGCTTCATGTTCACTCTATTATTGGTGACAATGGTCAAGCTTTCACTCTTGAAGAGGATATTAAAAATCAAGCTGTTCTTCACTACCAAACTCAGCTCCAAGCTATTCCCACAACAGACAATGATCGGCTATTCTTGATTCCCTCTATTGTTACGGATGATATGATTCTTCTCTGGCAGAATATCCCACTCTTGACGAGGTTAAACACGCGGTTATTTCTATGAATGGTGAAAGTGCTGCAGGTCCAGATGGGTTCATTGGATTATTTTTTTCTCATTGCTGGGAAATTATTGGTTTGGATCTTCATGCAGCTATTACGGAATTCTTTTCCGGATTCCCCCTTCCCAAAAGTTGGACCAGTACTCTTATTGCCACCATTCCGAAAGTCGCTCATCCTTCTTCTTTTGGTGACTTCAGGCCTATAAGTCTTTGCAATTTCAGCAACAAAGTGCTCTCCAAAATTCTTGCCACTCGTCTGGGGAAAATTCTTCCATCTATTATATCTCCTAACCAAAGTGGATTTGTTAAAGGCCGCGTGATCCAGGATAATATTCTCCTTGCCCAAGAACTGATGACTAATCTTGGCAAAAAGACTCCGGGCTCTAATGTTATCTTGAAGTTAGATATGAGCAAGGCTTTTGACAGAATAGATTGGCACTTCCTTATCAAAGTTCTTCGGCAGTTTGGGCTCTGTGAATTTTTTATAGACATGATTTGGCGCCTGATCTCCAACAATTGGTTTTCTAATCTGGTTAACGGCTCTCCAACGGGTTTCTTCAATTCTTCGCGGGGGCTTCGCCAAGGAGATCCCCTTTCTCCAGCTCTCTTTATTATAGTAGCGGAAGTCCTCAGCCACAGTCTGAATGATCTTCACTCTACTCACTCCCATGTCACTTACTCTTCATCTAGTGGATGTCCCATCATCTCCCATCTCTCTTTTGCCGATGATATCATAATCTTTTGCAACGGAAGTCTTCAATCCTTGGCCAAACATCGATAACTCCTCACAGATTATGAGCAGATTTTGGGACAGTCTATTAATGTAAATAAGAGCAGTTTTACTGTCTCGGCCAAGCTTACTGATTCTCGTATTCACTCCATTTCATCTTTTCTGGGATTTGTCCGGAAGGAGTTTCCTTTAATCTATCTCGGCTGTCCTCTTTTTTGTGGTCGAAGGCTCAAAAAATATTTTGATCCCCTCATCCTAAAGTTGCGGTCTCGTATAGAATCCTGGATTGGATTCTTTTTATCTTCTGCTGGGAAGATAACTCTCATAAACTTTGTGCTCCAATCCATAACTGCCTATCACCTTGCTGCCATTGATCCCCGGATTGTTGACAGGATGCTTGCCAACTTTTTTTGGGGTCAAGTAGATCAGAAAAACCGTGCTCACTGGATCGCTTGGTCGAGCTGTTGTAGGCCTGTTTCTGAAGGAGGAGTTGGAATTCGACGTCTTTCTGATATTTCTATGGCTTATTCAGCAAATATATGGTGGAGATTTAGAACTCAAAATACTTTGTGGTCAAGTTTTTTCAAAGCCAAGTATTGTCGCCTTCTTCACCCAGTCCAAACCACCTTGAAAGGTTCCCATGTTTGGCGTCGTATGATTTCTATTCGACCCTTTGTAGAACAGCACATGATATGGCTGATTGGCCGAGGTTCTTGATTTTTATGGTATGATAGCTGGTTAGATGGAGGTCCCCTCTTGCAACCTCCTAATGTCTCGGTTTCTTCAGTGCGTGAATTGTTTGCAGACTCAAATAATCTTGTTCCTTCGATTGCTGCCCAAATTAGTCCTCAAGATCTTCACCGTATTCAGGATCAAGGTTGCTATTTTCATGATTCTGACAATATGGCTTGCTGGACTCTCTCTACATCTGGTCAGTTCTCTATCTCCTCGGCATGGCAATCCCTTCGGCTTCAAGGTCCTAAACTTTTATCTGCTAAGTTCTATTGGCATTCAAAGATCCCTAAACATATCAGTGTTATTATGTGGAGACTTTTTAGCTGCCGGTTACCAATAGATGAAGCTCTTTTAAATCGAGGATTTCAAATGGTCTCTAGATGTTATTGCTGCTCTTCTGGTAGTGCTGAAACCTTTAACCATGTTTTCCTTCACTGTCCAGTTGCTGCTCATATTTGGTCTGTCCTTGGAGCTGAATTTCAAGTAAATTATTGTTCTCATTCCATTCATCAATGTTGCTTTTCGTTGGTGGCTTTTTAACCCGCATTCTTGGATCCATATCGTTCTCCCCTCTTTGGTTTTATGGCAGCTTTGGAAGAACAAAACTCTTTCTTTTTTGATGGGCACGGTCAGTCTGCTTCTTCCCTTTTACTCTCCATTCGCCGCGATCTTTCTGCCCTTTCTGAAGGCTACAACAGCTCTAAGGATCTAGGCTCCCATAATCTTCGATTTTCAGCTTCTCGGATTGTTCAGTGGGTTCGTCCTCCCTCTTTATTTGTTAAACTCAACACTGATGGAGCTTCTCGAGGCAATCCAGGAATTAGCGGGGGCGGGGGTATTGTTCGTTATTTCTCCGTTGATTTTATTTATGCTTTTGCATCGGTTTATAGTCATTCTACAAACACTATTGCTGAAGCCAAAGCCTTACGTGAGGGCTTTGTATGGATTAAAGAAGCAGGAATCAGGGGAGCTTTTATTGAATTGGATTCCAAGATCCTTATTGGGTGCCTGACAGCAAATCATAAAATCCCTTGGCGATGTTGGGCCATCCTCCACCACGTTCAAGATATTCAGAAGGAAATGGATTACCACTTTAGTCACTGTTACAGGGAAGCAAATAGTGTTGCCGATCTCCTTGCCAACTTGAGTTGTGATTCTTCTACTTCTTATCAATTTAATGACTCTTTCAGCTTGCCCCCTCGCATTCGTGGTTCTATTGCTCTGGACAAATCTGGTACCCCATATATTAGACGTAGGGCTTAATTTGTATAGGCTCTTCTTTTTCGCTTCCTTTTGTATTTCCACTTCGAGGCTAGGCTTCCTTGTCCTCCCAATTATAAGGGCCAGGCTGGTTGTCTTCCTTAAGTTTGTATTTATTTTTCATATTAATAAAATCTAGCAGGGTGCCGTCCCTGTTTCCCTAAAAAAAAAAATCATGTTAATAAGCATCCTGTAATTTTTAGGCATCACATTTGCATAAAATAAAGTAGTAGATGCATCCAGCATTTGCATTTATTATCAAATAAGCTGCATTAGGGGTGTGCTAAAAAGAAAATAAAATGCCACCAATCAGGAAAATAAATATTCTTATGGCAATTGTTATGTCCCTGCAGCATAAGCATGCATGAAAAATAAATTTTAGGGCATGAAATATACATGTTTTGTCTCATATTTATCCGAAAATATGCCCGAAAATGTGTTCAGCAAAAAATTGAATTGTATTCCGAAAAAGCCGTTTCGTGAACACATAGCATGCAAAATATGTTTTAGCCTAGAACATGCATCATATAGCCTCATTTGCATTTATAATATAAATCATGCATGGTAGGGTCAAATAGTGACCACTAGTTTAATCATGCATCGTAAAAATAAATTGCATAAATTTCATGCATCATTGCATCATTTAGGCATAGATAGGACATGCATAAGCATTATTAATAAAGTCAGGAATGCTTCAAAAGTATCAAACAGTGCCAAAATCTAACAGATCTCAAGTATATCCAGGTGGATCAAAACAAAAAAAAAAGGAATATTGAAAAACAAAAAAAAAAAAAAGAAGAATATTGAAAAACAAAAAAAAAAGAGGAATATGAAAAAACAAAAAAAAAAGAGATAATAAACAGATAATAAGGATGCAAATAAAGAAAAATGACGAGCATGCAGAATAATGAACAAAAAAAAAAGAAAAAAGCAGAAAAAACAAAAACTCAGGAAAGGGAAAATGCATGTACAAGAAAAGAAAAATTTTAAGTGCATGCAACAAAAGGAAAATGCGGCGGCAGAAGAACAAATTTTCGGCTGAAGTTAGAAAATGGAGCGAAAAGAAAACAGCAGCAAAGAAAAGATGATTTCAGCTGTTACCAAGAGATGCTGTAGTGAGAAAAAGAAAGTTTCTAACCAAGGTTAGAAGAAGCAGTAAAGAAAAATGCAGCAGCATCAAGAAAAATTTTCTAGCTAAAGCCGAAAACATAGCGGGATAGGGGAAAAGATTTTCCAGCGAAGGCTGGGACGGTGACAAAAGAAAAATCCCCAGCAAACTGCAGCGAAAAACATCGTAAAGCATCAAGAGGCAACAAAGCAACAGTAGCAGCAATTTGTTGCATGGACATGGCAACGATAAAGGAAAGGAAGGTATTTTCCTTTTTTTTGCAGTGCATTTGTACGATGTTTGGAAACTTTCCTTTAAGGGGCACGCATCCCGGATTAAGAGGGAAAGGTCTTGTTCTCCGGTGAATGCTGAGTTCCTAAGGAGGCAATACATTCCATCCATTGACTGCGTTGGAAACTTTCCTTTAAGGGGTACGTGACCCCGGATTAATAGGGAAAGGTCTTGTTCTCTGGTGACGGCTGAGTTCCCAAGGAGATAATTCATTCCGCGCAGCCGCATGGCGAATTACGATTGGTCTGATTCCTTGGCTAAGGATACGTAGGCAGTCTATCTCGGTAGACACGACCATCATAGCACGTTATTTACCCTTGCCGTACTCATTTGATAAATCTTTGCGTGCACTTGCTCATTTAGTATTGTTGCACTTGCACCGCAACACTTACACCACAGCATTTAGTCCCCAGCTGAGTGAACTACGTCTCGGTCTGATTCCTTGTTTAAGGATACGTAGGCAACCTATCTCGGTAGGCTCGACCGTTGTATGAGTGATAGTTTAGGTTTTGGCCTGAACTACGTTTTGGCCTGAGTTCCTTTATTAAGGGATACGTAGGCAGCCTACACTAGTAGGTCCGACCATTAGAGCATTTAATTTTCATAACTATTTAAAAATTACGATAACTTGCTATAACCGACTAAATATGTCTAGGTTATGGAGTTTGGATATCATTATAATTTGTACATTATAACTACTACCTGTTGCATCTCATCCCCATTTTATAATTGAACGAAATTGGAGAGTCTATTGTTTATCAACGATGTTCGTCTACTCAGTAAGCCTTCGGTTACCCATAGACTCCATCGTTGAGGGGCTCTGTAGACACCCCAATTTCGTACCCATGGTATGTAACTCTGGCATGTGATATCAAGAACTGTTTAAACTTAACAAAATGTCAAGTTACAGGGCTGAAAATGCAAAAGGAAAAGTAGGATGCATGAATAGTGAACGGCAGGGGGGAAAATGTCAAAAATCAAACCTGGAATAGTGGCTTGGCGCCGTGCTACGTGTCCCTGGCGCCGCGCCCAAGTTGTTGTATGTCCGCGCCAAGGTCTTCAACAGTGCCGCTTCCTTAACGCATTGTACAAATTGTTGAGCGCGCGGTACAAGCCGATGAAGCACGGATCCAACTATAAATAGAGGTGCCCGAGTCCCCATTTCGACACACCTTTTTCAACGAAGAGTTACTCTGCGTAATTTTTACGCCGAGAACGATCGTCCAATCCCCCTCTCCCAAAGCCTCAAAACCCTGTCCAAACTCCGCCAAAACACAAATCCAACCGATTAAAGTGATCCCTAGCCCTTTAGTTAAGTATCCACTATATTTGCTCGGCCCAAAAATCCCAAAGTAAGTTGTTACTCTGCCCGAGTAATAAGCTGAAATACACAAAATATAAGTCGCTATTCTGCCCAACCAAAAAGGCCAAAACCACCAAAACCAAGCCGTTATTCCGCCCAACCAAATAAGCCAAAACTATCATATATAAGCCGTCACTCTGCCCAAATCACATCAGCAACAGCAATAAAAGTCTCCATCTCCCGAGAAGGACATAGCGAGCACACCCCGCTCTAAAAGGTAATAGCCTTTAAGGGCGTTTTATTTAGTTACTTACTTTCTTTTATTTACTTTTTATAAAAGTTGTATTTAAAATCCGGCACAATGTAGTCAATATAAGTCGTTGTGCTGCCCGGATTAGATTAGGAAATATTATGTAAAAGAGTCGTTATAATGGCCAAATGTTTTTAAATACATTTGTAATTATTGTAAGGAAATGGCTGCAAGTCCGTAAATAATGTAGCCATAGATGTATTTGTTTTATTTTCCTGTCTTTTAATGCTTTATTTATTTGCTAAATAAATATAACAATAAACGTACTTTAGCCAAAAACTATTTTAAGACCGAAAGGGCGAGTTGGGTGCCTAGCACCTTCCCAACTCGTAACTTAGCCTCCGAACCCGCTTTTTATCTCTGGTTTTCTTTTTCTGTTTTTGCTTTATTTTTGCCTTAAAATAAAGATGGCAACTCTAAAAACTTTTTGGATCTAGTGGGGCCTCGCAACACATCTTCTTTGCACTTTTCCGTTCTCCCCTAAAAAAGGGAGAATGTGAATGGAAGGGTGATGTATTCCCATATCCTGGTATCCCCTAAAAAAGGGATAACTCGATGCGGGAAACCCAAAGTTCCCATAGTGATCCAAAACGGGCCATAAGGCTATTTTTAATAAAATCCATAGTGGGGGCGTCGCAATATCCTTTTTTGCACTTTTCCGTTTTCCCCTAAAAAAGGGAAAATGGGAATGAAAGGGTAATGCATTCCCATATCCTGGTATCCCCTAAAAAAAGGATAACTTGATGCGGGAAAACCATAAGTTCCCATATTGGATTAAAAATCCACTAAAGGCAACCGAGGCGCATTCCAACGCGCTATCATAAACAGCACTCCTCTCGCACTTTTGATTTCGTCTTCCCCTAAACAAGGGAGGGTGGAACGAGAGCAAAGGTGTCTCGCATCCGCACGTACGCGCACCCCTAACCAAGGGCGCGCGGGGCGCGGGCGCAGTCCCGGGAGCCCACAGGCGTCAGGGACTGTTGCTGGAAGTTATATCAACTACTAAAGATAGTCGCCAGTGGTGGTGGGTAGCGTCGACTTGCAATAGGCAAGTGACCCCACTTGAAAAATTGAAGATTTTTTCCTTATAATTTTAAAATTTATTTTTTTGTAGTAATTAAATTTCGTGGCCCACTAAAATATTTTATGTAATTACCATTCGTAGTGGTGGTGGTTGACGAAGATTGTCGGAGGAGGTGCATGGTGGTGGCCGCTGGAGGGGGTGGTGGTGGTTGACGAGTGTTGTCCATTTATGTCACATAAGCCCATGTGAATTATTACATGAACACTCATTTATGCCTTCATACGCTCATGTAAATAAATGGTCAAAAATAAGCATGCCACGTGCCCATCCATTTTTGGCTAGTTATAATTTTTCATGCACCTATACCTATTAATTATTAGGCGATCTTGGCAAACAAATGTTCATCAACACAAGTAGTTCTTGTTTGCCTCAAAAAACAAAAAAACAAAAGAACTATTTATAACATAGAAATAAATTATTTTAGTGTAATTTAAAGATGTTGCACTGTTTCAAGTTCCTTAACGTGTTTGCTTCATACATAAATCATGATAATAGTCATCTCATTTCATACCAATTTAATGTCATGATAATTTAAGAAATATGAGAGAATGAGAATTAATTCATAAAATTGAAACAACATGAAAAACATATCTAGTCTATAATTATGAAATAGGTTTGCTAAGGAGTCATAGGCATTTATCATCAAGTAAAGCCTGAGCTAGACATTTGCTGATATTATGTTTACTTGTAATGCTATTGATGTTGCAAAATCACAGCTTGGGCCGTCCGAATGTTGGGTAGGATATCTGGGCTTGAATCTGCTTCCTTGAACCTAATTAAGATCACAGAAAACCTTAGTGGAAATGCAAGGCAGCGCCTCGCGAAACCACTCCGACGTGAGAGTAAGTAGCGTGAGAGAGTCAAAAAGCAATTTGACAGAGGTTCTAGGCTCAAGTATGCGTGCCTTATTTCTGGTTTATGGAGGGATATTTATAGGCCCCTAATGACCTAGAATCCTGGTGGGATTCAATTTCCATAGATACCTAGTCTTTTTTTTTTTTTTTTTTTTTTAGGAAACAGGGACGGCACCCTGCAGAGTTTTATTAATTAAAAGAAAGATACAAACTTGAGGGGGACAACCAGCCTTACCCTTATAAATGGGGGGACAGAGGAGCCTTACCTCGAAAGAGAAATAGATACAAAAGAGAACCAAAGATCTAGGATATTCAGAGAGAGCAAGTACCATGACTGTCCAAAATGGAGTTCCCTCTAATAAGATTAGGCAAGGCATCGAGAGAAGTAAACTCAGAGTTCAACCGCGAATCAATAGCATAGTTTGCGAGCCCGTCAGCAACAGAATTAGCTTCTCTATAACAGTGACTAAATATAAACAAGGAGTCCCTTTGCATGGATAAAATGCCTCTAATATAATAATGGAGAGTACAGGGGGGATGATGACCTTTAGCAAGGCAATTATATAAAATCATAGAGTCCATCTCAACTATGGCCTGACGAAATCCATGAGAATGAAGCCAACAAACTCCTTGATAGAGGGCCTTACATTCCGCCTCAGTGTTCGTAGCAAAATCATAATAAGAGGCATAAGCAAAGAGGACTTTACCTTCAGAGTCTCGAATAATTCCCCCTCCACCACTAATACCCGGGTTACCTCGACTCGCACCATCCGAGTTCAATTTAACAATCGAGCCAGTCGGCTTGGACCAAGAAACAGCTCGGATTCGTCTTTGCTTGCTCGTAGCAAAGGAAATAAAAGATCCCGAGATATTCTGCCGAATAAAGAAATTCCCGCATCCCATTAGGAGAGAGAGATCTTGAGAAATGGCATGGATAGCAGAAGAAATGGACATAACAGCATTGTCATAAATAAGAGCATTATGGTCTTCCAAATATGCCGAGAATAAGAGAGGGTAGTAACTTATGGGGTGGAGGAAGAGCCCCAACCCGCCAAACATCTGAGCCTGATGGAATTTCCCGTAATAGAGAGATTGTGAGATAGACTGAAGGCCAACCAAATCGATGAGGCTAACTGGCCGTGAAGAAAGAGATGATTAAAAGATTCTAAAGAGTGATGGGAGCAGCAAACACATTTAGAAACAATTTGGAAACCTTTATGAATCAGGGCTTCGTCAATTGGAAGACGCTTCAGCATTAATCGCCAAAGAAAAACACCAATTTGAGAGGGCAGAAGTTTGTGCCAAATGAATTTGGCTGAGGGAGATATAGTGGCTGCCGGGGTGAGGATGGAGAGAGCCGAAGACAAGGAAAATTTACGTAAGAATCACTGTCCAACACGGGTTGTCTGGATGGGAAGAAAGCGAAATGCGCTTGCTCTGAATAACTTTTTGGCGCCTTCCTGAGAATAGAATGAGCCAATGAGTTAAGGTTGAGCCCGGAGGAGTCATATAGCTCTTTAACATTAGAAATCTCACAATCAGGAGGGCGGGTGAGAAGCTGGCCAGGGAGCCACTTATCGAACCAAATAGAGCAGTCACCAAGACCAATGTTCCAGTGAATATGCGGTTCTGCAACAGCTTGAATGAGTTTAAGACGACGCCAAACATGAGAGCCCTTTAGGGTCGAAACTGTAGCGTGCACTGAGGAACAATATCTAGCTTTAAGAAATTCGACCGATGTTATGGGAGGAACGAAATCGCCACCATAGTTTAATAGAATATGCCCGAACCGAGAAGGAAGAGAGGGAATTCGAGGCCACCATAGAGCTTGGGGATGCAGAAGAACGCCAAGCGACCCGGAATTTGTGAGCACCTTCGATGAACTCCAAATGAAATTGCGAAAAGCGCCGCTGCATTGATCACGATTTAGGGGGGTCCAGAGAGGCCAGAAGATATGTAGAGATGGAATAAAGCACATGATGAATAAGAGTGACTTTCCCTGCCGCATTAAGGAAAGAGCCGAGCCAAGATTCCACTCTATTCTGAAGCTTGACTAGGAGGGGGTCAAAAATTCTGTTTGTTTTACGCCCATGATAGAGAGGGCAGCCCAAGTAAGTGATGGGAAGAGAGCCCAAGCGAAATCCAAGAGTTTCAGCAATTCGGTTAGCCCTATCAGAGTTCAGCGAGGGAGCAACATAAATTCTACTATTTGATTTATTGATGAGTTGGCCAGATATTTGATCATAGTGCTGAAGCAAATCCAAATGCTTCTGAAGAGACCAATTATTCCCGTTACAAAAAATGATAACGTCATCAGCAAACGAAAGGTGGGAGATAATAGGGCAGCCACTAAGAGTAGAAAACCGACGAGCCACCGAATTATGCAAGGCATCGAGACTTCGCTAGAACATCTCAGAGCCGTGTAATAAAAAGACTTGGGGAAAGGGGATCACCTTGGCGAAGACCACGTGAAGAAGTGAAAAATCCAGAGGGGGAGCCATTAATAAGAACTGAGAACCAGTTGTCGGATATAAGACGCCAGATGAGATCAATAAATATCTCATGGAATCCATAGATACCTAGTCAATTAAGGAGAGAATCCCTAAATTGTAGGCACGATAGGCGGCTGGTCGCATGAATGCAGGAGCAGATAAGGCAAGTGCCCTGCTCGTATATGGAAACCTTTAATTTGTCTTGGAGAGCAAGTTTCCGGGGTTTCCTACTTGATGTGTGCCTGGGCGAGCAAGGCTCTGCCCAGCTACTTGATGTAGACTGAGCTGAGGTAAATGTAGATCCCGGGTGTGGCCCCTGGTCGGACAAGCAAGGCATGTGCCCGGCCAGGTTTAGACGGGAGTCGCTTTGTTCGTTGCCTGATACCTCGGTTACTTTGTCCGCTAAACTGGTGGGCCCCATACTAATTATGCTCGTGATTGACACGTGATGCTAGCTCGTGCTTCGTTCGTGACCCGGCTTGGGCCGGGCACATCAGTGGCCCCTAGCTCCTTGTCTGGCGAGTATTCATGCTCAGAGCGGGGAGCGTATATGCTGGATAATGTTGCTCGGGCTACGGGCTCCAACACTTGTGAATTTTCTTGAGAAAACTGTAGATGGGCCGGATGAACTTGTGGAATGTTATAGAATCTTGATTGATGGACAGCTGGAGCGTGTTGAGAAAGCTTGCCATTGGTGAGTATCGAGGAGAGTAGACGAAGAGGCGCGTGAGCCATCTAGGGTTGGTGTGATGTGATGGGGCGTAGCTTTCGAAGCGCCGTATTTAATGCAAGCATGTTGAGGATGATTTTAGTCGTCCTGTGGAGCACCGTTTCGGCCTCCGCTTTTTCCCCCCAAAACCAAATCATTGGCCTATAAAAGGCCCGCCCTCTTTCCTTCTAACCTTTTTACAGTTTCTTGATTTTCTAGAGAGATAAATCTTCAAGCTTTCCAGCGTCCTTGCTGCTTCTCTGTGGATCCTTGATTTCGGGCCTCCTGTTTCCAGATTTCGATCAAAGTTTGCCTCCGAAGTTCGTGATTCTCCATGGTTTCATCGGTCCATCTTCCAGAAGTTTGCCTCTCTTCATCTTCATGTATTTTTGGTAGGGTTTCTGAAAATAGAATTGACCCTTAGGTAGAGATCGAGGAAAAGACCATGTGGTCTTGCTCGCTAGGCGGGCATAGCCCCTTGGTGTACCTAGACTTAGGAACTTTTCCCCATTTTGCTTTATCGGTTATCCGGGCAGAAAATTGATTTTCTTTCCTCAATCTCCCTTGTACATGTCTGATGTTTCGGAGAACGATCGTGAGGTCTTCAGCTACGGCGGGAAGAATGACTCTCTGAGTAGCGAGAAGACTCCCCCAGTTGACTATGAGTCAGGAGAGGGAGAGGAATCCATGGCCGGACCGGCTGGTCCTGGGCGTGTGGCGCCTCCAATAGTTGATCTAGTCAATTCCTCTAGCGGGCAGGACTCTGGAGAGGAGAGTGTCACTAGCGGCTATACTGGCGGGCAGGGCCTCGAACGGCAGGAAGCCGATACTGAACGTATGGTTGAGCAAGTAAGGGCCGAGCAGGGAGAGGCGGCTGGAGAGGCCTCAGAGCCCGATGAGGCAGACAACATGCCTCATGCCCATCGCATGAAGAAAACCAGTTACACCCAAGTGGAAGCCACACTTGAGGGTGAAGTAGATGAAGATGAGGAGCCCGACTGGTATGTGAATACTGATGAAAGTTGATATGCTGCTCACTGGGCTTCGCTGGACACGGATGATAAAGTGAGGGCCTGGCTCACATCCCTTGGCGTTGACTCCACCTATTATCGGGCAAGTAAGATGGACTTGCCTAGTAGAGTAGAACTGTCCCGCGAGCAAGGGAACGAGCTCCTATTTTTTTCCAACTTCTTCCGGGTTGGACTACGCCTCCCGCTGGAGCCTTTCTTGGTTGATTTCTTGCTCGAGACCAAGGTCGTGCCCTGTGACTTAATACTGAATACTGTTCGGGCGATCACGACCTTTACAGTGGAATGTCGTCTTCTGGGTTTCGAGCCGGACATGTACCTGCTTCGTAAGCTATTCATTTTTGCTCCGAGCACAGGCAGGAGGATTGGAGTGAGGTCTAACTCCAATTTTTTGAGGCTGTTGGCCGATGTCCCCGGGAAGGTTGAAGCCTGGGACCAAAGGGTCCTCTTCATTGAATCCCAGGTTGGATGGCCATTCGCGCCCACTGCCACCAATGAAATAAAAATTCCTAAGGTCTCCAAGCAAGACTTTAGCTCGGGTGAGATTTCCCGGCTAGCGGCGTTGAGGGCTACCATTGGGGTTATTGAGGAGAACAAAAAATGGATCGGCCAGCAATTTTTGCTCGATTGGAAAGAGCTGGTGTGTAATCCGCGCAACCTGTGCCTGACCGGCGTGATGCGAGCAGAAGTTCCTGAGAGACCTCATCGTACTGGCGTGATTGCCATGGGCAGATGTTCAAGCGCGAATGCGTAGAATGTCAACGGTTGGGCCCCGGCGCGAACTGCCGGCCAGTTTATGATGACCAGAATGGTTGCCTGCTAATTATGAATATGCTCCCACTTCTATTTTGATCAACCTTTAATTCATAGCAATACTAATCCCGCTTTGTCTTGGTTTAGGGATGAAGAACTTAGTGATGCTAAAAATGAGGAAGAAACAGGTTGATCAGCGGGGCGGCCGATCTGAAGGCCAATGAGCCAGTAGCCTTGCCCAAGGTCCCCTTCTACCCACCAGCAAAGAAAACACCGGCCTCAGGTAGGGCCACGAGTCTAGTCATGAAGATAACGGCGCCCAAAGTCGTCGTTACTGCGTAGAATGAGGCCCCTGTGGTCACTACTGATAAAGCTGCCAAACCCCCAACTGCCAACATCTCCGTGGTTCCCGCCGCTAAGGATGCCAAGGCCACGGGGAAAAGAAAGAAGAGTCCATTTCCTCCTCCTGCTCGGACTGTCCGTCCACGTGGTTCGAGTTCTGACCCAGTTGTTTCCACCCCGACTCAAGGAGGCGTGGCTACCTGGAGGCAGACCGACTTCAAGATGCCTTCGACCACCAGCGCTGCTCGAGCGCTGGTCAAAGAAATTTCTGGTGATGCCCCACTGTTAGGGGGTATCAATCTACATGTCCGCGGGAGCCCGGGGGGCCTGGTGGGCAAAGGCTTCATAGAAAGGGTCATGCATGATGACTTGGCCCGGGATCGAGATACTGCAGGCCATGTCTTGGTCGGAAACGTGGGCCTCTGCCTAAGCGAGGTAAAATATGAACTGTAGCTTGATTTACTTTCTCCTCTTTATTTCTTTCCCGGCTTGACTGTTTTGCTCGTTGTCTGTAGATTGCCTCAACTTGTCCCAACTTATATGACCGGTACAATGAAAAGAAGGAAGCTCACAAAAGGTAGAGGCGGGCTATAAGGCTCTCAAGAGCCTGTTGAAGAAGAAGGTTGAGCAGGTGGCCACTCTGGTCGACCAACTGGAGACCAACAACGCAGCTGCCAAGAAGAAAGCTAGTGAGATGCTCGAGCAAAATTTGCATCTGGTCGCCCAGAATAGCACTCTAGTTACTGAGAAAACTGAGTTGGTGGGCCAGATAAAGAAAAATCAGGACGATCTGGAGAAGGGGAAGAAAGCCCTTGAAGCGGTTACCCTCCAAAGGGAGCATCTGCAGGTGGAGCAGGATTCCCTCAAGATGCAGGCTATCAAGGACGAAAATCTGATGGCCGAGCTGATGGGAAAGCTGATAAATGTCGAGGAGTCCGTGGTGGAGAATTATAAAAGCTCCCCTGCCTTCGAGGATGCTGTGGAGGAGGCCATCGTGCCCTATTTTGCACATGGCACCAACCACATTCTCCGCCTGCTCGCTGGCCGCGGGGTAGTGGATGTGAAGACTATGGCTGAATGGGCCGTGCTCGATCCCGACTCTGATGCTGCCCGCCAGTTCCACAACTTAGTCCCCTATACTGAGTCGAAGCTGGAGGCTCTGGCCAAGGCTGATGTTGAGGCTGGTCGCGAGCCTTGGGTTCCGCCCACTCCCCTGGACGAGAACGTGTGCTCCTTGGTTGATGCTTTGAAAGCTACCGCAGCCGAGCAGATGATTGCTGAGGATGATACGCAAGCGGCTGAAAAAGAGGCTGCCCGCAAGGCTCTAAACACTGAATATGCAGAGTAGTTCCGGGCTTCGGCTAAAGGTCTTCCACCCCCTCCAAAGCAGGCTCCTGATCTGGCTTAGCCTAGGGTCTTTGATTTTTGTTCGACCTGCGCGCCACTATTTGACTCTGAATTGTAATCCCTTCCCTATTATGAATAGAGAACCTCTTTTGTTTGACAACTGTTTCTTTGGTTTGTATTATTTGATTTGGCTCGATAATTGTTTTTCTACTTGTGCTCTTCCTGCATTCAATTAGTACAAGTACAGATGCTCCCCATAAACATGTCAGACAAAAATAACCAGAATTAATCAAGCAAAAATAACAAGAATTTATCTTTATGCAGACTTGTGTAATTATCAACTTGAAAATAACAAGGATAATTAAGCGGACATAGTATTTAAGTTGAGAGGTTACACGGACAGATGCCCGGTCTAAGTGCTTGGTTCTGGCCAAGGCTTTGTGCGGGCATGGCCCCTATCGCTAGGAGCGAGCATCCTGAAGATTGCCTAGCGGGCAGGGCCCTACTCTGAGCGGCCACCAAAGCAACTGTGCAGCACGGCCCTAGTTCGATGTTGGCACATCGAATCGGTTGCTAGTATATCAACTGGGTATAGAGATACATGACTAATAGTGTTGCTCGGTCACTATAGGAATCCAAGGTAGTTAGCCACTATCTTATGGGTAGGGCCCCTACTGCCTGGCGGGCATCCTAGTACGTGAACCGGACATGGCCCCATCTTATTCACATAGAAGGTAAGATAAGTTCACTAATACTCAGGTATAGAGGAAGGTTAACCGGGCATGGCCCTCTTTGCTCGGCAGGCGAGCAGATTTTGTCAAACAATCCTATAGCAGTTGATAAGGACAAAAATTATTTGAACTAATAAACACAAATAACTTGCCTTTTTATTGATAGAATGATGATGACCCTCAACAGGGCTAAGGGTCTTGCCCGTTTGTGTATTAAGGAACTGGCTTAAGGATAGTATTTCTTCAGGTGATCTGCATGCCAAGGATGCTTCAAGTCCTTTCCTTCCTGAGTCCGAAGTGTGTAGGTGCCCTCTCTGACTATGCCAGTAACTTGAAAAGGCCATTCCCAGTTAGGTGACAGCTTTCCCCATTCTGCCCGATGACCCCTTACCACAATTTTTTTGAGTACCCAATCTCCGACCATGAATGATCTTCCCCGGACTCTTTTGTCGTGATGAGTCCTTTGCTCGCTGTTTGTAGTTGACCATCCTTAGTCGCGTATCTAGCTTCCTTTCTTCCAGTAGATCAAGGTCTATTGCACGGGCAAGTTGATTGTTCAACTCGCTGTAATGAAAAACTCGATAGCTAGGCAAGGCCATTTCTACGGGAATCATAGCTTCGAATCCATATGTAAGCGCAAATGGAGTCTCCCCAGTTGGACCTCGGACAGTGGTTCTGACCGCCCACAAGACCGACTGTTGCCCTTCTGCCCATTTCCCAGCTCGCCCTTCTACGTTTCTGTTGAGCGTATGCAATACTTGTTTGTTCTCGACCTCTACCTGGCCGTTGCCCTGGGGGTAAGCGACAGATGATTGTCAATGCTTAATGCCCAGGCGAGCACACTCGGCTGTGAACTTGTCTAAGAACTGAGTACCGTGATCGGAGATAATTGCTCGAGGAAGACCGAACCTGCACCATACTTGATCGTGGACAAACTTGATGACGTTCGCCTCTGAAATCTTAGCCAATGGCTTTTCTTCGATCCACTTTGTAAAGTAGTCTATGGTGACCACTGTATACTTGTATTTGTATTGTGCTAGCGGGAACAGGGCCGACCTTGAGGGTGGTCTGGAAGGGCAACCGCCCTGGGCCCCTAATTTTAAGGGGCCCAAACTTATAAGTTATAATACAGTCATATATAGATATAAATATTATATTATCACTTAAGTTTCATATGTGATTTAGTGGCCTATTGGATGAGTTGTTTTGATTTGGTTGAGAGGTTATGGGTTCAACTCTTTGAAAGTTACGTAAAATTTATTTTATTTTTGAGTTGTGAATTATCAAGTATTATATACTCCATCCGTCCCTTGCTCCGTTCCGGGTAAAGAGTTCTCGTTTGAAAGTCAATCTTTTTTAAAAATGACATTTTTAGTAGCTCATTAATAATAAAATGGCACGCCTAATCAACAAAAAACTTAATTATCATAGAATATGGATTAATGGATTACAATAATCGAATAATCAACCAAAAAAAATCAAATGAATATGTAACGAATGAGCCAAAAAAAATGAGAGAATGTGATATAGTTTGATGATATAGTTGAGAAAGATCTTAGAAGAGTGAAAAAATCTGAAATTTCTTATAGATATGCTTTATAGACATTTTGTATATTTTAATATATAAGAAAATTACCAAATCAAGATAGAAAATAACTAGTGTACCGGAAAATACAAACGAAGTAATTTTAAATAATTACTACTTATATATTAGTATGTTCGTAGATGTTATACCAATTGAATACTTTGAACGATGAAAAATTGAAAATTTATTTATTTCAAAATTTTATTTTTTATATCTATAGGGGCCCATTTTATCATTTTCGCCCTTGGCCCCTAAAAGTTCAGGAACGGCCCTAAGCGGGAATGGACTAATCAAGTCGATTCCCCACATGTCGAATGGCCAGGCCGCAATGACTGGAGTTTGTACGGTGGATGGAAGCCTTGGTATGTCCGTATATCGTTGGCATTTTTCACACTCGTGAACATACTTCTCTGCATCTCTTCTGAGAGTTATCCAGTAGTACCCTATGCGCAAAACCTTTTCTGCTAGGGCTCAGGTGCCCGAGTGGCCGCCACATTCTCCTTCGTGCACTTCGTATAAGACATCTTCAGTTAACTTCGGGGAAACATAGCAAAGCATAGGTCTGACCTTAGATCACTTGTATAGGATTCCCCTGACTACCAAGTATCTGCAAGCTTGGCTCCTGACTCTGGTGGCTTTGACTTTATCTGCTGGGAGGACTTCATGCTCGATGTAATCCTTGTAGTCATCAATCCAGCTTCTGGCCGCTGGCTCGATGTCCATGATTACTGGTTTATCAATGGCCGGAGTTTCCAAATGCTCGATCATTACTGATGGATTCAGCAATGCTAAATTTGCCTCAGTGATCTTGAACAAGTAGTATGCTCGCATGTTGTTAGCTCGATCGATTCTGATGATCTCCCATAACTTCAAAATTTTTCAAGATTTCCTTGACAAGCTCGTAGTATTTGACCAGGGAAGGGTGATGCATCCATGTATTCCCCCTGGACTTGGCTCACAACTAGTTGTGAATCCGAGTACACTATGACCGCTTCTACGCCCATGTCAGCTGCGAGTTCCAGAGCGGCGATCATCGCTTCGTATTCGACCACATTACTGGAAGCAGGGAACTTGAATCTGAGAGCTAATTCGAACTCGGTCATCTAGTCGGGAGCTATGAGAAGGATGTCAGCTCCGCTCCCGACTTTGCTCGCTGCACCGTCAACATAAAGAACCCAACAATAAGCCGGCCGAGGCTGAGGAAGATGCTCGTGTCCGGTCTCTGTTGGTTGAGGGGTTGCAGACTCTTCTTGCTTGGTGAAGCTTGTCTCTACTAGGAAATCGACTAAGGCTCGTGAAGTCAACGCACATACGCCACTTTTCATTGGCTTTTTTGATCATCACCACATTGGTCAGCCAGGTCGGGTACTGAATCTCTTCGATGATGTCAGCCTTTAGGAGCTTTTCAACCTCTGTTTTGATCGCTGCACTCTTCTCTAGGGAGTAATGCCTTGGCCGTTGCTGAATAGGCCGGAAAGTTAGATCCACGTTTAGGTCATGATGGGCAACACTCTCGCTGACTCTGTGCATGTCTTCGACTTTCCATGCGAATACATCCAGGCTGTTCTTAAGTAGCTAGATCAACTTCTTCCGAGCTTCGGGAGGCATGGCCTTCCCGATTTTGATTTTCTGCTCAGGGTATGCAGGATTAATGACGATCTCTTTTAACTCGCCCTTTGGCTGGAATTCAGGCTCGTCTTGAACTTGTAGAGTGTCCATCTCAAAGTCTTGTGTCGTGAGATGTCGATCTTTGCGCTTAGAGGGCAATATTGTCGGGGCTTGCTCGGCCTCCTCTATTTCCATGCGGTCCACTGTTTCAGAAGGCTCCCCGAGCTCAAAATTGTTAATGGGGACGGAGCCCGAGTCAGTACTGGTTGGAACCTCTTTGTCAGGAGCTGCCACTGTCTGGTCGGGAATGTCCACGACCAGCTTCTGCTTCTTCCGCTGAGAATCCTGGACATACTCCCACATTGCACGTGGCTTGCTGTTAAGGATACCCACTCCATCCTCTATGTATAACTTAGCCTTTTGGTGGGGGATGGAGGTGACCATCTGAAACTTGGCCATGGCCGGGGCCCCCAGAATGCAGTTATAGGCGGATTTCAGATCGATCACCAGGAAAGTGATCATCTCCGTTCGCGTATGTGCCCCATCTCCCATGAAGGCCTCTAATTCGATGGTGCCTTTGACACTTACTTGATAGTTGGTGAATCCTTCAAGTTTCCCCAAGTAAGGCTAGAGCCGGGTGTCTGATAACTCTAGTCCTTTTAAGCGGGAGTAATACATGATGTCCCTGCACGCTCCGGTGTCGAGCAGCACCCTATGAACTTTCCAATCGTTTACCAGGCAGGAAATAACCAGTGGCTGCTCGGAGGCCAGGGGAGTGCTCGCCAGCTCACTATGAGTAAAGTAGATGTTGGGTTCCCCTGCCCGCTGTACTGCCGGAGAGCTCACGACTTTAGAGAGGGAGTATATATGTTTCCCGATCTGAGTACTGGACGGAAGCTCCTCCTGAATCATATTGACAACTCCTCGTATCTGAAGGGCCTGGCCGTCTTTTCCTCTTGGGGGTCTTCCCTGCCGATCATTATTTGCATTATCTCCCGCGCCCTAATCCCTTTTGAAGCAATCCAATTTGTCTGCATTGATCAATTTCTGTATTTCCCGTTTCAACACTAAGCATTCCTCTGTTGTGTGTTCGTTACCATGATGGTAATCACAATACTTTGTGTTGTCCCTGGTGTGAGCGAGCTCAGGGTCAAGCGGGTAGGGAACTGGCAATGCATCTCCCACTTGGAACATGATCTCCTCCTGTATGGTATTCAGTGGGGTGAACTATGCTTCCCTGAATCTCTGTCCGAGGGTAGATGTTCTCTTCATATCTGCACCTATTTTATCTTGAGCAAAGGTTATTGCCCTCTTGGCTTTGGTCAGCTGGCATGGCCGAGCTGTCCTGAGCCTTGTCTTTGTTCTTGGCCTTGTTGCCCTTAATGGTCTCAGTTGAGCAGAAAAGGTGAGAACTTGCCAACAGCTCTGCTTTTGTGGCACCCGGGTTCATGGCCAGCATTGTTTTCAGTGGTCCTGCCTTCATGTTATTAAGGTAGCGTATCACGTGATCTCCTGTCACTGTAGCTTGCCCTCTTGGCTTTGGTCACTTGGTCGAGCATCTCCTCGAACCTTTTTAGGTAGCTGCCGTAGGACTCATTGTCGCCCGGCTTAATCTTAGCAATATCGAACCGGTTTTTGGGCGTTGGTCCCGCAGTGCCAAACTCTTCTAGGAACTTCTCCCGGAGCATCTCCCAACTGCCAATAGATCCACGGGGGACTCTGCCCAACCATGTATGTGCCTTTCCCTGAAGAGCACTCTCAAATGCTCGTATCTTCAAGGCTTCCACATTGGTGACCATCCGAATCTGTGCCTCGAACGATCTGAGCCAATCGTTTGCTCGCGTCTTCCCAAAGTACTTTTCGAATTGTGGGAAGATAACCCCTTGCGCGGGTGGCGCGTTCTCAATCTCTGGAGTGAACGAGCTGCCTTCCAGCGGCTTAGTGGCCCCATAGCCGGGCTTGGCCACGGCTAGACTAGCTATCTGTTTGGCCATGTCTCGCTTCATGGCCTCAATCCGCTCGGACAGTCGTTTTTCTGCGTCCACGGTGAGCCTAGACGAATGGGCGGGGTCTGACTGCCGACTGCGCATTGCTTGCGAGTAATGGTTTGGTTCATAAGAGGCTTCCGCTTCCCGCTCAACTCGCGGGCTGTGCCTAGGCCGGTGTGCTTCTGCTTCCACGTACTCACGGGCTCTGCGGCGGCTATGGCTCTCTTCTCGAGCATGATGCTCGTGTTAGGGGTGATGCCTATAGGAAAGATTTTGGCGACTGTATCTGCTCTTTGCCTGATCATCTGCCCTCTACACTTCATTAGCATGTTCTGAGGGTATGTGAACAACGGAAGGGATCCGTCTGGTCGGAGCGGGCAAATGTTGGGAGGCCTGGCCACCACCAACGATTGCATGATTGGTGAGAGCGGGCATCGCCAAATCTGCAACTGGGACCAGGGCGTGGCCCAAGGTGAGCAGTTGCTGGTTGAGTGCATACATCTTATTATAATACTCCGCTTGGACTTGTAGAGCAGCAGCCTGTTGGTCAGGGGTTTGCCCGTGCAAACTCTCGTGGCTGCCCTGACCATGTTCTCGTTGGCGATTTAGCTGCATCCTGAGATCTAGCGCATGAGCATCACGCTTCTCATTGATAACTTGCCGGGCATCACGTTGGCTAGCGTGACTTTGGCTGGCTTGCTGGGATGTCTGCTCTTCAACATATGGCACATCATTGCCATGAGCCGCGTGCCAAGCAGCCACTTTTTGATTCCTCGTCCGCCTTGCCAAACCTGCTGACAAGCCTTCCCCGTCCTCCTTTGTCGGACCCGTGGTTGATCCCCCTGGGGTGCCCTTGGTGGCAAATCGCCAGGTGGTGGATTGTTGTTACCAGTCTGTTGGCTTCCAGCCTGGTGGTTACTAACGGTGGCATGATATTTGCTACCTTTGCCAGCCATTACTAATAGATGGATTTTCAAGAATTTCACCGGAAAACTTTGAAGAAAGTGTTGAAACTTCGAAGTTCCTAGCAACGAAACCAAACTGATGTTGCAAAATCATAACTTGGGCCGTCCGAATGTTGGGTAGTTTATCTGTGCTTGAATCTGCTTCCTTGAACCTAATTAAGATCACAGGAAACCTTAGTGGAAGTGCAAGGCAGGGCCTCGCGAAACCACTCTGGCGTGAGAGTAAGTATCGTGTGAGAGAGTCAAAAAGCAATTTGACAAAGGTTCTAGACTTAAGAAAGTATGTATACCTTGTTTGTGGTTTATGGAGGGGTATTTATAGGCCCCTAATGACCTATAATACTGGTGAGATTCAGTTTCCATAAATACCTAGTCAATTAAGGAGAGAATCCCTAAATTGTAGGCACGATAGACACCTGGCCGCGTGAATGCAGGAGCAGATAAGGCAAGTGTCCTGCTCGGATATGAAAATCTTTGACTTGTTTTGGAGAGCAAGTTTCCGGGGTTTCCTACTTGACGTGTGCCCAGGCGAGCAAGGCTCCGCCCGGCTACTTGATGTAGACTGAGCTGAGGTAAATGTAGATCCCGGGCATGGCCCCTGGTCGGACAGGCAAGGCCTGTGCCCGGCTAGGCTTAGACGGGAGTCGCTTTGTTTGTTGCCCGATACCTCGGTTACTTTGTTCGCTAGACTGGTGGGCCCCATACTAATTATGCTTGTGACTGACACGTGATACTAGCTCGTGCTTCGCTCGTGACCCGGCTTGGACCAGACACATCAGTTATAAAGTTGACGTTAATGATATTTATGTGTATGTACTTTTAATTTATTTAAATTTGAATCAGAACTTTATTGTGAGTTGGGAATTCGGATTGTAGTAAAACATGTTATACTCAAATATCTCGTTCAAAATTTGAAGATTTCAATCCACGTTGGGCCGAATCATGATACCACTGCGTGATGTGAAAATGTTTCGATAACATTTGGGCTCTTTAGTCGAATATGTTGTTTTGCCTAATTCCAAGGTAGTTTTTTGGAAAAATTGCAGCCGGTCCACTTTTTAAAAGTATTTAATCGTTATAGTACATTTTTTTAATCGGAAAAAGTTATTTTTGGTAGTAAAATAACTACGATACCCTTAATGAATGGTATGCACGTTACAGGGGTCATTATTTTTACACCACGGTACAATTAAAAAAGGGACCGACCCTAATTTTCCCTTAACTTTTTGGGGAAAATTCTGGCAGGTCCATTTTTCTAAGTTTTTAACAAAAAAGTCTACCGTTGTTTTTTCAACCGCAAAATACCACTTTTTAAAATATTATTCCAAAAATGTCATCGTCTTCTTCAACAGTTCTGGCAACACACTTTGTATTAGAAAATCACGATTGTACGCAACGAAACGAGGATCGAGGGGGCAATGCTCCCGAAAAGTAAACGAGTTTTTTATTCATGAAATACGAAAGTATAATGGATCTGTACTGGGTTGAAAGATTTTTCAGTTGAGACGAAGCCAGAGAAGGATGAGGAAGAAGAAAGCTTATGACGGAGGAGATTGAAGAAAAACGTAGAGGACGTAAACTGGTTTTTTATGCGATTGTATCACGGTGCAAAACTGAATTAGATAATATTTTTTGCATCGCGGTTCAAAATTTAATTTCCTAATCTATTTTTGTACCACTATTCATAAATTGCATTGCATTATTTTAAGTTTAATTTCTAGTCTATTTTTGTACTGCGATACATAAATTTCATTGCATTATTTTTACACCGCGGTTCAAAGTTTAATTTCCTAGTTTATTTTTGTACCGCAATTCAAAGTTTTATTTCTATTCTATTTTCGCAAAGCGATTCATAAATTTCATTTTATTAATATTCACACCGCAGTTCAAAGTTTAATTTCCTAGTTTATTTTTGTATCGCAATTCAAAGTTTAATTTATATTTTATTTTCGCAAAGTGATTCATAAATTTCATTTTATTAATATTTGCACCGCGGTTCAAAGTTTAATTTCCTAATCTATTTTTGTACCGCGATTCATAAAATTCATTGCATTAATTTTTGCATCGCGGTTTAAAGTTTAATTATCTAGTTTAATTACAACGTGATGCAAAAATAATGACCTCCGTAGCACGTATGCGATTTATTAAGGGTATCGTAGTCATTTTGCCATTAAATGTAACTTTTTCGGTTGAAAAAAAGAGAGGATACTGTAGCGATTAAAAACTTTAAAAATGGACATGCCCGTAATTTTTCTTAACTTTTTGGATGAAATTTGGTCGGTCAACTTTAGAAAGTTATTAACAATCGTTATAATGCTTTATGTTTTTTTTTAAAGCAGGAGTTCCCCTTTTTTAGAAATTATTATAGCAGCTCAACAACCCTTTTTAAACCGGAAAAATGAACTTTCGTAAAATTCTTTCAATAATATCTTCCTTCGTCTTCGTCAAAATATATGTCTTTATTTTCTGTCATCGACCATAAATTATAACTCGAACTCGAAGAAATCTTTCATTTCACATGTTACTTTCTTTAGTTGTCTCAATATCAAATAGATTAGGAATTGAATAATATTTTTTTAATGTATCCCCAGCTGTTTGTGTTCTTGAAAAAGAGCTTCGATTTTTTCTTCAGTTGGACAAACATGAGAAAGCATGTTGAATGCAAAAATCTCATTGATCAATGAATCTGGTATAACTTTTGAGCGTCGTTGGTTTTATCAGTGCGTCGTTGTTAACTTTATTAATTGAGCATGTCATTATTTATTAATTAAGTATCGTTAGTTTTATTGATGTGTCGTTGTTAACTTTCATTATAAAATATATGCTTAATTATGCCTCAGTGTTATTTAATCAGTGATACTTAATACAGCACCTATAAAATGATTAATATAGCACTTTTGAAAATTATTTGACCAAAATACCCTTTACCTAATTCAATTTTTTCGTTTTATGTTAAATTTAAATTACCTAATTTTATATTTAAAAACTACAATAATTTAAACACAATTTATTAATTAAATTGATTAATGAATAATATTTGAATTGAGTTTAAATTAAAACAAAAAAAAGGTTGTTAGGGACTGGTTGGGAATCAGTCCAAATGGGGTGGGCTGCTTTTGGACTGGGTTGGTGGCAGTCCAAATGGGGTTGGTGGCAGTCCTAACAGCCCATTTTTATTTATTTATTTATTTTGTTTTAATTTAAACTCAATTCAAATATTATTAATTAATCAATTTAATTAATAAATTGTGTTTATCTTATTGTAGTTTTTTAATTGTAAAATTTGTAAAATTAAATTTAACAAAAAAAACTAAAAAATTAAATTAGGTAAAGGGTATTTGGTCAAATACTTTTCAAAAGTGATGTATTAAGAATTTTATAGGTGTTGTATTAAATATACCCCTATTTAATTAGATATCGTATCTTCCAATTTTGTTGTTATAATGTTAGGTTTGTTACTTTTTCTATTTTTCATTATTAAATGTATGCCCAATTTTGCATCGGTATTATTTAATTAGATATTGTATCTTCCAATTCTGTCTTGGTGTTTTATATTAATTAAGCATCGTACATAAAGTTAGGAATCATTCATAAAATTATTCTACATTTGTGTTATTTAATTAGACATCGTATCTTCTAATTCGATCTCGATGTTTTATATTAATTATATATCGATGATAAAATTAAAAATCGTTCATAAAATCAGGGCCGCCTAGGCGTTAGGCACCTCTTCACTGCCGTCATTTCCTTCAAATCGTTAAAAAAATCATCAGGGAAAAATCGCCACTTGGTCACCATAGGCATCGCCTAGTCAATCAAGTTGACGCCTCCGTTTAGCCCTCTGAAAATTCTAGGACAAGGCGAATAGGGAAAGTACAATCCACCAAAGACAAGGCTGTAGTGAATAACAGGAAGACTGATGGAGAGAGTTGTTGTCAATAGGATGGTAATGACTGACACGACACGATAGCACGAATCAGTACGACATGATTACAGAGATAAATGAAACGATAAGATCAGCATTATACGACATAACATGAAATACAACATGAAAAATATGAAATTATTAATATATTTAAAATAATTATTATTATTATATTTATAATCAAAATAGATATATAACATAAAAAAAGATAATAAAATGTGAATATAACACGATAGTACGAATTACGTGCATCACTTGCCACCATTTTTTTCTCTCAGATGAGCCATGAACTTACGTGCATTTGGCATATGAAAAGTATTTCACTCCATCGTATTCTTCTGGAAGAGGTAAAGGAGTGCACACTTTCCAAGTCTAGTAATGGGCGTAATAATTACTCTATTTCCAATTTTTAAAAAGGAGGTTCGGTAACCGAACCTAAGAGCATCCTCAATGCTATCATTCCTATACCATCTTCTTAGCCGGATCAAACTTGGCATCTGGCGTTTTTCTCTTATTAATTTAAAGAATATATCTCCCATTCCTAATCTTCTTATACATCTTCTTAGTTGGGTCCCACTGCCACATCATTAACTTTACACTTCAATCTTATTTTTATATTTCTCAAACAAATCAATAATTAAATTATAAATAATGACATTAATTAATTTATAAATAATACTATTACTCACAATTTAAATAATTTTATATTTTAATTCATAAATTATCAATAAAATACATATTATACATGACGATTAAAATAACATAAATAGAAAATTACATAAACGTTAAAATTGAAAAAAATTACATAATCATAAAGTTACATAAAAGATAAATACTTAAAAATTACATAAAAACAAAAAACTTAAAATTAAAATTACAGTTCAATAATTAAAATTACATAAAAATCACGTAACGGCGCCATATATGCTCAACCAAGTTGGATCGAAGTTCATGATGGGTGTTTCTATCTCGTACCTCTGAATTTCGTTGCATATATTCTTCAAATGCTTGTGTTGGCCCATGATTTACTTGTGGAGAGTCATATACAATATCATCGGCCCAATTCGTAATGTGATCACCCTCAGCCTCCACAATCATGTTATGTAAAATAATGCATGTGAGCATTATTTCTTTCAAGTTATCTCTATACCAAAACCTGCTAGGACCTTTGATAATTGCCCATCTTGATTGGAGTACTCCAAATGCTCGTTCGACATCTTTTCTTGCAGCCTCTTGCATGTCTTTGAATTTCTTTCGCTTAGCATCCGACGGGCACGAAAAACTCTTAACAAAAAGTAGCCCAATCGGATAAATTCCATCGGTTAGGTAGTATCCTTTTTATATCTTGTTTGCCATTCACTTCAAAATTGCGGTGGTGCATTTCCTTCGATGCGTTATTGAACAAAGGTGATTCATATAACACATTCGAGATCATTACGAGAACTCGACCCCAAAAAATGCATGCCATATCCATAAATCTGGCACGCAAGCTTGAGCACATTGTGGGCTTCCCATGACCTCTTGCATATTGACGCAAGCGGCAGGACAATTTTTCCATTCCCATGCATACAATCAAGACTTCCTAACATACGGAAAGCCATGCCTTTGCTCGTGCATTTGAAGTAGGCGTTGAGTATCATTAGCATTTGGTCTTCTCAGTATTGACCTCCGAATAATTCAATGATACATCGACGAAGTTGAACATGCACTCGATGGCGGTTGTTTCTGTCGGAGGTACTCGTCGAGATGATCGGCGAACTCCATAAGCCAATTGACGGACATTTGCCGTGCATTTTGAAGTGAGAGACCTACCTTTCATCGGACCTACGTCGAAAATAACTTGAATGATTCTCCAATGCATTAACTATCTCGAATGAATAAGTTTCGATGCATTCGGGCGTCGCCGAAATATATGATCGGGATACAATGGTGAGATGAGAAGTAGTCATTGACAAGTTGAGTATTTCCCTTTACACGCTTTCGATCTATATACCTCCTCTTTTTCCTTTGGCGGCGCCTCTGTTGTTAGCTCTCTCCGTTTCTTCTATTTGTTGTTGTAATGCAATTATCTCCAAATATAATTTTTCACCTTCGACATGTTGGAGTCGTTGGATTTTCGGTATATTTGCTTGTGTTAGAGCTATTGGTAGAAGAAGAGGAAGAATTAGACATCTTTAGTCGTATGTTGATGATTTGTAGGTATTGGTAGAAGAATATGACACCCCTTATCTATATATACTTCTCAACAACGGCTACTACAACGACTACTTTTACTTCTAAAGCGGCTATTTTTACGGCTACTTTTACAACTACTTTAAAACGGCTACTTTACAACGGCTACTTTACAACTACTTTTAAGCTACTTTTACAACGACTACTTTTACAACGGCTACTTTAAAAGCGGCTATTTTAAAAACATTAATAATTAAAAGTTACATAAAAACATTAATAATTAATAGTAACATAAAAACATTAATAATTAAAAGTAACATAAAAACATTAATAATTACAAGTAATATAAAAACATTAATAATTTAAAGTTACATAAAACATTAATAATTAGTTACTAATTAAAGTTAAATAAAAAAATTAAATAAAAGACAAATAAAATTTAAGACTAAAATTTAATACACAATTAAAATCCCAAAATTTAATACCAAAATTTAAGTACAAAATTTAATACACAAATTAAATCCCAAACCCCCACCCACCAACCCCCTGCAAATGAATTTTGAAAAAACTATCCGTTTCTTTCCAAATTTTTCATTAAAAAAAAAAAACAAAAGAAAGCGACCACCGTGGACCCCACCGATTTTCGCCTCCACTCGCCCAAGCTCGCGTGGCGCACGCGCCACACACAGCCGTGTGTGACGCCCACCGTTGCCCCTGCGTCTGGGCTTCCTCTTCCTTGGTTGTCTTCCAACTTTGGAAGAAAATTTATTATCTCTCCTCCAACTCCTGATCCAGCCTCGCATTTGAAGAGGTGGGGGAAGAGCTGCCATTGCATTTCTTTAACTTCCAAATTGGAAGCCAATTTAGGAAGTGAGCAATGGGGATGCTCTAACGGATATTTTTGGTTACCTACATAGGCTGCATTCGACAATTGGTTTCGGAGAATAACCAGTTTTTTTAAACTATAAATTGTACATAAACAAAATAAGGAGGATCAATTTATTAACAATTATATATAAATATATCATTAATTATTATAGATTCTAAAAAAATTTCTTATACATAACATTTGTTGTCTTATTAATTGGTTTTTCATCTTCATTGCACATCAATATTTTCAAACCAAAATAATTTGTTACTCTAGAAACTACGACATATAACTGTTTATGGCTAAATAATGGTTTTTTTAAAAAGACCTACGTGTAATTATTGACTTTGGCACTTGTTAATTATCATTGAATATGATACCAGTAATGTAAATTGTTTTCTCTGTAATTTGAAAGACAGTTTTACATCTAATAGAGTTAACGTCAATCTTTGGATAAAAACATTTTCTCCAACATTGCCTCATTTCAAAAAATTTGCTTCAACAATGTGATCCCCAAGATTTATGATGATTAGTCTTGTTCTATTGCATAACTCCGCAGCATGGTCAATGTTTCTCAATAGCATTACTGAAATACTAATTTTATGTATCAATTCATAGCCTGACAACATCGAACAATTTATACTATTCAAAAACTTCTATAATGAATGTCTTCGAACAAACTTGCATTTTTTCCATCCTGCAAATAGAATCTGAATTCAAATAAGCAAGGTTCTAAAAATCGTTAGGCGGCCGCTAGGCGGCACACTGACGCCTAGCGCCTAGGGGACTAGTCGGAGCGTAATCGGGGCCTAGGCGGGGCCTAAAATTAAGGCATAATTACCATTTTTTTGATAATTTACATCATAGATCAAACACATTGAATACAAATTTAATTTTTTTTATGTTTGTCATTTTATCAAACACTTGTCTATATTTGTAAAATGAACAAAAATATACAAACCTACCATTAATCTCAATTCTCAACAACCTCAAAGCAATAAACCAGCCAAGTTTAGAACTAAAAACAAAAAGATTTTACTCCAGTTCGCCCCCCATTACCTCCCTCTCTGCCTCATTACCATTACCACCCCCCCTTCCTTCTCCAGTCACCGCATACCACAAAATCAAAACTACAAAAATAAATTAAAATCGGCGAGGTTTAGCGTAGACGCCGACTTAGTCGATTAGGCGGCGACTAAGAAAGTCGCGGCGGTAGAGAGGGACCTAGCGCCTATGCGGAGCTAGGCGTTGAGTTTTAGAACACTGCAAATAAGTTCTTCCTTTTGAATGATTACTTTTATTAAATTATATTTGTATTTTATGAATAAAGAAATTTCTGAGAAGAAAATAAGCTAAAATCAAAATAACAAAATTATTTTTACAGTTAACTATTATTTTTGTTTTGTAAATTATTTTGATTTTAATAACTTCCATTATATTTATTGTTTATTGTTCTTGTAGAATTTTATTTATTGTTTTGTATTACGTGATACTCCCTCCGTCCCTAAATTATCGTTTTAGTTGATCCAGTGCACGGATTAAGAAAAATAATTGACTTGATTATTTATATTGGTTTAATGTGTAGTTTTCTTTGAAACTCATGTGTATGTGGCTCATAATTAAAGTAGAGTGAAAAAGTAAGTATAAAATGATAAAAGTGATGTTCTAAAAAGGTAAGTTTCAAACTTGACAATTATTTTGGGACGGACGAAAAAGGAAATGAGGACGATAATTTAGGGACTGAGGAAGTATTTATTAGTATTAGTATATGTAAAAAGTGTAAATGTTCTTAATTAGGTTATATTAAATTAAAATTTTAAAAAACTATTGTAATTATGTATTTATTATAGGCCTTGTTTAAGTGTCTTTAAGTGTCGTCACCACTAATCGGATGCCTGGTGCCGACTTAGGTTTTAAAAAGCTATGTAATTATGTCTTAATTTCTAAACCCCGTTTAGATGCTAGGCCTTGATCTGGCGCCTAGCATTTGCCTAGCGATTTTTAAAATCTTATAAAATTATTTTACATCGGTATTATTTAATTATGCATCATATCTTTCAGTTTGGCATCGGAGTTTTATATGCGCACGCAGTTTATATGGTTTATGCGTGCGCTTGTTGTACATTAAGAGTATCGTTATTTTATTCCTAAAAATGTACTTTAGCGAATTAAAAAAATAGACTTTCCCGATTACAATTTCACAAAAGAAGACCGACCCGAATTCACCTTCTTTTTTTAATGGAAAAAATAACCTTTGGCGGTAAAAAGACTACAATACCCTTAATTGAACTAAAGGCACACTACAAATCATTTGTTCAAATGCATCAATTTAAATTGTATCAATTTTTGTACCGCGATACACCAAATTTGATCACTTAATCTAATTCTTTCTAATACACAATTAACAAATGATTTCAAATTGATGCATTTTTTCTATATCTCAATATCCAAACCGATGTATAACGATTCAAAATATATATAATATTGGTCTTGTTTGCTGTTTTTGATGAGTTTAGATTTGTTATCTCTTTAATCCCATAACTTTCTCTTTATCTTTTTCGTAAGAAAATTTCAATCATTATATAAATAAAACCTAGAATAAAAAATCAAGCCCTTAAATCAAGAAATGAAACGCACCCTTTATTTATCAACAAATTTGGAGCCAAGTATAACTCTTTTAAACTTAGTACTTTAGAAAAAAGATTGTGTATTGTATGATTGTTAATAAAATGTTTTATCCCTTGGCTACCATTTTTAGAAATTTCATGAAGTTATTGCAAATCAAAAGTCAAATACAGATGATGAGGCGAGGGTGAGGGTAGTCGTCCTTATAAGACACGAACCAGCATAATGGGCTGAATTTATTCTAAGTAGACGCAATAGATGAAATAAAAAAAATGTAACGGATAATGCTTCAATTATAATTTTGAATCCCGCTTGCGTTTGATTAGTAAAACTAATTAAATAAATCAATATTATGATCCATCATCCTAAACTGTCTAGTTGGCGATCCAATCTAAAAAAAATTATAAAAAGAAATAAATTGATTGACAATTTGGCATACATACGTAACATACGTACATCCATCCTATTGTTTTTATTTGCTTGGTGTGAAAATATGAAATACTCCTTTTGTTCCTAAATTATTATCTTCGTAGGTTTGATGTACGATTTAAAAAAATACATTTAATTGAATTATTAATATTAATTTGATGAATGAGAAATAGTGCATGGTTCAATGCGGATATCTCATATGATTGTGGGGACAAATTTGAGAAGATAAAAATGTTAGGAAACTCCACTTTAATTTATGATTTGTTTAAGACTTTAAGGTTTGGCCGGTGAGCAACATCAGAGAGCTGCATTCTTTTAGGCTTCCCAACTCCAAAAAAAAAACAGAATAACATTGGGAAAGGATGTCTTTTGACACTTGTCAGAGCAGAGCTGAAGCATCCCTCCCACTCCTCGTTTTTCGAAGGATGCCTTATACAGAATAGAGGTGGTAAAGTTTACCCAAATCCATTCGTCTGTTTAAACCTTATAATAAATACGGAGTAATTGATATGTGCATATCTGAAATTTTAAGTGGGTATAAATGGGCATGCTTACTTAGATATATTAATTATGATGGGTTAAATAGGCGGGCACTTGGGCATCCATACTAAAACTCATTCTCTTACTTTTTTAATTTTGTCTTATCAATTACATATATAATTATAAAATAGTTAAGATTAATAATGACGTTTAACATAATTAATATATCTATATTGTACACTCACCCTTCTAAGCCCCACCCCCTCCAAGCGTCCCTCCCCCCTAAAATTCATTCTTTTGCTCTTCTAATTTTGTTTTATTAATTACATACATAATTATAAAATACTTAAGATTAATAATGACATTTGACATAATTAATATATCTATATTGTACACCCACCCTTCTAACCCCCACCCCCTCCAAGTGCCCCCCCCCTCTAAACTTCATTCTCTTACTCTTCTAATTTTATTTTATCAATTACATACATAATTATAAAATAGTTAAGATTAATAATGACGTTTAGCATAATTAATATATTTATATTTTACACCCATCCTTCCAACCCCCACCCCCTCCAAGCGCCCCCCCCCCTAAAACTCAATCTCTTACTCTTCTAATTTTGTTTTATCAATTACATATATAATTATAAAATACTTAAAACTAATAATGACGTTTAACATAATTAATATATCTATACTGTACACTCACCCTTCCAACCCTCATCCCCCTCCAAGCGCCCCACCCCCATTGTAAAGCAAAGCATGTGATTCATAGTTGTTTTATGAGTAGTGCAACATGCGACATTTTATGACTTGTGTGTTTGTCTATTGGATTTCATCGAAATAAAAAATCGAACCACAAAATAGAAGATTGAATTGAGGGTTACAACAACAAAAATACGTAATTGACACAAGAGATGAGCAAACATACATATTTATTTTTCCTTTTTTTTTGGTGAAATTAATGTTTTTTTCTTTTTGCGTATTTTTGGTTAAAGAATGAAGTTTTTTAATTATTGTATTTATTTTTGAATTTTGTGTTAATGAGTAGATGAGCGCCCATGCTCATTTATTACCTATCCATATATGCTCATGATATTAAATAGACACTTACTTGACAGTCCATTTAAGCCCCTTGCCCATATGGGCGCCGCTCATACCCGACCATACCCGTCCGTTTGCCACCTCTAGCGGTGACTGATAAGTAATGATGGCAAATTATGCCTACGCTCATATGCCCGTCCAAACCGCCCACTAAAATATGGGTATGGACAAACTTAAATTTTAATCTGGGCACAAATGGGCATGCCCACTTATACAATTAAGTTTTATGGGCACCCACATTTTCACCTCACTCTCACGATTAATTTTTTTTTCTGTATACCTGATAATTCAAAGTTGTTTCTCTCTATATATTTACATTTCTATCAATAACCATTCATTAAGATAGAGAGAGTGTGGGGATAGAGAGAGAAACTAGAGAGAGAGATGCATGGTTGTTGCTTGTTCTTCGGGTTTGGTTTTTAGAAACAAAGAAATAGTCAGCAATGGAGGGAGTAACCGTTATTTTTTAAGAATAAAAAATTGACCCATTTTTTTAATTACTTTTTTTGATATCATATTACTTTTTATATTCGGTCAATTATCTATTTTTTTGTTATGAAAAAAAATACATATCAGATTTCCATTTAAAAACAATCCGTTTGATGTAAAAATTAAGGAACTAAGGGAGTATTTTATTTCAATTAACATACGAGAAAAGTGAAAATATGTTATTGTTTTGATATTATTAGTAGTTCTGCCAACACTAACACGTCATGTAAAGTTTTTGAGTTCTTTTTAGAAATTTGGTTGCATTGGAAATGGTGACAGAGGTTAAAACGTTACAAAAAATGTTAGCATTTTTCAATTATTGTGGCTGTAATCAAATAAATACAAAAATTACAAAAAAATAATTTTCTTTTACAAAAAATTATCAAAAGTTACAACTAACCATATATATATATATATATATATATATATATATATATATATATATATATATATATATATATATATATATATATATATATATATATTAGTGCATGTTAATGAGTAAATGGGCGCTCATGCCCATTTAGTGCCTGCCCATATATGCTATATTATTAAATTGCACTTACTTGCCCGTCCATTTGAGCCCGCCGCCCATTTATGCCCGCCCATTTGCCACCTCTAATACAGAACCGTTGAACATAGACCTCCATCCCAATCACATTTCTAATTCTTTTTTTCTTTTTCTTTTTTGCCTTAGCTATTGCATTTTAAAAAATCTGTAAAGGATTAGAATGCAAATTTGATAATCATATAAGATTGGATTTAACGACAATATAATAGGAGAGAGCATGTTCAAACATAAAGGAGAGAAGACACCATTCTTGATAGGAGATCTTCTCGTATTGATTGATAAAAGAAATCGATTGCTGAGTGAGAGAGGCAATGATCCTCTATATATACAGTTTAAAGAAGAGAGAAAACTGTATAAGGGTAACTAACTAATCGACCTAACTTCATCACTTTGACACCCGCTACCCTTGCATAAAATAAGAAATACAAAACAACCCTCTAAAGTTATAATCCTGGATAAGAGACAAATATAACTATTACGTATTGCTCCCATGTGTTCTAATTGAGTAGTCTTGCATACTTCAACATCCCCCCTCAAGTTGTGAGTGTGAAAAAAAAGATTTTGTACGTGCAACATGGAAAGTAAATGAATGTATTGAGCCCACGGTAGGGCCTTTGTAAACAGACTAGTCGTCCGATCAAGAGTAGAGATATAGTGAGTGGAAACCAAGCGTCTTTGGATCATTTCCCTAACCAAGTGACAATCAATGTTAATATGCTTGGTTCTTTCATGGAATACATCATTGGCAGCTATGTGAATTACAAACTAATTGTCACGGTATAAAGAGGCAGGCAATGTAGGGTTTATTTTGAAGTCCTGCAGAATAGATATCAACCATTTTAGTTCACAACATGTGTTTGCCATGCTTGTATACTCAGCCTCTGTAGATGATATGCTAATGATTTATTGTTTCTTGCATTTCCAGGATATGAGAGAACTGCCTAAGAAGACACAAAAACCTGGAAGAGATCTCCTTGTAATAGGGCAGACAACCCAGTTAAAGTCACAGTAGGCTTTGAGAGTCATAGAAGAATTGCTTTAGAAGAAGATGCCTTGTCCTGGACTTCCTTTTAGGTATTTTACTAGTCTTAAAGTTGCATGTCATTGGTGCTCAAGGGGATTGGCCATAAATTGGTTAAGAACCTAAACAGAGTAAGCAATATCTGGTCTTGTAATAGATAGGTATATCAATATGTCAATTAGTCTTCTATAAGAAACATGATTTTGTAAAAGAGGACTGTAGATGGAAGCTAATTTATGATTCTTTTCAATAGGAGTAGGTGCAGGCTTGGCATTGCTGAGTTTGGTATCACTGATAATGTCTGGGGCATACTTTCTTTGATGCAGACAAATTCTAGATTTATTCATGGCAACCTCCGGTCCAAGAAAGTACCTTAAAGTGGCCAAGATCTTTAATGGGAAATTTAGACTTCAAATAGGCTTTGACGTGCTTAATTAGATCCTTATTGGTCCCTGTAATAAGGAGATCATCAACATATACCAAGATAGCTACTAAGTTGGATCCAAAATTGAAGATGAATATGGTATGATCACTAGGGGTTGCTTGAATCCAAATTGAAGTAGAGTGGAAGAGAACTTTCAAACCATTACCTTTGAGCCTGTTTTAGCCCATAGAGAGATTTGGCTAATTTGTAGACAATGAGGGAAGTAACTTGAGGAGGATTATGAGCATATCCCTGAGGCAGATTCATATATACTTCTTCATGCAGATTTCCATGAAGGAAGGCATTTGAAACATCCAATTGAGAGATGGACCATTGTTTGGCTGCTGCTATGGAAAGGAAAATTCTGAATGATGTCATCTTGGAAACAACAGAAAAAGTCTCAAAGTAGTCATCACCTTCAACCTATGTGAATCCTTTTGCAACTAACCTTATTTTGTACTTGTCTACTGTGCCATCAGCTTTGTGCTTAATCTTAAAGATCCATTTGCATCCCACAATCTTCTTGTGAAGAGGGAGATATTGAACAGTCCAGGTACCATTCATCTCCAAAGCTTGCAATTCCTCAGTCATTGCTGTGTACCATAAAGGGTCTTTGATAGCTTCCTGGTATGTCTTAGGCTCATGCAGAGAGGATATATTACAAGTAAAATGTTTTTAATTAGAGGAGATAGTGGAGTAAAGACAATATATATGCATAAGATAGGGGGTAGCTCTGTATAGTCTTTAAATTTAGCAGGAACTGTCTTATTCCTTTGAGGTCTTGAGTGTGTTGTAGAGGATTCAGGAATATTAGTGGAACTGGTATGATCATTAATAGTATGAGGATGGTTTTCAGTGAGATTGATTTCATCAGATTCATTAGGACCAGTGTTAGAATGCTTAACATTTCCTGTACTTCTTGAGGGATGCAATCAGTAGGATGATCAGGAAATAGATTGTCTTGGATGGGTTGAGGTGTAGAAGTATTGGAAGGTTTAAAAAGGAAGATTGATTCATAGAATACAACATCCCTACTATAAAAAAACATGATTAGTTTATAAGTTATAGACCTTTTTATTGATGTGATAACCTATGAATACACACTTTTGAACTCTAGGAGCAAACTTATCTCTGTTATGAGCTAAGGTTGAAGCATAACAAAGGCAACCAAGAGTCCTAAGGTGAATGTATTTAGGCAAGGTTCCAAAAAGGACTTCAAAAGGTGTTTTGAACTTCAGTGCAGAGTTAGGTATTCTATTGATTATATAGGTAGCAATTAAAAGACAATCTCCCCAAAACCTCTTTGGGAGATTGGTTTGAAACCTCAGCTAGATCAAGTAAATGCATGTGTTTTCTCTCAGCCCTCCCATTTTGTTAAGGAGCATCAACACATGTGCATTGGTGTAAGAGGCCTTGAGAAAGCAAAAGACTTCCTACACCCTCATTGAGAAATTCTATCTCATTGTCAGTCCTAAGATGTTTGACATGCTTTTAAGCTGGTTTTTCACCATTTTAAGAAAGAATTGCAGGATGCGACAAACTTAAGTCTTGTTTTTCAGCAAGAAGGTCCAGGTTGCCCTAGAGAAGTCATCTACAATGGTGAGAAAAAGGGTGTAGCCATCATAGGTACTCTTCCTATAAGGGTCCCATACATCACAATGTATGAGCTCAAATATTTCAGTGTTGTGAGAGTTACTTAAAGGAAAAGATTTCCTGGTTTGTCTAGCTATATGACAAAAATCATAGCAAACATGAGACATGGAGTTAAATTGGATATCAAGACCATTAATATGTTTCATAGACTGAACAGGAACATAACCAAGCCTAGTATGCCACAAATACAATTTGTTTATAGGTTGAGTAAGAGCAAATGAGTTGCTAACTTTACATAGTTGGGTAACTGAATTATTATACACAGAAGTTTCCATCTTGAAATTGCTATTTTTCAGACAGATTCAGTTTGTTTAAACCACCATCATGTCTACCAATCTTCTTGATTTTATGTTGGATATGATACTCATGGAGAAAACATGATGTAACAGAGAAGATTAAGCACATATTACTATTAGTAGTTAATTTGCTTCCTGATATTAGATTGAAATTAAAATCAGGAGAATAATAAACATTTTTAAACAAGATGTCTTTAGACAGGACAACATTTCCCTTATGAGTAATAGCATAGATCATGGTATTAACAAGAATATGATTAATAAGATGAGCAAAATTGATGATTATGCGATCACTGGCACCAGTGTCAATGATCCAATCAAGTGAAGTAGGTTTCAAACTAGTAAGACATAAAGGCTTTCAAGTGGTAATACTTGTATGTGACAAATGATCCTCAGGATTGTCATGTATAACTGCTGCAAAGTTGATATCTTTGTTGGCAGAAGGGTTGATCTTGGTCTTCCCTCTATTCTTTGCCATCCTTGTCAGATCAGGTTTTGACTCAAACATTTGGTGCCACTCAGGATATCCATGTAAGAAGAAACATTTGTCTTTAGTTTGGGAATCACCATGATATAATTCACAAAAAAAAAACTTGCCTTTTAAGATGGAGGATTGGTAATTCCCTGTTGGTTTCCCTTTGAAGTTCTTACTTCCATTGTTGTCATTGACTTTACCCATTAAGGCAGAACAGACATTTTCAAAATTCATATGATTAACATATTGTTTTTGGCCTATTCTTGAACCAGCACAGAAACTGCCTTACCAACAGAAGGGAGGGGAGTCATCCTGAGTATTTAGCCTCTAACATCTGTGTATTTTTCAGATAGCCCCATTAGAAATTGAGCCAATTTTATGATGTGTTCATACTCACCTTGGGTCAAGATAGCTCCACAGTTACGTACAGTTGCAGACACACTTTGTTAATTCATCCCATAAGCCTATCAATTTAGTAAAGTAGGCATTTATATTAAGATTACCTTGGGTAGATAACATGAGATTTTTCTGGACATGGAAGATTTTGGGAGCATCACTTTGAATGAATCTAGTGATGATGTCATCTCAAATCTCATGAGCAGTTTGTAAAGTAAACTATACTCTAGTGAATTTATGAATTTATAGAACTAAGCCAAGATACCACCATGCTATTGCATCTTTCCCAAGAACTAACATATTTGGATGGGGGAAAGGGTTTCTTGTTAAAGACCATTGATCATACCAAGCTTGTTTTTGGCAGAAAGAGCAGTGGTAGTGGAGATTTTCCATTGGTTAAAGTTGGACGAAGACAAGAATTCAGAAAAAAGATTGATTCCAAGTTGATCATTGGGGTGAAGGTACAAATTAGGATGGCCAAACGTTAATTGAAGAGATATTTCTAGTAGATCATACTCATCAACTGAAGTTTTGGATGTCTCATTCTTTGTAGAATTAGTGGGTTCAGAAGGAGGTTTAGACATGATGAATGAATACATGAAGGAGAAGAAACACAAAGATGAGATATCGAGAAAAGAAAAACAATTAATGAACCAGAGAAGGAAGGGTTTACCAATTTGTTATTAGTGGAAGCAGAATTAAGATCATGAATCTCAAGCTCTGATGCCATGTTCAAACAAAAAGGAGAGAATACACCATTCTTGATAGGAGATCTTCTTGTATTGAATATTGATTGATTAAAAGAAATTGATTACAGAGAGAGAGAGAGGCAATGATCCTCTATATATACAGTTTAAAGAAGAGAGAAAATAATTGAAAGGGTAACTAACTAACCGACCTAACGTCATCACTTTGACACCCACTAGCCTTGCATAAAATAAGAAATACAAAACAACCCTCTAAATTTATAATCCGGGATAAGAGACAAATATAACTATTACACATTGCTCCCGTGTGTTTCTAATTGAGTAGTCTTGCATACTTCAACAAAGCAAAATAATTATTTTAGTATCTTAATTTAACTTGGGATGATGAATTGATGCCAATATTATGTTACATTATGCCTCAAGTTGGCCTATCAACGCTCCAAGTTGCAGAATTCTTTCACGTAGTAAGACCAAATTAAGGAGATGAGGAAACAAAGAGAGCAAATTAATTTTGTACTCGCCATTTCACTGTTTTCTCTTCTGTTTGTTTCATACTCCTTATTAGTTATTACAGGATGAAATGATCGCAACCCCTCCAAACAAAATCACTCTCCATTCCAATTTCCAACTTTGTAGATAGAAGTACAACTATAGAAGCCGCCAAGGGATTAAAAAAGAAGAAACCAAAAAATGTGTTTTCTATATTTTTTCTTAAGTAAAGGTTTTCATCCTTTCAGATCGAATTATCACTACCATGAGTAAAAGATAATCTCTTTTCCCTTGGCCATTGGTGAGGATAACAAGCTTCTAGGAGCTCATTATACCTTTTGATATCAAAGTTTTTAAGCTTCATCAACCGCTTCTGCTTGGCGCTAAACCGGCTCTGGAAGAACCCTTCAAAGGAAGGCTCTTTGAAGGTCCTGAGGAAGAAAGCATAACCTGCCATCACATAAATGGATGTGACGTAGAAGCAAATCGGCTCCATCACATCCCACGACAGTTCCCAAAATGTGAGCCTAATGAAGGCCGCTGTTTGGACCACAAGGTAGCCAAGCCCAGCCATCAATTCCCGTCTCACCATTAACTCCGCCTTGTTGTTAATTGCCAACTTCACCTTCTCCATCTCTTCCAGCTCCTTCATGATAGGGCTGTCGGGGTCAGTTTGGGATACAGGCATTAGCCCATGGACGGCTTTCAATACCTGTAATCAGAAATTGTACAAAAACAACGTTTGGGTAAAACAAAAGGCTCTATTACCACTTCACTCTTTTGACGAACCATAAGTGTGAGATAAAAGACCATCCCAATCCAATCCAGTTGAAGCCTAATCAATTAAGTCCGTTTTGACCTTTTTTTTCTATACCTCCCTTAATGTCACGAATCACGATCTTCAAATTCTGGTTTTCAATAGTATTGCACAAAATTGATTGTATGGTTGGCTTCATGTTAGGCTCTACCTAATCTGTCATTTTCCTATTCCACTTTCCTCTTCTTTCTTAACTAACTAACAATATGTTTTCTAAAAACAATCTGAATTATTGATGATATAATCTTTGGAATATTTATAGTCATAAAGATTTTCAAAAAATAGGGTGAAAAATGATCGCCAACCTCCTTTTTTTCTTTTTCTATCCTTTTTTTTCAAAAAATATAAAATAATTAAATCAAATGGTGACAAGGTGTTGACGGAGGGCGCGGGGTGGGGGAGGGGGGTTGAAGCGCTCCCTCTAAATAATTAGGCACCACCTCAATCCTTTACAAGAGTTTTAGATCTGGACTTTGTAACAGTTCACTTCCCTGTGGAGAACAAACATAGAGAAAAACCACAAGAGTGTGGAAAAACTCATCAGATTTCGGTAGTTTCGGAATTTCCTCAAAAACTCGAAAAAAAAATTTCTAAAAATCTAGTCCTTTTTAAAAAATAAATAAAAATCCCCTAACTTTTTGGAATGAACAGATTAAGATAGAAAATAGGATCCAACCTGTTCAGGCTTGAGGAAAACAACATTTCCCAAGATGATAACCGTTCCCGAATCGTCAAGCATCTTGGCAAACTGTAATCCCTGATCTTTGTTCGAGCATCCATCCTGACAGATCTGAACGAACTCCGCGTACGGCACACAACTCTTCTTCGTCTGCCTCAGCTTCGTCTTCACCATTTCCAACTGAGACACCCTCAGCACCTTCCTCGCATCTTCCACCGTCAATTCCCCCTCCTTCACCGGTGGCAATAGTCCATCCAGCCGAATTTGATCTCTCACACTGCTCATATCCCGTAATTTCTCCATCAGCTTTTCTCCGGTCGGGAGGTATCGGAGCTCCGGCAAGTTCGCCGCCGACTGGTATAACGGCCGCCGCTGGAGGAATCGCCGGAACATCGATTCATCTCCACGATCTGGTGCGACCTTGTCTGGTTCCGGAGGGACCAGCGCTTGTGCGGCGGAGGACGACGGAGAAATGCGGCAACTGCGTAGAGCTTGATTTGATACTCTTGAAATGCTGAAAAGCCGTTGCACTAGGGATTGCTTGAACGCCATTGATACTACTTTGTGAATAAAAACAGAGAGAAGATTGATTTTTATGTATGTAGTACAATCAACGTAAAAATCGGTTGAGCAATGGTAGCTGTTGATGACACGGTATATATAGGTGTAAAATAGGACAGAAAAACTGTGAAAGGGAAAGATAAGAACAATATCTCTTATTTACACCTTTTGCCCTCGGGATATATTTAGGAGAAACCAAAAAAGGAAAAATAAAAAATAAAAACTCGTGAGATATTGATGCAAAACGTCTACGGATATCCGCATATTACACGTAAGCTTTTCTTCCTTATAAAGTTTGGCTAAAATTTATGTTGGCAAAACGCATATCTGGCCATTGTAGTTTTCAAAAATTTCAAATTAGGTCGTGAGACGTTAAAATTTTTGGGATGACAAATTTAACAAACTTATTTTGCATATTAATCCATTTTTTTACGGGACGCTAAGTTTGGACGTTAATAGAAACTTTGTGTAATAATAGAAACTCAAAGGGGACAAACTGAAAAAAATATATTTTTGCATGTCATTTATATAAAGAGTAAGGGGTTAAAATGTTAAAATAAACTTCTTCTTCTTCATCCTCTCAATAGCAACAACATATCTTCTTCATTCATGATTTCAAGGAAAATAGAACTACTACTTTGATTCATATACATCGATGATTGAATTCATCATTTAAATCAAGGCCATGCAATTCAAGACGACGTAAATCACGGCCACACAAATCATGATTCACAACCACCGCCACCACCACCCCCACGCCCATTGTTGCCGCTGCCCTGCTTCCATCCCTATTCGTGACATGACACCAACTCTCTCCACCTCCGACCTCTGTGACACTACCTACGAGATCTTCGCAAAATATTCTCTCTTTGGTCAAGTCTGGGTTTTAAAACTAAGATTTGGGTTCTAAAATGCTTCCCCATATCGATCCGAGTTGGTAGCGTTGAGATACGTAAATTGCTTACAATTAGAGAGGTGTTGAGATACGTGAGTTGCTAACAATTAGAGCGAGAAATTTGACAGGCATACATGTTGTAACCATAATTGGAAAATTTACAGTGGCTGCAGCAGTTGACGGGGAAGAAGATGATGGTTCAGTCCCCTGTTGATGGAGCCGGTTGATAATATTTTCTTGGATTTTGCTTGGTTGTTCCCAAAACATCTAAGCCTGCTCCCCGCTCAGTTCATCAACAGGTGTTTCCCACCATTTCTTTCTTCTGCTCTTTTTCAATTCATCCAGCATCTATCTACGTTTATTCCCAGCTTCTAATAAAGTTAACACCTTTTAAGTTGCGGATTGAGCTCATCAATTCTTTGTTGACGATAGCTCTCGAATTGTTTGGTGTCATTGTAGGTCACAGCTAGGTTTTGGCTTAGAAACCTGCTTGCAATGGACTCAATGTTAGGCTGGGCAAAGGAGAAAGACTTACCACTTTGAGACGTGAAGAATATGCCGACTTAAGTACCATACAAAGTTCACTTGCTTTCTTATAAATCTCACAGAGCTCATCAATTCAAGATTTGTTGTTGCTATTGAAAAGATGAAGATGATGAAATTTATTTTAACATTTTGACCCCTTACTCTTTATACAAATGACATGCATAATTTTTTTCTTTTCAGTTTGACCCCTTTGAGTTTCTATTATTACACAAAGTTTCTATTAATGTCTCATCAAAAAATGGATTAACATGCAAAATAAGTCTGGTACATTAGTCATCCTGAAAATTTTGACGTCTCAATGGCCTAATTGCAATTTTTGGAAAAGTACAATGACCCAAATATGTGCTTTTGTCATTTATGTTAGATGTTTTTACCAAACTTTTAGTAAAATGGATACTTTTTACTGCACTTACGGTGTATTGTGGATTATACTGTGGGAAAGTGATGCTACATCTTACCAATTAAAATCTCTAACACCGTTTTACAAGAAACCTATTTTAAAAGTTAATTCTAAAATGTGTTCACTTTTTACTTTTTTAAAACTTATTTGTATTATTGATTTAATTTTCCCTTTAATTGATAGTCTCAATTTATATATATATGCTTTTTAAAGATGCCCAAATATTGATACATCGTCCGTAATATTTTTTTACACAAACGATCAAGAGAATACTATTGAATAATTTTTAAAAATGTAATCTTATTAATTTTTTATCAAATATTAACTATACAGTAGATCTTTTGGACACTAATTTCAATGTTTAGCATGAAAATGATTGGGTTTTATTTAAAGTCATTTTATTTTATGATATTAACAATCTATATTATAAAACAGTTAAGTAATTGATTAGGACTATTCAGAAGTTGATATTAAATTATCTTAACAAATTTAACGATTGAGGATTTATCCCTCACATTCACATGTGTGAGTAGTTATCCATTTTTAATTTCCTATTTTTTCTTTCCCTATTATAAGTTACCCCCTATAATTAATATTATGAGCGGTCATCATTTTTCTTCTCCAAATATTTTATCTTCATATTAAAAGTTACACCATACGATTAATCTTCTGAACAGTCATCCCTTATAAAACATCAATCCTTCAACTACCACTTGAAGCAATGTACCCCTCAACTGTAATATTTTTTAAGTCGCACCTTCAATTTATGCACAGTCATTTCAATTTACAAAATTAGACATACTGGCATCATGTCATAGACATGTGCATGGTTCTAAAAATCGACCTAAGCGGCACCTAGGCGCTAGACGGCACCCCCACCACCGCGACTTCCTTCAAATTGGTCAAAAAATCACTTGTGGGAAAAATCGCCAACTTGTCGCCTTAGGCGACGACTTTGCCTAAGTCCCCCGAATTGAATTTCAGAAAATATGTGGGAGAAGGAAAGAAAAACAAATTATCCTTATCGCCTCGTCATACCCTTTTCGACGGAGAAATGAGAAGGGGAAATTGAGAAAGGGGAACTAAGAAGGGGAAACGGCTAGAGTAGTACCGGAAGACTGAACTTGTGAAAGATATCAGTGGAGGGAGTCGAATATTAAGTGAATGAATGAGGGAGAGGGTTGATGTGAGAGAGTATGAGATGGAGAAGGCGTGTTCATCAATAATGAGTGATGAGGGGGGACTGAGGGAGTAACGACTAACGAGGGAGTTTCGCGGAAGATGATTTCCAGAAAATGATTTTCTGGAAAATGAAAAGATTTCATTTTTAGGTGTTTGGCAAATCTTTTGAAAATATGTCGAAAAATATTTTTGGATGTTTGGCAAATACACGAAAAATGTTACGGAAAACAATATATGAATAAATACAAAAAATATATTCTAATATTAATACACATATTGAATATAAAACGCAGTTGCGGATCCAAGAATAATGTTGACCAGTGTCCAGAATTTTAACTACTCTTTCTGTCCCAAAATATAAGGCGTTTTGAGACTTTTCACAACGATCAAGTAAACATATTGTAAACACTAAACTACCTATATCCAAACATTAATGAGGTGACTTGATATCTTTGCCCAAGTAGCCAAACACGAGTTACAGAGTCAAAAGTTCCTTGAAAATTGCAAATTGTAATCTATTTTGAAACAAAAAAAAAAAAGCTCTCTTAAAACGTCATATATTTTGGGAGGGATGGAGTATTACATAAAAAAATAGAAATTACAATTATCTTTTACGCGTTTTCATGCGTTGAAAACACATAATTATATCTTCATTACTAACATTCATTAACATGTCTTTTTCGATATAACATACAAGAAAATCATTTACAAGTTAATCAGACATTCAATTTCGTAAAATTCTTCTTGACAATATTCATTACAGAGAATTTGGGAGGGGTCCAACAGAAAATTTTGGAGGGGTCCAATTGTCAAATATTACAAACCTCCTCCAATTTTTGTTTTTCTTGGGCGGTGTCCATGTACACCCCTACTACTCATGTGGATCCACCACTGAAAATAGTGTTGAACTTTAAGTAATTTTCTTTTAATAACCATCAATTTATCATTAATGATGTCAAATCAACAAAGTTCATCTTTTTTTAAGCTCACAATAATTTTTTTTGATAATTGATAAGAAAATTTGTTTTTAAAAATAAAATAAATAATGTTTGGAATGTCCTTAAATAATAATAAAATATAGTGGACACTAATTTTAGGACATAGTGAATATTTTTAAAATTATAATTTTATAAATAATGTGCACAAACTCAATTTATATTTCTAAACAATTTATTTGTTGAGTGAAATATTATGTGTGTATGTAAATATGTGTAATTTTGGAAGGGCGCGGAGGGATGCTCGAATTTTCGGAAAATGACTTACGGAAAATAAATCCGTAAGTCATTTTCCAAAAAAAAAAAAAGCTTCATTTTCCGTTGACTTGGAAAAGCTTTTACGTTGACTACATTTTCCTAAGGTTACCAAACACCGGAAAATGATGAAAACGTTTTCCGGAAGCTATTTTCCATAAAACAAACGGAGCTTTACACTAAAAAAATTGAGGACTATGGTAATTATGCCTTAATTTCTAGGCCCCGCCTAGCCTCGACTAGTCCCCTAGGCGCTAGGCACTGGTCTGGCGCCTAGCGCCCGCCTAACGACTTTTAGAACTTTGGACACGGGCATGAAGATCTAGTCTATATTATAAAACAGTTAAGGTAATTGACTAGAGATATTAAGTGGTTGAGATTAAATTATCTTAAAAAATTTAACGGTTGAGATTCACCCTCACATTTACATGTGTGAGTAGTTATCCATTTTTAACTCCCAATTTTTTTCTTTCCCTATTACAAGTTACCCCCTACAATTAATATTACGAGCAGTCGCCTATTTTTCTTCTTTCATATTACAAAGTCACACCATGTGATTAATTTTCTAAACATTCACCCCTTATAAAACATCAATCTCTCAATTTTCACTTGAAACAATGTATCATTCAACTTTAACATTTCTTTAAATTGCACCTTCTATTTAGGCATTGTCATTTCAATTGACGAAATCAAATATACAGACACCGTGTCATAGGCATGACATAAAGATCTAGTAACTTTTTAAAAACTATCTACTTGATGTTTATGCCCAAAGAAAAGATAGAATATTAATTACTCCCTCCATCCCTAAATTATCGTCTTTCTTTCCTTTTTTCGTCCGTCCCAAAATAATTGTCTAGTTTGAAACTTACCTTTTTAGAACATTACTTTTACCACTTTATCATTACTTTTTCACTCTACTTTAATTATGAGTCACATACACATATGCTTTAAAGGAAACTACACATTAAACCAATATAAATAATCAAGTCAATTGTTTTTTCTTAAACTGTGCGTCGGGTCAATTAGGACGGTTATTTAGGGACGGAGGGAGTATTATATTAATTAATCAAGTAAATTTTTACGTTGTTTCCATTATATACTTGTGTTTTTAGCACGGAGTAAATATAAAATTTGCATCCCAGCATAATACTTTATTCGTTTCACCTAAAGAATCTCAATATGAAAATTATACTCCCTATGTCTCTAAATAATCGTCCTGGTTGACCCGGAGCACAGTTTAAGAAAAAATAATTGACTTGATTATTTATATTGGTTTAATGTGTAGTTTCCTTTAATGTCCATGTGTATGTGGCTCATAATTAAAGTAGAGTGAAAAAGTAAGGGTAAAGTGGTAAAAATGATGTTCTAAAAAGGTAAGTTTCAAAGTGGACAATTATTTTGGGACGGACGAAAAATGAAAGGAGAACGATAATTTAAGGACGGAGGAGTAATTATTAAGGAGATATATTAATGTAATTAAAATTTGTCATAATTTCAAAAATACTCGAGGACAAACAATATGCTTACAACACAAGTGAAGCGTAAAGATGAAATATTATAGAAATTGTAATAATAATTTTAAAAAATAAATTTTTAAAGAAACATTCTAAAATAGTATAATGGATTCGTTGCATCGAAGAGAGTAATATTAAATCATTTTAAGAAACACACAATTTTTGTGTTTATAATAAAGTTATTTATACATTATTCATCGAGTCAAACCTAATATTCTTTTGAAAAATTGACCGAGCAATGAACCTTCCCGAGAAACCGGCAAAATACATTTATTTCTCGTTAGTATTTCAAAGTAATGAAATCACGAGATGAATCTATTCATGTACACGTGTTTGGCTGCAGCCAGCACGCCAGCGCCGTCCGATTAATTTGAATACTACTCGAGTAATAATATTAATCGCTCGGTAGGACAATGACCTGACGTGGCAGGACTTATTTTACACGTGTATATGTAACAACCAATAACAGTAAAGAGGCATTGCATTGCAGGGGATAAGTTCTAGAAGTGACGTGGATACAGAACAGGGGCTGGACTCTGTAGTCTGTAAGCCGTTCCTACTTCCTAGGTTAACGCAAGCGTGTCGCCACATACAATTTGATATCCTCAACTGTTTGCGACTGTGAGCCGCAAGTTGCTTGGCGAGAACTCGGGAGTCGGGAGTAGAGAGAAAGTAGGGAAAGTGTTACGTAGTGACGTTTTGAGATGTGACCTTCACCGGGAAGTACCTACCTGATACTCTGGTAACAGCTGGGGGGCAGTCTCCAAAGACGATCCAGGAATTCTACTCTTTTGATTCAAGTCGTGTAAACGATTTCGTTCTCCCTATTTTTGTGTTTTCATTTTTTCTACCTCTCCTTTAATTTTTAGTTAATAATTAATTATTAAAAATGATAATGTAAAATTTTAAAAATCAATCCTCACATCATCATTCCAAATACACCTTCAAAAGCTTACGCGGAGCTTAACCATCTTTCCCAACCAAATTTTATTACAAAACAACATTTAAATTTTAAACTATTAGTAAGTTACACAAACAAAATCTTTCTTCTAATACTGTCACAATATCCAATTACTTTATATGTTGTATTCTTTTCGTTTTAAAATAATTGTCCTCTTACGGATCTTAATTTGTAAAACGGAGCTCACTCTCTCACAGCTTAATCCACCAACATACAATAGGTCGGATAAAAAAGACATATCTTATAAAAATTATCTATAAACGGTCTTATCCAAAATTCTCTTTTAGAACTTTTTAAAAAAATAATTTACAATTTTACCCTTTTTTTATACCTATTTTAATTATGACAATATACACAAGGATATTAAAGAAAATCACACATTATATTAATATTTATAATGTAGTCATTTACTTTTTATTAAACGGTATACCGGGTCAAATAAAACTTTAATTTAGGAACAGAGGAGTAATAAATAACTTTGTTTTTGCGATTTTAGAAAATTAATATGATATCTAAATGAAGCAAAACAACTCTTTATTTACAGAGAAAAATGTTTCATTTTGAAAATTTTAAAAAAATCGGTGAAAATTTGCTAAAAACAAAACAATTTTTGACATTTTTACCTTGCTAAGCTCCGACGTCTTAAGTTCCTACCCAATCTACTTTTTCCCTAAATAAGCTCCCTCTTAGATATGGGTGTAAGTTGGAACCACCGAACCAAAGTAAATCAAGTTCATGTTGCAGTTTTTTAGATCAAACTAAACAAAACTGAATCGAACCAAACTAAATTATTCTTATATATATATATATATATATACTCCCTCCGTTTTAAAATATATGACATTTGAGAGAGTTTTTTTATTCTAAAATAGATGACATTTTGCAATTTTTAAGGAACCTTTTCCATATATATTTTTTGAATTCTACTCATATGTATTGACTCTGTAACTCGTGTTTGATTATTTGAGTATGAATATCAAGACACCTCATTAATATTTAGATATGAACAGTTTAGTCTTTACAATATGTTTCTTTGGTCTGTGTGAAAAATCTCAAAACGTCATATATTTTAGGATAGAGGGAGTATATAATATTATATAACATTTGTTAATTATTCTGAACTGTTGGATTATCTAATTAGATCCATATCTAGGCACTTTGAATTTGATATAGTCATATATATGTATATATGAATGTATATTAGTTATCAAACCAAACCAACTTGACATTATTGGAAGACTTTTTTTCTTCCATTGTTTTTGTTAGATTGATGTGTGTGATGATAAACAGTAAACATCAATATTTTATTTATGATAATTTACTTTTAAAACTTTTTTTTTTAATATTTGCTATTGGTTACAAATTAAAATCTTATTTGGCTAATTTTTATTGGTATATTTAATATTCGTTAATTTGATTAAAAAGAATTTATTTAAGCCAAAAAATCGAAGTAAGCCGAAGCACTTACTCCCCTCCTCAATCCCCATTGTTTGCTATGCTTTTCTTAAGCACCCTCTAAAATCCACCATTGTACATGGTTATAGTGATGAAGTGGGAACGGATGAAATTTTTTGGAAAATATTTGTTACAACTTACAACTTACACGTACTTAGTCTTGTAAAATTCAAAGTTGAAAAGTTGCGGACTTTATTGTAAAAATTGGTGTTTGGAACCAAGCAAGGAAAGAGTGAGATAGAGTTACTCCTCCAGTCCTCCATATTCAAATTGACAAGAAAGAAAGCATCAATTGATTAATTAAGAAACGTAAACGTAAATGGTGACATAATTAGATGCGTAGAATCGGATGTTGTTTCAGTTTTTGACACTTTTTTTCCTACATCACCAACTTGGCCTCCATTATTGGAAACTCTTCATTTTCATTCCAGTTATATCCCCATCCCCATCCCCATGCATGTTTTCAAATCAATGTTATTCAAACAATTAATACGTACCACTACCAGCACCAAAACGACTGAAATGCTTAGAATACGAATACTTCACTTTCAATCCATCATCCATTATTCTCCCTACTAAATCCTTACAATATAGTGTTTGAGCGGCTTAGAAATGCTTCGAATCACCTCAAATTATGATTTCATGAACCCTCTCAATCTTGGAATAGGAATGCTTCGTTTCTATTTTAAATTTCTAATCAAACATCCATCACCAACCAAACAAGTTATCATGGAGTCCCAAGCATTTTGTGGGGCTACTGAGGAACGATAAAGGGTGTTGGACCAGCAAAACAAAACAAAGCAAACACGCAAAACAAAATTAAATATGCAAAATCGATGCAACAGATTAACTATTTTTCCGCAAGATAAAATTGCCCCATACTCTGTGCTTACGTTCTTCTGCAATCGTTCCCAAGATATAACGACTAAAAAGTTTTCGACGAAGTACTAGAATACCCCCAAGACTTTCATCAACACGAGAATGTGAGTGATACTACCATTCTTATGAGCCCGTAACTGCCCTGCGCCCATGACCGGCCCTAGTTTTAAGGCTCTTCACCCGACCTACGTGAGCTTGTGAGGGCAAGCACCATCAGAGCAGCTACTTTGTGTTAGCTATGATGCACCTTGGAACACATGATTGCATTTTTATAAAGTGCACCCATCAATCTAGTGCTCTCTTAGTCACTTACATCTTATATTTACAATATGCGATATGACTTTCCATATAGAGATATACGAATTTACTCTTTAAGTATAATGTCAAGTTGTGTATTAGGCTCCGTTTGTTTCACGGAAAATGACTTACGGAAAACGTTTTCCTTATTTTCCGGTGTTTGGTAACCTTAGGAAAATGTAGTCAACGTAAAAGCTTTTCCGAGTCAACGGAAAATGAAGCCTTCTTTTCCGGAAAATGACTTACGGATTCATTTTCCGTAAGTCATTTTCCAAAAGTTTGAGCACATCTCCGCCCCCTTCCACGAGTACACATATTTACATACATGCACAATATTTCACTAAACAAATAAATTATTTAGAAATATAAATGGAGTTTGTGCACACTTTATAAATTATCATTTTAATAAATACTCAGTATATCCTAAAATTAGTGGCAGCTATATTTTTTAGGGACGTCTCAAATATTGTTCATTTTCTTTTTTAAAACGTTTTTTTTTCATATCAATTATCAATTTTTTTATTTGTATTTTTGAGATCGAAAAAAGATGAACCTTATTGATTTGACACGATTGATGATAAATTGAGGTTACTAATGAAAAATTACTTAAATCTCAACACTATCTTATATTTAATATGAGCATTAATATTAGAATATATTTTTTTGTATTTATTCATATATTGTTTTCCGTAGCATTTTCCGTACGTTTGCCAAACACCCGAAAATGTTTTCCGACATATTTTCAAAAGATTTACCAAACACCTGAAAACGAAATCTTTTCATTTTTCAGAAATCATTTTCCGGAAATCATTTTCCGTGAAACAAACGGAGCCTTAATTTCTCATTCTCCTGCAATTAGTTTTGAGCAAATAAATACATTAATTATATCTACATGAAACGTAGATTAATAATATACAACTTGCTTCTGATTCCAATCAATGAAACATAGATCGACGTTTGGTCAAAGATTGATCGTCACCAATTTTTGCAACCAATTTCCAACAAGTGGATACGTGGGTGGGTGAGCTTGGGCATCCGACTAAAGGTTATTCGAGGGAGAGCACAAATGTTAGGTGGTCGTCGTGAGTAACAATTCACAATATCAATCGATGATTTTTTTGGCCCACAATTGAGTGAATATTTATATTTGGTTTGAACTTATTGATGCACATTTTAAAAAACATATGCATAATTATTATCAATACTTCTTCTCAAAGTCTTGTATGATTACAAATAAACACATTTTTCTTCAAAACGAAAATGAAGATAAAAAAAAAATAATAGAAAACCAGCCGTGGCAATGTATTGACTTTAAAGGGCGGTGCACGCTTAGCATTATCCCTTGCAAATACAAAGGGATAATGATATCTCGTCCTTACGGGCTTAACTCAGTTGGTTAAGAGTTAGTAGATTTGGATACAGGATCAAGGATCGAGTCCTAGCAACCGCAGTATGGGGGTTTCATCCTCTTGTGCTAGACACGGGTCCTCCTAGCTACTTAATCGCTAAGTTACCATGATTTTCCCTCTCACATTCTCATGGGGCTGAAGTGTAGGGCTCTTGGGGAGAGTTTCCCCTTTTGGATACCGGATAAAGATATCTCAAAATGTGGTCCACCATGGCCTAGAAGCATTTATTATTCTGAATTAGTTTTTTAAAACTGCAATTAAAAATATAAAATGAAAAGATGTCAACTAATTAATACGAGTCTCTCTCAGGGTGGGACTTAGTTGTATGTGTAAACACGTCCATCACACGTAGGAAAAAATAAGCACAAGAAGCTTTAACAAGAAAATTAGACGGTCGGTATTGCAATTGTGGTTTAATCTTTGTGTACAAATGAGTAATCAATATCCTTAATTACATGGAACAATTTTTATCTTCTCATTCACATTCAATTAAAAGATACTTTTCTGATGTAACTGTAGATCTCATTCTATGAATCGTGGGTCCAACTACTAAAAATAAATAAAACATAAGAGTTATTTTTTAATGAAGAAAATACTGATTGTGATGCATTTAAATTCGCAACTAGAATATAAAAAAATTGAAAGTCTTATCGAGAATGTGAAAAAAAAAATTAATTGGATCGTCATATCCATTAGGGGTGATCAAGGTCCGATATGGTCTCGTTTTTGCTAAAAAAAACGAAGAACCAGACCAATACACTGGTTCTTAAAAAAATCGGAAGCAGAATCAACCCAGGATGTATGAGAACCAATACTTTTGTTCGGTCCAAAACCAACCCAAAATATATGAAAACCGTAACCAGACAAATACTTTGGTTCTAAATTACTTAATACAAACAAATGATAAAATCTAATACTTCGTACAAATATTAAAAAGCATTCAACAATAACGTTTAATGCAAACTAGTTCACACAAAAAAACATTCAACAATGAAAAAGTTTGGATTCATAACATTAGAATTTAGTTCAAGCGAAGAAAACAAAAGTAAAGAAAAAGTAGGTAGATGAATAGATGAGTTTAATACTTCAGGGTATTAAAAGAGATTTGCGAAGAAAAAAATATAGAACTTCAAATTCTTAATTGTTTTGCATCGAGTAGAAAAATATCACCATGTTGTCGTTGTTTCAAAAATTATCAAACTACAAATGAAGAAATAACTGTTGATGAACAATTAACCCCGATAAAAAGAAAGATATGAATATATATATATATATTTGTACATATAATTATATTATATAGGAATTGGTCTGGTCTGTTTCTAAAATCAATTTAAGTTTCAAAACCAGAACCGAACTAATTGACCAGCTCTACTAAAATTTGGAATTGGAACCAAACCAATAAATTGGTTCGATCCAATTTTTATTGGTTTGGTCCGGGTAGAAAAAAAATCATGCTCACCCCTAATATCCACAACCCTATTACTCCACAACTGCATTGAAGATTTTTTTTCTCTCAAAAGAATGTGTACATACTTAGTAACACTCAAAAATTTTTACATACACATCTATGCTAGTGATTAGGGCTGTCAATTTAAACTCATTACTCATTAATTCACCAAATCCAACCCAATTATAAAATAAATTTAAATGGGTTACCCAACTTAACCCAATAAATTTCATGGGTTAAGTTGGGTTAAACCCGCTAAATCGCAAAATGAACCCTAACTCGCAAACAGGTTCTTCACTCAGTCTCGCTCTCTCTTCAATCAGCAATCTCCATTAACGCCCCCCCACACTCCAAGTTTCAGCCTCCATCGCCATCGCGATCCCCATCCTCGACAAGTAAGCTCTCATCTCCGACCACGCTCTGGTTTCTCTCTCCACTTCGGCTATTGTACTAATAGACCTTCCAAGTTCCAGTCTGAAACTCTTTCACGCGAGCACAAATTTGAACAATTATCGAGCGGGTTATGATAAAAATTACGAGCAGCAACAAACCCAAAGCAGGCGTAGACATTGTTTCATTCAATTGTAGTCAGATTATGCACAATTGGTGGTAATTTTCGTAATATACCCTTTGATTCACTCTTGGTGCTTGCCGATTGCTTTTATTTTATTACACGTTTTTATAGGGTGTTTATGTTCATAGTCTACTTAATTGTTGTTGATAATGAGTGTATTGCTGAGGTTTTTGTTCATCTTCATAATATATATGAACCTTCAAATTTCTCTATTTCACTATTAATCTATTCTTAAATTTCTTCGACTATTTTGACCATGTTTCTCGAAGAATCTACCACAACTGTCAGATTTATCATTGTAATCATTGTTTGAGTAATGGGTTTCGTAAGTTAAGGGGAATTTGGCCATTTACCTGGTTAGGGTTTCATGAGTTTTCTGCATTTTACATGTATAGAGCTTTAACTTGTTTCTTAGAGAAAGAAATTCCATCAAGTATGGACTCGGGGAGAAATGGTAATGAAATTTGTGCTCAATTCGTCCCCACTTGTTCCGTATGTTTCCTAGGTTATAAATTACATGTCTCATATGTTGGAAAATTAAGGCATAACTCTTGTCCCTTCCTTGAAGGAGGCTGTAGTACTTGACATTATTTGAAAATAGTATTATGCTTAGTGACATTCCAAAAGCATGTAATTTCAAACTTAGATTATACTGCAATTTCGTGTATATTCATGCTAATTGGTGCACAATGTAATCTCAAAACTATGCATGGAGGATAAGTGTGAGTGGGTGGAGGTCTGTCAGTTTTTCATTTTCTAACTGCATTTGGAACTTCTAATAGCTATTTATGGAGGAACTAGATCAAAATGCATTATATATAAATATTTTCGTTAGGTCTTAAAATGGAAGAGAGCAGTGACAATGGCCATGGGACTTTTTCAGTTAGTGGAAAAAGGGCAAGAAAATCAGCACCAAGAAAAAAGACAGTCGATGCTTGGAAATATTTCGAACTCTCAACTACACCCGATGGCACAGTTGTGATAACATGTAAGGTTTGTAATCACACTTATACTAGTCAATCAAATCCTTCTATCTATGGTACAACAAATATGAACCGTCATTTGCTTAAACACAATCTTGTTGAGGAGAAGTCATACACACACATCCACTTCCATATGCTCCTTTGGACCATGGAATGTACTGGGAGGAGAAGTTGTGTGTTGCGATCATTAAACACAACTACCCATTTAGTTTTGTGGAACATGAAGGAATTAGGGAGTTGCTTAGCTTTTTACATCTAGAAGTAAAACATATCACTAGAAACACCGCTATGATCGATGTGTGCTCAAAATGTATAAGCGTGATAAAGAAAAGGTTAAACATGAGTTACAAGTTGTTAGTAGTAGAATATGTTTGACTTCGGATATTTGGACATCTCCTAGCACCGATGGTTATATGGCCTTGACAATTCATTATGTTGATGAAAGTTGGACTCTACAGAAGAGGATTCTAAATTTTCGACATGTGCGCCCATCTCATAGTGGTAGTATGATAGCAGAGAAGTTGATTAAATTCTTAAAATATTGGGGTATTAAAAAAAGATATTCTCAATTACGTTGGATAATGCTGAGTATAATGATAGTGTAGTGAATATCTTGAAAGGTCGCCTATCATTGAAGGATGATGCACTTGTTAGTAAAGACGAGTTTATTCATATTAGGTGTGTAGCACATATTCTCAACAATATAGTTCAAGAGGGACTTAAGGGGATTGATGTATGTATTCATAAAATTCGGGAATGTGTGACGTACGTGAGATGGGAAGGGAGGAGAGTGCCTTACAACATAGACAAGTTTTTTCTCAAATGAATATGGTTGATTTGAACTTTAATACTTGTCCAACACAAGAAGAATCAAGGTAAGAAAGTCGCGAGGTTCTTGAAGCCATTTTGTTGGTCCACAATGATGCTCAAATAGGCTAGAGGGGGGTGAATAGCCTATGATGCCATTTTAAAACTTTTCTTATAGTTACAAGGTAAAGAGTAGGTTTTAATGACATAGGCGCTAACAAGTTAAACAAGTTTGCCGGGCATCGAATAGCGTACTTGCTCTTAGCGAGTTGGAAACCCCGCGGTGAACTACCCGAAAATCAAAAGCCCGCTTAGAAGAGTTTAAGCCAGAAATGGTTAAAGCTTAGATTTAGAGAAGTCTTAAGTAGTCAGTACATGAATATATGATCGTAACAACAAAGACACTTAATCATTCTTCCAAATGTTGATTTAAGGAATCATTATAGAATAGCTTTTCAAAGGATAAATCATTTTATAAAAGCTCATAGAGAGATAAAGACTGAAAGATAAATTATTTGAAAGAACATCTGAATTTATTCAAAGATAAATTACATTACACACTCTATATACTCTATGTAAAGTTTCTGCCCTCGCCCTTTCAAGTTTTAATCTTTACTTAATTATTTGTAAACAAATTCTTAAGTAAAGAGGGCAATAGGAGACAAGAACGAGAAACTAATATGAGAAGAGAATTAAGTCGTTCGTATATAAAATATCGAACGATTGAGTGCAAAGCACTCGGCCTTCCATGATGAGTGATTATTACACAATTGACAGCATTTGTATAGGAATACAAATTTGAAGATATGAATGCAATATCTATAGACAACTCTTTATCTTCCTTGGGGTCCATCTGAAATCTATTTGAAGAACGATCCAAGAGCTTGACTCTAGCTTTAGGAATGGAGTCCTGAAGCTTAGCTAAAGGCTGAGTTCTTCGAAAAAGGGTAAGGAACTCAAATCAAGAACTGTGTTTTTGACCAAGACTTTGATCTCTGTCTTTTGAATTTTCTGATATCTCTCTTTCTTCTTCTCCAAGCTTTTCTTCTTAGCAATCCACAGAGAGTGTTTTGCTAAGGTCTGGGTAAGCTCATCGTAATCTTCTCGTTAAGATCCGAGATTCGTTGGTGAAGACGATCTCTTGTAGATCTTACAACTTCTTTGAAGTTCTTGTTGCATGTGTCTTTGAATTCTACACCCACTTGCTCTATTGAAGAAGAACGTAGATTTCTTGTATATAGACCAGAGAACGTTGATCGTTGGTATCTGTTGATAGATTTTGTATCCGTTGAATGATTTGTCTTGAGAACTGATGGATAAAGATGTTGTTCAATAGATCTTTAACTGTTGGATAAAAGACTTCATTCTTTAGATCTTCGAACTATTACCCTGCCGATCGTATGATAAGTCGCCAAGGATAAGTCTCGATTCATTGATGCATCCGTTAGTTAGGTGATCTGTCCGATAAAGTAGATTATTTTGACTATTTCAGACCACGTGACTAAGAGAGCGAGAAAGTCTTGCAGTATCAGGGATGTCAAGCTTCATAAAGATTTGAATAACATTGAAGCTTAACATATTTGTCTTGTTTCGATCTACTGCAATCTTGTCTCTTTGAAGCACGCGGTAACCAAGTCCGCCGGTGAGAAGTTCAAATCGATGTATGAGTCCTGTAGGAAAAGATCGTTGGTTATGCTTGAACATTCAAACCATAGCAAGTCTACGGCCGTGGTGAGTCTTCAAGGTATTCTGTGATGCACATGATAGGTCTGCTAGTGATGAGTCCTTTGAAAAACTTTGTCACTGTAGCACGTCTACTGGTGACGAGTCTTCAAAGTGTCCTTTAGTGCATATGACAAGTCTGTTGGTGACGAGTCCGTCAAGACTTTGACACTACCGCAAGTCCGCTGGGTGCTTAGTGCATATGAAGTGCTAGTCTGTTTGATCATCATGTAGGAAGGTAGGAGTTGATCGTGTCACACCTAATCTAAGACCTATGTGATGTCACACGAGTTGTCATGCTAATCGGTACACAAACCTTTTAGCCACTAGTGATGACTCACTGTAATGGGAACACGCAAATCATCATATATAGAATATGCAAGGTGATAAGTAAATTATCAAGTAAGAGTAGCAAATCCTTAAGTAAGTATATGTTATAGAAAGTTTTTCAATAAGGATTACTCGTGATACCATTTGAAAAAAAATTTATGGTTGGAAAAATTTATGGTTTTGTTGACGGAAAGACTCAACAGAGAATTTTTGTTTCGAGAAAATTTTTCAATAGAAGTGCCACAAAGGTTGAGCGTGATTCACAAAGAATCAGCTTAGGGGTGAATTTTTACATTATATGAGTCTTGGTTTGATCAAGGGAGTTTAAGGTCTTTATCTTTGTTTTAGTTATGAATGTCTTTAGTTCATGAACTCTCCTATGAAGATGCATTCTTCTATGTCTAGACAAGCTATGGATATGTTATAGATCTCTTTCCCGAACGAACGGAGGTTCGAACGGATGTTCTCCTCATTTCATAATTCCTCCCGCATATAATGACTTCAGATATGTCATAACACCTCTCCTCCTATATCGAACGGATGTTCTCCTCATTTCATAATTCCTCCCGATATAATGACTTCAGATATAACACTTCTCCTTAATGGTTGCAAGCATAAACAGAGACAAAGAGGAAGACTAGAAAGAGGAAAAAATAGAAGAGAAAAACGAGACAAAGAAGATGTTAATTAACTTAGAGAAATGAAAAAGTACCAAATATTTAACAACCATATAAAATACAACCTAGTTGGAACTCGGCTACCAATACTAGAATCTAAGGTATATTATCTATTTTGATCAGAGAAGTTTCGATTGCCGAATAACTCTCGAGTTATCAACAGTTCTCCAGAGATGGAAAGGCGTTCATCTTCATGGACTGTTGAGAGAATGGTTTGAAAAGAGCAAAGAAAGTGATTGATAATTCTAGCATACTTTCTAATGCGTAGTCCATTCTGCTCTGCCTTGATAGATTGGCATATGAGAGAAGACGACTTTAACGCTTGATGGTATGAGAATCTAGAACATCAATGATGTAGTTTCGTAGTCTTTCGGTGTCACTACCCGTGCTCCTTCATGAAATAGAAGGCATCGACTAATTTCACCTACACAATACATGTCTAAGGGATAGTTGTCAATGTCCCATGTACGTAGTCATCTCGAGAAGTATAGGCCTCGTGAAAGCCATGATTCATTGAGGATCGAATCATCGAGAGCGTTAGGTCCAATAGAAGGAAGATGGAAGACGCTAGAGTGCTCTCGGACCGAGGATGACATCGGTACCTCGAATGCGACCAAAGAAATGGTTACCATCTCTTGCCAAGATCATCCTAGAGTAGAATTCATCAACCAACCTAAGGCTATCGAATTCTTCACGAAATGAAATGAGTGAGACTAGTCCAGCCGTGGAGAAGATCGATAATCTTTCCTCCAACAAAGGTTGTCGATGAGAAATTGTTCTCCTTGAATCGTATGACCTAGAATGTACGTGGAGAGTCTATTCGTCACGAAAGATGACCGTGGAACAAATCGATTTGTAACGCCAAGAAGATGAAGTGGCCATTAGAACTTTTCTCGATTGTAGAAGAAATATATTGGTAGTGAATATGACACCAATTGTCGATATCAGATCAAGCAATTGTTGGGAAGTCTCAGTTAGGAAGATTTTAATGGGAAGATTTAAAGATCTAGTATTTTCTGAGGATTTATAAGGGAAGAACACACTTACCAAGAATCGTTGATTGGGTATCCATTAAAGAGCTGTAATGACAAGAATGCAATACGACGAGATAATCATGTCAAAACTTTTAGAATTTGAATGGACATTCACTTGGAAAGGCGGCGATTCATGGTTTTGAAATTAAGTCATTCTTGGGAATGTATTCGATACAGAATGTGACTTAAAGCAAGGTATCTCAGTATCCATATTTTTAGATACCAATGATGGTAAAGAGTACTGGATGAAGAGAGGAAAATCTATGTTGATATTAATGACTTTGAAAAATAATACGAGTTTAAAATACGAACCTTTGAAGAGATGTGATATGTTTTTGAAATTCTAAAATTTTCAAAAGATAATTTTACAGACATTCTTAATCATCTACACAATCCTCAAAGAATCTCAAATCTTA
>CM028379.1:113739216-113819150 GCA_013146195.2 Codonopsis lanceolata | reverse complement strand
AAAGCTTTGGAACTTTTGAAAAATGGGCTTTCCCAGCATAGGAAAGCTTTGGAACTTTGAAAATGGGCTTTCCCGGCATAGGAAAGCTTTGAACTTTTGAAAATGGGCTTTCCCGGCATAGGGAAAGCTTTGGAACTTCTGAAAATGGGCTTTCCCGGCGTAAGGAAAGCTTTGAACTTTTGAAATGGGCTTTCCCAGCGTAGGGAAAGCTTTTGAACTTTTTGAAAATGGGCTTTCCCCAGCATAGGGAAAGCTTTGAAACTTTTGAAAATGGGCTTTCCATAGGAAAGCTTTTGAACTTTTTGAAAATGGGCTTTCCCAGTAGGGAAAGCTTTGAACTTTTGGCTGGGCTTTCCCGGCATAAGGCTTTGGACTTTTTGAAAATGGGCTTTCCCCAGCATAGGGAAAGCTTTGAAATTTTTTTTTTTTGAAAATGCTTATCCCAGCATAGGAGAAGTGATGATTTTTTTTTTGAAAATGCTTATCAGCATAGAATGATGATTTTTTTTTTGAAAATGCTTATCCCGGCATAGGAGAAGCGATGAATTTTGAAAATGCTTATCGGCATAGGAGAAGCGATGAATTTTTATTTTATTTTATTTTTGAAAATGCTTATCAGCATAGGAGAAGCGATGATTTATGAAGTGTTGTGGCGAGAATGATGTCGATGATTGGCTTGTGTAGCTTTTGATGATCTTTGAGGATCTTTGGGAAGTGATCCTTGGCGAGATGTCAGTCGAACATTTACATGCTGATGCGGCAGAAGACCTGATAAGATGTAGTAAAAGGATGCAAACAAAAGATGCAAGCATGCGAATGCAATTTTTTTCTTTTCTTAGAAAAAGGACTTTTGAATGTGCATGTGTATCATTCATTCTTAAACATGTTAAGACAAGATAAGGCAAGGTGATGTAAATGTAATATAAGAGCTTGAGATGTGGCTTACGGTTGGCTTTGAAGAGTTATGAATATAGGAGTTGATGGTGATATTTGAGATGAGGTGAGTGAAGTTTAGGGTTGCTTTTTTTTTGGTCTTTTGACTAGTGCATCATTCAAAAGAATTCAATCAAGATTAGTAAATCTACTAATCGATGCCTGGAGGGGCCACTTTCTTTTTTTCTTTGCTTTGCTTTTTTTTTGTGTTTTTTGTGCTCTAACTTTTGCTAACCGCCCTTCGGGTTTTCAACCTAGCGAGCTTTTACCTTATAGGGAGCGGTCTTTCAATGCATGCGAAGATAAGCTTGTTTTGAAGGATCATGCCTTTGTAGTTTCTTCGTTTCTTGAGGTAGAGATGAAATGGCCAGTACATACGGAGATGATGAGTCTTTATGTATCAATGAGTTTGTGGGAGAAGCCAGGGATGAATTTGATCAACCAAATTGCATGATGGGAATGTTCTGGAAATTAACTAAGGACAGCCCAGACAGGACTCGATTTGGAGAGACTTTTTGTGGGAGATAGAAATAGGTATGCTCGGAAAGAGGATGACTCTAATGGACAAAAAGAAGAGACATGATCCAGAGTTTATCGCCAAGTATCATGAGTTTCATGGACCCTACTTAACATTTATCTTTTGATAATTTCATGTGTCTTTAGCAAGGAGTTCCATCTTGGACCCAGATCACGTTACAACCGATTGAAACAGAGCTATAAGTTGCAACTAGGTTGGGGTGTAGTGTTTAAGTGTTTGGGATGGATTAGCTTTTAGGGTTGAGGATTTGATTGGCCTCTGATTCAAAGGTATTTTGGGCTGTGGATTTTTTTTTTTTTTTTTGAAAGGCGGTCAGAAGGGACCATTGGCTGGCTTTTTAGGTCAGGTTTGGATAGAAAGTTGGTTTTTGGACCCGGTTGTGGATATGGTTGGGAGGTCGGCTTTTGGTTGTGGGCTTATGGGTGTGGTCCAAGAGTGATTGATCTTTTTCCTTCTTTTTTTTTTGTGAGCGAGAGATTTTGAGGAAGTTGTTCAGGAGAGACTTCTTTCTTTTCTTTTTCTCTCTCTCTCTCTCTTTTTTTTTTTCTTTTTTTTGTTGACCTCTCGGAGCAATTTGGGAGAGTGTTTGAAGAGATATCTGTCTTCTCTCTCTCGGGATAAAAGAAGGTTGTCACTCTTGGTGGATGTGTATATAAGGGTGAAACAGCCCCAGTTTTGGGAAGTTGGATCTCAGGGATGGTTAGGCTTTGGTATGTGGTTGATTTGTTCAGATATTTGGAAGAGGTTTGGTGTATGGTTGGAAGCCCCTAGTGTACCATTTAATAGCTCGGCCGCAATGAGTTGAAGATGACCTTTTTTCCAAGACAGAAGGTTGCTTCATCGAAAAATTTTTTTAATGGTTTGTGGGTCCATATTGCGAAATGACTCATTATCAACCCGTGTAGTTTTATCATGTTTTTACATGAGTTGATTCGTCATCATCATCCTTTTTTTTTACAAATACTTTGGTGATATGTGCTCAGAGATCAAGAAGAAAACTTAACAAGCTAATAAAGGAGAAGCAAGAATTTACCAGACTTGAATGTCGAGATGGATACCTTTGGAAAGCTCGATCTGAGGACTCGATTGGACTTTTGAAAGAATGGAGACCAAATGGACTGGTGAGCACACTTTGCAAGGATGGGCCGTAGGCATCAATATGGGCAAAAGAGATACCCCTGGGTTTGAAAGCCCCTAGTCTTGAATTGTTGCTTATGATCCTGGAGTCGGCCTTTTCTGGATTTCCTGCCTTTCCAGATTTTTCTGCCTTCTTGGCTTTCCCAGCTTTCTTTTCTTCTCTGGCTCCCTATCGGTCCTGCACCTTTTTTTTTCTTCTTCTTTTTTTTTTGTTTTGTTTTTGTTTTTTTTGTTTTTTTTTTGAAGTGGTACCCCCTGACATCTCGAAGTAGGGTTCACTAAATTTTTTTTAATCAAGAATGACTGATGCACTTATCAGCTGGTGATAGCAATTGAAAATAATGGTGAGGGGGGGAGATTTCCTGTCTTTACATGTTTTGGGAAGCAAAAGACAACACATAGAAAAAAAAAACCTTTTTTTTTTTTGAAATGATTTTTGAAGAGTAAATCAAAGCATTTGACCGAACCCGAGGCGCCACGCTCCTCATTTCGAGGCTCAGGTCATCGTAGTTCAACTCTGACAGAAAAATTTTCATTTTGCTAATCTTTTTTTTTTTTTTTTGAATTTGAAAGAATAGAGACTTTTTTTGTTTAGAGAACGAATTCCTTTTTTTTTTAATCTTTGAAATGAGATGTATCGATTACGCACTGGGCGCCTTCTTAGGAGAGTAAATGATATTAGTTAAAAATTTCATTTGTCACCGCAAAATTGTTAGTGGTACCGAAAGAAACAACAAAGATCCTGAATCTATGAAAAGTGACACTGAATTTGAAAAAGGTTGTTTCCTGAAGATTTTATTTGACAAGAGGAGATTTAAAGGAAAAAGCTTTCTGGAGGTGTACAAGAAGGTATGCTAGGGTCTCTTTCACTTTTTATCAAAAACAATTATGGGTGCGGCTTCTCAATGATTTTATCATCGATAAGGTCTTGGATATCATTCCTGAGTGAGAAGCATTTGTCGGTGATATGACCACTGGATTGGTGGTATTCACAATACTTGTTGCGGCTCCATTTGGCGTAATGGATTTGGAGGTTCATAGTTTTCAAGGGGCTTAAGGACTCCTTGTGCTGTTAACCCTTGTAGTATCTGTGACATTGGGGCATTCAATTCATCGAAGTGCCTTTTGTTTCCTTTGTGAGGCCCTATGAGACTCTTGTTGGTATTACTGCTTCCTTCAACAGAATTGGCAGATTTGTTTGCCCCATGTGTCCTTGGCACATCACTGTATTGTTCATTCAGGGTTTTTTCTATAGTATTAACTCCTGTAGATTCTTCCTCTGATCCAGAATGGCAGAACGAACTTGGAGGTGCACCAATTTCTAGGGTTCCTTTGCGTATATCTTCATCAATGCGACTCCAATCTCCACTATTTCTTTGAAATTGCTATAGGAGATATCGCATGTGCTCCGTAAATGGGCTGGAGGTTTTTGATGAACATTCTGCATGATTCAGCTGGATCAGGTCTGTCCAAAGTCTGGGCGACTTTATCCTTCCATCTGGCTGCAAATTCTGCGAATGTTTCATTTTCCTTTTGGGTGCATGCCTCAAGTTCCCTTTTATTTTCAGTGGTGGTATTATCTTTGTACCTTTCTAGGAACCCTTCAGCGATTTGGTCCCAAGTGTCCATGGTGCTATCATCCGCTAGCACATTAACCATTGCTTAGCGCCCTATCAAGGTGAGGTGAAAATTGGAGGCCATGGCTTCAAACTAGCCCCTCTTGATTGCATGCCAAGAGAGTAAGATTTTAGGTGGGAGATAGGGCATCCAGTCCGCCGAATTTTTCTATGTCAGGCATTTTGAAATTTGGGGGTAGCATGGCTGAAGGTTTCAGCGTTAATGCCTTCATAGAAAATTTTTCTTTGTCCAGAGCTTCGAGCATCATACTTTTCAGGTTCTCCATTTCTGCTTCCATTTTGGTGGGAGGGGGAGTTGGATTTTGGTATATGCTGGTAGGACTAGGAAAGGCTGGGTTAGTTTCTGGCTGTGGTATTTGGTAAGGATTTTGAGGAGGCGTTTGGTAAGGGTTCTGGTAAGGATTTTGGTTTTGGGTAGGATGAGGATTTTGGGTTGAATAGGAATTTTGGGTTGGATATGGATTTTGGGTTGGATATGGATTTTGGGTTGGATATGGATTTTGGATTGAATAGGAATTTTGGGCTGGATATGGATTTTGGGCTGGATAGGGATTTTGGGTTGGATAGGAATTTTGGGTTGGATATGGATTTTGGATTGAATGTGGATTTTGGGTTGGATAGGAATTTTGGATTGAATATGGAGGAGAGGATGGGTAAGGTTTGATATTTGGGTAGTAGGGATTTGGTGGAGGATTTGGATTTGGAGTAGTGGCAGTATTTGGCGGGTTAGTGTTTGGCTGAGAAATTGGGTTTGGAGGCACATGGAGGGTTGATGCTTCCTGTGGGACTGCAGGGGAAGAGATTACCTCACCACTGGATTTCAAGCTTTGTATCAGATTTGCCATTTGGCTCATTATACGATCAGTCGTTGCACCCAAATTTTGGTCTAGCCACTGCTGCATTGCCGGAGTTGGAGCATACCCCGGAGCCCCCAGATCTGCACTCCATGGCGGATCGTTTCACTTTCGCCGCCATACTGCTCGGATCGTACCCTCCGAATCAAGCCGCCTTTATCTCGATCTGCTTTCGATACCCTCGCTCGATTTACTTGATTCCGTATCAATCGGCCAAGATCTTGCTCGCCTTTCCAAATTCGGGCCAGGTTTCTGGGGAAAATGGGTTTGGTATCAGAAGGCTGGCTGAAGGCTTTTCTGGGCTTGGAGTACAGTGTGCCTTTATTAGTATATTTTATTATTTATTATTTTTCCTACAAAATGACCGGATAAGCACCTGCTTAATTTTGACAGTCTCAGGACTTTTCCTGGAACAATGGATTCTTTTTCCAGAGTATAGGACCAACGTATTCCACCTGGCTTTCGACTCCCCGAGATCGGACTGATCCCAGGCGAAGGGCCTATACTCTTTCCGGGATCCACCATTCGAAATGATCTAGGTCGAGCATTTGGAAATAATAAATCAGCCCCAGTGTTTTTTTTTTGACTTGCGCATTTTTTTTTTGACCTGCACAAATCTTTTTTTTTTTGACTTGCGCACACATTTTTCTTTTTGACTTGCGCACATTTTTTTTTGACTGGGCTGACCCACAATTTAAAATGCAAAAACCGGTCGGTCTTTGAAGTGTCCTGAAAATCTATATGCAGTCTAACGTTGGCTCATGCAGGGGGTAGGCTGGCTATGGTGTAGGGTAGCAGTTCGGAATATATTTATATGCATGTGCACATGTGTGCGGTATCTAAAAAGAAAAAAAAGTTTTTTTTTCAGATATAGAAATAGAAAATAAAACAGATATAGCTTGTCTTGCTGTTATGTATGGATTTTCTCGGCTTTTTAGCTTAAGCGCGAGCAAGCAAGCATACCATCAAGAAATAGAAAGAAAAGCGGGGAATCTATCTATTTTTTAGAAAAATGGGTCCTAATCCCCAAAATAAAATGACAGAATGAATGCATGCATATATATATTATTTTGCAAAATGAAAATAAAGCAGAATGAAATAATATAAGGCCGAAAATGAAAAGATTTTAAAAATAAAGCCCCGGCCCTTTTGTTGTGCTGCCCGGAAATAAAAAGAAACATTACATATATATTATATATATATATATATATATATATATATATATATATATATATATATTTTTTTGATTTTTTTTTGAAAAATACGAATATTTTCAAGTATATCCGTAACAGTGTTTGAAATGAAACTGCTGCAAGATGGAGGATCATATCCACAAATATAGACACGGATGTTAAAGGAACGCAATATTAGACTGTTTTAAATTAATATAACAAGCATACTTTAGCCAGAAACAAAAGAAAAAAAAGTTTTGGTTAATGAGTCTAGCCCTCCATTTTTATTTATTAAAATAAAAACGATCTCCCCAGCAGAGTCGCCACTGTGGGTTCCCGGGAATGTTGCTCCCGCGCCCGCGCCCTTGGATAGGGGTGCGCGTCCGTGCGGATGCGGTGACATCCATCGCCCTGCTCCACCTCCCTTGTTTAGGGAGGACGAAATCAAAAGTGCGGGAGGAGTGTCGTCGAATAGCGTTGGAATGCGCCTCGGTTGCCTTTAGTGGATTTTTGATCCAATATGGGAGCTTTGAGTTTTCTATGTCAAGTTATCCCTTTTTAGGGGATATCCAGATATGGAAGGAAAACATCACCTTCCATTCCCATTTTCCCTTGTTTAGGGAAAACGTGAAAGTGCAAGGAAGGAATGTTGCAGCGCCCCCACTATGGATTTTATGAAAATAGCCTTATGGCCTATTTCGGATCACTATGAGTGCTTTGGGTTTTCTACGTCAAGTTATCCCTTGTTTAGGGATACCAGACATAGGAATACATCACCTTTCCATTCTCATTCTCCCTTTTTTAGGGGAGAACGTGAAAGTGCAAAGAAAGATGTTGCGAGGCCCCACCGGATCCAAAATGTTTTAGAGTCGCCATCTTTATTTTAAGGCAAAAATAAAGCAAAACCGTAAAAAGAAAACCGAGATAAGAGAAACGGGTTCGAGGAGGCTAAGTTACGAGTTGGGAAGGTGCTAGGCACCCAACTCGCCCTTTCGGTCTCAAAACGGTTTTTGGCTAAAGTATGCTTTTTGTTATATTTATTAAACAGATAAATAAAGCATTAACTGCCTACAAATACATCCATTACATCTATATTATTTACTGGACTTGCAACACTCTTTTACTCTTTTAAACAAACAATTACAAATATACTTGAAAATATTTGGCCATAGTAACGGCTACATTTAGTATTATTTCCTAACAAAATCCGGCAAAGATAACCGCTATATATTGATATTGAACCGGACTGGAAATAATACATTTACAAATAGAGACTTTACTGAATAAATAAAGTAAATAATTACAAACTTATCTAAAAACATTTTGCCATAATAACGGCTACATTTAGTACTATTTCCTAATTAAATCCGGGCAGCACAACTGCTTATATGGCTACATTGGGCCGGACTGGAAATAATACTTTTACATAGGAATGAAAGACTTTAAAAATAAAAACTTACAGACAACGAAAGGGTGTGCTCGCTCTGTCCCTCGGGGAGAGAGAGTTTTTTGTTGTTGTTGAAGTTGTGTGTTGTGTGTTGTGTGAATTTGGGCGCGGATCGCCTGAAAGTTACTTTTCGGCCTCGGGATCGGGCGGGGTGCTTGTGTTTGGTTGTTTGTTTGACTGGAAATAGGCTGAAATCGGGCAGAGTAACGGCTTATCTCTGGCTGTTTGGCCTTTTAAATCGGGCAGAGCAACTGCTCTTTCCACGATTTTTGGACCGGGGAAAAAAGGGTGGATACCTAGCTGGGGGGCTAAGGTACACTTCTACCGGTTGGATTTGTGTTTGGAGGAGGTTTGGCAGGGTTTCGAGGCTTTGGAGGTGATCTCTCACTATCTCACACCGCTCTCTAATTCTCCAACGTAACGTTAACGCGGAGAAGCTTTACGAAGAAATATGTGCTGAAATGAGGAGCCGGCCTTCAGTATTTATAGGAGGATTTAGGGACATCGGTGGAATTAAAATTCCTTCATCTCGCTCCTTTTGATTGTACACCGCGCTAGATGGATTGTGCTTTGCGGCAACTGTGCGCTGAAGGAAAGCTGTTTGGGCGCCACTATATAGAGTTTTGGGCGCCATGCCCAAATTGGATGGGAGCCACGCCCATTTCTTCTTTTGTGCTTCAAATGATTGTACCCTGCGTTGGAAAGATTGCATTTTACGGCAGAACGTTGCATGAACAGTGACCGGGGAGCAATTTGGGCTCCAACCCCCTCCAAATTGGGCGCCATGCCCAAATCAATGGATGGCCATGCCCAATTTTCAAACCTTGATCATTTTGAACACTTTAGTCCCTGCAATTTGTCCTTTTGCGCATCCTGCTTTGTCCTTTTGCACTTTTGACCATGTAACTTGACATTTGTTAATGTTTTAACAGGTCTTGATATTTTATGTCATGTCACATACCAGGGGTACGAAATTGGGGTGTCTACACCCCCCAGCTAGGTATCCACCTTATTTCCCCGGCCCAAAAACCATAAAATAAGCCGTTACTCTGCCCGAGTAAATAGGCTGAAATCACCCGAAATAAGCCTTTATTCCGCCCAACCAAATAAGCCAAAACCACCACAAATAAGTCGTCATTCTGCCCGAGTGAGTAAGCCAAAACCACCACAAATAAGCCGTCACTCTGCCCAAATCACAGCAGCAGCAGCAATAAAAGACTCCCTCTCCCGAGAAGGACAGAGCGAGCACACTCCGCTCTAAAAGGTAATAGTCTTTAAGGGCGTTTTATTTATAAAGTTGTTATTTAAAATCCGGCCCAATGTAGCAATTATAAGCCGTTGTGCTGCCCGGATTAGATTAGGAAATATTATGTAAAAGAGCCGTTATAATGGCCAAATGTTTTTAAATATATTTGTAATTATTGTAAGGAAATGGCTGCAAGTCCGTAAATAATGTAGGCACTGATGTATTTGTTTTATTTTCCTATCTTTTAATGCTTTATTCATTTGCTAAATAAATATAACAATAAGCATACTTTAGCCAAAAACTATTTTGAGACCGAAAGGGCGAGTTGGGTGCCTAGCACCTTCCCAACTCGTAACTTAGTCTCTAAACCCGTTTTCTATCTCTGGTTTTCTTTTTTTTCTGGTTTTGCTTTATTTTGCCTTAAAATAAAGATGGCGACTCTAAAACATTTTGGATCCAGTGGGGCCTCGCAACATTTTTCCTTGCACTTTTCCGTTTTCCCCTAAAAAAGGGAAAATAGAATAGAAAGGTGATGTATTCCTATATCCTGGTATCCCCTAAACAAAGGATAACTTGATGTAGAAAACCCAAAGCACCCATAGTGATCCGAAATAGGCCATAAGGTTATTTTCATAAAATCCATAGTGGGGGCGCCGCAACATTCCTTCCTTGCACTTTCCCGCTTTCCCCTAAAAAAAGGAGGATGGGAATGGAAGGGTGATGTATTCCTATATCCTGGTATCCCCTAAAAAAAGGGATAACTTGACATAGAAAACCCAAAGCTCCCATATTGGATCAAAAATTCACTAAAGGCAACCGAGGCGCATTCAAACGCGCTATTCTGACAGCACTCCTCTCGCACTTTTGATTTCGTCTTCCCCTAGAAAAGGGAGGGTGGAACGAGAGCAATGGATGTCCTGAATCTGCACGTACGCGCACCCCTATCCAAGGGCACGCGGGGCGCGGGAGCATTTCCCGGGAACCCACACTTGGCATCAGGATTGTTTTGACATTTTATTCAAGCCAAAAAAATAAAAAAATGCTGATGTCAAGGCTTGGCATCAGGGCTGTTTTTACAATTTATTCAAGCCAAAAAATAATCAAAAAAAGCTGATGCTAATGCTTGGCATCAGGACTGTATTTACAGTTTATTCAAGCAAAAAAAAAATCAAAAAATCCTGATGCCAAGGCTTGGCATCAGGGTTGTTTTTACAATTTATTCAAGCCAAAAAAATTCAAAAAAAGCTGATGTCAATGCTTGGCATCAAGACTATTTTGAGAGTTTATTCAAGCCGAAAAAATTCAAAAAATGATGATGCCAAGGCTTGGCATCAGAGCTGTTTTGACAGTTTATTCAAGCCAAAAAAAATTCAAAAAAAAAGTTGATGCCAAGGCTTGGCATCATGGCTATTTTGACAGTTTATTCAAGCCAAAAAAAATCAAAAAAAGCTGATGCCAAGGCTTGGCATCAGAGCTGTTTTGACATTTTATTCAAGCCAAAAAAAATTAAAAAATGATGATGCCAAGGCTTGGCATCAGAGTTGTTTTGACAGTTTATTCAAGCCAAAAAAATTCAAAAAATGATGATGCCAAGGCTTGACACCAGGGCTGTTTTGAAAGTTTATTCAAGCAAAAAAAAAATCAAAAAATGTTGATGTCAAGGCTTGGCATCAGGACTGTTTTTACAAATTATTCAAGCAAAAAAAATTCAAAACAATCTGATGCCAAGGCTTGGCATCAGGGCTGTTTTGAGAATTTAGTCAAGCCAAAAAAATTCAAAAAATGCTGATGACAAGCCTTGACATCAGCACTGTTTTGAGAGTTTATTCAAACAAAAAAATTCAAAAAATGCTGATGCCAAGACTTGTCATCAAGGCTGTTTTGAGAGTTTATTCAAGCCAAAAAAATTTAAAAAAAACTGATGCTAAGGCTTGACATCATGACTGTTTTGACAATTTATTCAAGTAAAAAAAATTCAAAAAATACTGATGCCAAGGCTTCACATCAAGGCTGTTTTGACAATTTATTCAAGTAAAAAAATCAAAAAATGCTAATGCCAAGGCTTGGCATCAGAGTTGATTTGACAATTTGTTCAAGTAAAAAAAATCAAAAATGCTGATGTCAAGGCTTGACATTAGGGCTGTTTTGAGAGTTTATTCAAGCCAAAAAATAAAAATAAAAAAAAAGCTGATGTCAAGGCTTGACATCAGAGCTATTTTGACAGTTTATTCAAGCCAAATAAAAAATTAAAAATAAAACTGATGTCGGCTTGGCATCATGACTGTTTTGAAAATTTATTCAAGCCAAAAAAAAAATGTTGATGCCAAGACTTGGCATCAGAGCTGTTTTGAGAGTTTATTCAGGACCAAAAAAAGCTGATGCCAAGGCTTGGCATCAAGGCTATTTTGATAGTTTATTCACGCCAAAAAAATTCAAAAAATGTTGATGCAAAGGTTTGGCATCGGGGCTGTTTTGATAGTTTATTCAAGCAAAAAAAAATCAAAAAATGCTGATGCCAAGGCTTGGCATCAGGGCTGTTTCGAAAGTTTAGTCAAGCCAAAAAAAATTCAAAAATGTTGATGCAAAGGCTTGGCATCAACATTGTTTTGACAATATATTCAGGACCAAAAAACCTCAACATTTTACGATAACAGAACAAAATACACTAACACAAACATGGAATAAACATAAACATTTAATTATCACATTTTCAAACAAATTTGTCATTGTTTTTTTGTTATCCCTTTTCAAAATAAATGTTTCAGCCATCTTTACCATATATTTATCAGCATCAATACTATTAGGAATCATTTGTCCTCTTAGCAAACATTCAATTAAAGAACATACAAAAACACCACTATCTTGTGTGTAGTCATTTTGTTGTGGTGATTTTTCAAATCTCCCAATGCTGCATTTGAATTTAAGCTTGTTCAGATCCTTGTATTGTCCATGAAAGAAATCCATAAGTTTTTTCATTTTGCGTTCAATATAATTTACGTACAGAGGAAAGAAACAATAAAACTTAATCTAAAGACATTACTTAAAAGACAATACTAATAAAACTAAATACATTACTAATAAAACTTACAAGAATTCTAGCCCTCTTCAAATGCCAATCATTATTGGCTGTTGAGTGTATGCATGAGTTGTATAATGTCAATCTCATGTCACCTTCAGAAAATACAAGTAGAGTCCAATGATCGGAGACCCCTGAATTTATATTACCTTGCCCTATTGTGTTTATAGGAAAAATAAGAATCTCATACCCCATTGCTTCTTTAAATCTATTATCAATTGCTTGAACCAGCAAATCAGAAAACCAATCATTACTCTTAATATTTGCAGCATACACCTAATAATAAATAAAAAAAAGAAAATAAGAAGCCATATATTAATTTTTAAACACATAAAAGACAATTTCTTACCCAACAACAAGGATAAAAAATAGTGCCGTATTTGATATAACTAAATTCTTTGGAGATAATTTGTTCACACATTACAAACCATGCTTCTATGTGATGCACAAAAGAAAAATATTTATTTGATATTATACACAAGAAAAAAGATTAAAAATAATGGTAAACAAGTAATGTACGTACTTTATCTTCTAACTTATCAGTCAAGATTGGTAGAATGTCATGCATCAAAATCACTGATTTGATCTCTCCACCAGTATATAATTTTGTTCTGCATAAGACAAATTTTATTAAAAAAAAACTCATTGAAAAATAATCTTAAAAGTAATATAAAACACCATGTGTTTTTACAGTTTTTTCAAGCTTAAAAACCTCATCTAGTTTCTACTGTCAAGGTCAGACATCAGGACTATTAAAACAGTTTTTTGCAAGACAACAAACCTCAACAGTTTATGCTACTAAGGATTGGCATCATTACTATTAAAATACCATTACAAATTCTGTGAGTTAGGTTTACTTACTGCATTTTGTCTACTGATTTATCATAGATTTGCTAAGTAGCTCTCTTGCTTCCACTGAAAGAATCTTTAAAGCTGAAATCACTTTTTCAATTTCTGTAACTTTTTAAATTATTTTTCTTCTTTCAATTTTTTTCTCACGTGATGATCCAACACACTTCTTCTTACGATCAACACGACCATGAACTCTTTTTGCAAGTGTAGAGCCTTTTTCATTAACAGAAGAATCTTCATGACGAGACGAATGACTAACAAAGTCGTCCATTCTATAGATGTCTTTCAAAACAGAATTAATATTATCTATAGTATCTGCCTTCAAATGAATAGCCTTGTTCATTTGAATTTCTTCTTCCAACTCTAATACCTTCTTCTTCAACATTGAATTTTCTGTTTGAACTTCAATAAGCTTCACATGAAGTTCAGATATTGGTGACAACTCAGAAGATAACGTTAGAGTATCTTTTGACTTTTGCGAAACTTATACCTGATCTTTTAGTCTATCTATCTCAATATCTTTCAATTGAATAATATGATCTTTTTCAGCAATAGTCTCTTTGAGGCCATCAATTGTTGACAAAAACCCTTTGATGTCAATATCATTCGATTGTATAATATGCTCCTTATCAGACAAAGTCTCTTTGAGGCCATCAACTGTAGAGATAATCTCAATTCATCTCAGACTTCAACTTATTTATTTCATTTTCTCTATCTTTCCTAAAATTGCTTTCAATTGTCTCTATACCATCAGAAACCTACAAAAAAAATCATGAAACAAAAAACTTTCAATCAATATATCCAATTTCTGTTGCCAACCCTAGGAATCATCAAAATTGTTTAAGCTATTATTATGACTATCCCAAAAAGAAAGGCATCAAAAATTCTATCAATATATACACAATTTTTTCAAATAAAAAAACCATATCCAGTCTCTATAAGAGAATATAATATATTTAATATATATTATATTTATAGTATTAGTAAATATAATATATATGTAATATATTATAATTATCTTTAGATTTACTTTCCTAATTTACTTGTATTTAGGTTTCCTAGTTCCTCTTGTATTTAGGTTTCCTAATCCCTCTTGTATTTAGACTCTCTAGGTTAAACTTGTGTAGCAAGTATTGTACTCCTATAAATATGTTCACAATATTAATAGAAAGGTCATGCCATTATTCCTAAACTTTTATTAGTTTCTACATGGTATCAGAGCGTAGGCTTGCTTTGAGCACTCTAATTTCTTCAAAGTAACAGCGCCGGAGGCACGACCCGGCCAGTTAAGGCCAGGAGCGCATCGCCGGCAGAAGGGACGAGACGACCGGTGCACACCGTGAGGCGGACCGGCCGACCCAACCCAAAGTCCAACTACGAGCTTTTTAACTGCAACAACTTGTCTTCCTCGGAAGACCCAGCTCGCCGACCCCTCCCTCACCAGCTCGCCGCTTATCACCCTCTCATTTTTCAACTCGCACATTGTCCGCATATTCTTCACAAGATTTGTCTCTCCTAACGGTGATCCATCTTGCGGGAGCATATAAGAGAATATAATATATTTAATATATATTATATTTATAGTATTAGTAAATATAATATATATGTAATATATTATAATTATCTTTAGATTTACTTTCCTAATTTACTTGTATTTAGGTTTCCTAGTTCCTCTTGTATTTAGGTTTCCTAATCCCTCTTGTATTTAGACTCTCTAGGTTAAACTTGTGTAGCAAGTATTGTACTCCTATAAATATGTTCACAATATCAATAGAAAGGTCATGCCATTATTCCTAAACTTTTATTAGTTTCTACAGTCTCTGCTGCCAATGCTAGGCATCAGGACTGTTTTCATAGTTTTTTCAAGCCCAAAAAACCCCCCATCCAATCTCTGCTGCCAAGGCCAGACATCAGGACTGTTAACAAAGTTTTTCAAGCCAAACCCCCCCCCCCATCTAGTTTCTGCTGCTAAGGATTGACATCAAGACTGTTAACAAAAAATTTTCAAACCTCAACAATTTATGATAACAAAAAAAAGACACTAAAACAAACATGGAATAAACATAAACATTTAATTATCACCATTTCAAACAAATATATACAAATCCTGATGCCTGGGGTTGGCAGTACATAAAACGAGAGGGGTGACTAACTTGTAAATGAATATCTGCAAAATGTTCTTCTTCTATTGGAAAATCAAGCATTGAAATTGTAAAATCATTATCATCTGGATAATGTTGTTCTTCTTCACTACAAAACTCTTCATTAGCTTCGTTATGATCTAGCTGCATATATAAAACAAAAAAATATTTAGACAAGATAGGTTCCATGGCTGAAGTAAAATTTAAGTGTATTTTAATAATATAAACTTACAATATTGGCCATCTCTGAAGCAAGCTTTTTAGAATATAGAGAAGATAAGTTCCATTTAAGGAACTGTGGTGTAGCATCATTGTTTGCTAGGATACAAATGTTGGTTTTCTCACATAAAACATACTGTAATTTGGAATTCAAACAAGATATCAGTAATAAATATATAAAAAATCAAGTTAAAACTATTTTATGATAAAGTTACCATAACTTGCTGGTATCAAAGGCGCACAATTCTCCACATCCATATGTGTCCTCTTCTCCAATCCATTTATCAAACTATTTACTATGTGTTTTGACCAGTTATATTCACAGATCTCATCAATATTCGATACTAGCTGTACATAGGACCATGATATATATGAGTTGTTCTTTGGAAGAAAAAAAAATTGCTAACACCAATAAAGTTATTAAACATGCAACATCCTTCAAATCATCTTCTTCTCCACTACCAATTATTCTACTAATACTACTTTCAATCACATATGACATCAACCTTTCATTAAATTTTTTTTGTTCCAAACTTGTGTGGAAAATGTTTTAAAAGAAACTGAGTTCGATTAATCTTGTAAAGGGAAACATCAATTTCCTTCACCCCATCATTTACACAAAAAACATCCCTTACATGTTCCTCTTCAATTGTAATTTTACTTTTCCCAATAGAAAAATACTTCTTCCCTCCTTTTATAAAACAGTTAACCATTAATAACAATAAGTTTTTATTAATGTTGCAGTATTCATCAGCATTCTTACTTTGAAGTAGAGCTTCAACCAAAATTGCAAAGGTGTCTTCTTCAACATAAGAATTTGCTCGTCACGGATGTTTGTTTTCTTCAAGTGCTGTTTTAATAGAAGCACATTTGATCTTACTCTTCCAGAACCAGTATGAGATTTCTTTGATGTTTTGGCTTTCTTTGAAACTGCATTAGACAATAAAATTTGTTCATATTAATAACTTAAACAATCAGGCATCAGAAAATATCAAATATCAAAAGCAAAAAAATAATAATAACAAACTTCAAACACTATAACTTCTTTATTTAAACCCTAAGAAACTTTGAAAAAAACAATGAATTTCAAACAGCCTATTTATAAACTTGAATGAATAGCATTATCATCGATCACTCTCTATAAAATTCAAAAAACCAAACAGCCTATATATAAAATGTACATAATAAAATAATACTCACATGTTGCACTCGCGACCACTCTCTCTGGTTTCTGTGAAGATGAAACATGTAAAATTTGGATTTCCATTTCCATATTTGTCTTCTTCTCCACCACTCTCTCTGGTTGCTGTGAAGATGAAACAAGTAAAAATTTGGGTTTTCATTTCAAAATATCGTTAATTTTAGGGCTCGTTTTTTGACAAATTTCGTAGTAAGGGTATTCTGATTTTGAATAATCTATTTTTAAAATTTGGTAGTGAATGTATTTTTACTGTATTTGGTGGTTCATTAAATATCTATATTCGTGTATGTAGGAATACAAAAAGCAGGGAAATGTACAAAATTTTGCTAATACCAAACCATGACATCAGGATTTTGGCTCTATGAAAATTTAATGAACCAAATTTTGCTGTTACCAAATTTTCTGATGCCAAGGCCAGACATCAGAAAATATTAATGATTAAATGGATTAACGCTACCGATGCCAAACACAGCATCGAAAAAAAAGCAACTTAAATTGAGTTAACGCTGGATGCTGCTGATGCTTAAGACTTGGGGGGCAGGTGCACCTCTCAACCTTTTTTCTTAATTTAATTTTCACTATGTAAAACGACGCCGTTTTACATAGTGACACCGCTCAACTTTCCCAAATCTAGGGTTACTTCGCACACCTAAAAAATCAAACGGCAAAAGAAGTGAGCGCGGGAGACTGCGAGCGAATACGAGAGAGCGAGTGAGCGTCGAGCGACACCGGAGTCCGGAAGCCGGGAAGTGGGAACGAAGGCTCGAAGCACAGCCGCACAGGCACAGCCAGCCCACAGGCGCACTGCGCACAGCAGACTACTAGCAGTAGCAGAGCTTGACTGCTTCTTTGATTTGAATCTTGAATTTGATTCTTGAACTTGAAGCCGGAAAGCCGGAACTTGGGTGTTGGAAGAGACGAAGTCGAAGACTCAAAGAGGAGAGTGGAGAGTGGAGACTGAGGAGTACAGACTACAGAGTACTCACCGACCGACCGGCGACGGCGACGGGCAGAGTGGCAGACGCAGAGGCCGAGGTAATTTCCTTTTTATGGTTCTCACTTTCTCCAATTCTTCAATCTTCATTCTTCAGTTTCTTCACTTAATTGTTAATCACTTCAAGTCTTCAATTCTGCATTTCTGATTTGTGCATAGGAAATTCCGAAATTAGGAATACCAATTAGTAATTAGTAATTACCAAATATTTTGGGTTCTTCTGTTCTGTTCATGTGGTCAGTGGCAGTGGGCTGTGGGAATTGGGATTGGGATTTCCGGATTTCAGGATTTGTAATTGTCATTTGTGTTTGTGTTGTGGGGTTTTTGACTTTTGATAAAAATCACAAATTGCATAGCAGCATATGTTATGATGATGAATTTGCTGGAAAGTGGAAATTGTGGAAATTGTGGTTGGGGTTTTTGACTTTTGACAAAAATCACAAAATCATTAAAGTCTTTAAGTCTATGTTATGATGAATTTGCTGGAACCAGTAAATATATTTTTGTTATTTTGTGTAGTTGATTAACTAATTTGATAGTTTAATTGATAAATTTGTTGGAATTGTTTATATTTATCCGAAATTAGGGCTTTTGATTTTTGAATTTGACTATTTGAGGTTAAAGTCCGATGAATTTGCTGAAATTTGTTTGTTTGTAATTTTCAAAAAATTTATGTAATAGTATTAATTTGTGACACCGTTGAAGTTTATGTCTGGATCCGCCACTGGTGAAGAGTGGAGGAATTCATAGGAGAGAGTTGCAAAATCACAGGTATTTTCCGTTTCGTTTCTTCGAATTCAAGACGGTGGCAGTTGCTTGTGCAGTTGTGCTACTGCTAGTCTGCTACAGTGCTACTACTTCCTCCCTGGCTCAGTGACTCCCCAGACTCCAGTCCGGCAGTGAGCACTGAGCAGTCCGGCCAGTCTCCAATCCCCATCTGCCTGGTACTCTTATTTATTTGAAATTACTCAAATTAGGGTTTTTGAATATGGGGGGTTTTTGTAGTTAAAAACTTAAATTATTAAATTGTTGATTTAATTGATAATTTTGTATAGGAAAACAAGCTTTGGTATCTTGGAACTTTGGTTGAGCTTATACTGGAGCAATTAGAATGTAAAATTTGATTGTTGGAATTATTTGTTGTTTTGTTGGATTTCTTGAGATTTTTTTTAGCTTATATGGGAAATTAGGGGGTTTTTTATTTAGAAAAAATTAGTTTAACTGTTGTTACTCACCTCATTTACTTGTTTGTGTGTGATTTACTGATTTAGGGAATTTAGTTGTGACTTGTGTGTGTGATGTTTTTAAGAACATTTTGATATGATAAGTTAATGTTAATTTAAGGTTTTTCTGTCTCTTCAACTGGGTCAGAGTGGTTTTGACTTTTGAGGGAATATGAGGAGATTTTTTAAATGAAAATTGTCAGGAGTATTTTGTGTAATAATTAAAAACTTTATTTCTGGATCTGCCACTGGCTATATACTTACTAGTTTTTGATAATTGCTTTTGCTTAGGTTTGAGTACCTTAAACATAGCTGCTAGCCTAATGCTGCCGATGTTGTTTGGCCGACGACAATTTTGCTAATGAAGCTATTTTATGGTTATTTATGGTTGCCTCTCATGCTAGTCTCCGGTTTCTCAGAATTTTTAAACCCGTGTTGGCCCTATGTCTTGATTGCCCCCTTGACTTTCCTAAGACTACCGTCAAACACGCCCATTCCTTTTCCAAATTCAAACAAAAGAAACCCTTTTGGAAAATTAACAAACATGTCAAGAAAAAACCTCATAAAGAAACGGTCGAACCAAAAATTTACACCAGGGATACTGTTGCAAAGATATCTAACATTCTGAGGTATTCGACTTGGGATTCTGCTCAAGAACAGTTAGAAAATCTCAGCATTAGATGGGCTTCTTACACGATCAATCAGGTTCTCAAAACCCATCCACCAATGGAAAAGGCATGGTTGTTCTTCAACTGGGCTTCTAAGCTGAGAGGTTTCAAGCACGACCAGTTTACTTACACTACCATGCTGGATATTTTTGGAGAAGCTGGGAGGATTTCTTCGATGAAATATGTTTTCCAGCAAATGCAAGAGAAGGAGATCAAGATTGATGCTGTTACTTACACTTCACTTTTGCACTGGATTTCCAATGATGGGGATATTGATGGGGCAGTGAAATTATGGGAGGAGATGAAAGATAGGGGTTGTAGTCCAACTGTTGTTTCCTACACTGCTTATATGAAGGTTTTGTTTGATCATAATAGAGTGAAGGAGGCTACTAAGGTTTATAAAGAGATGATCGACTATGGATTCACACCAAATTGTCATACATACACTATCCTAATGGAACATCTTGCTGGTTCTGGTAGGTACAAACTTTCTGTACATATTCTTACTTCTTTTTTTTCTTATTCATCCTCATACTTGCTGTCTTCACATTCCTGGTTATTGTTTGATACTTATTCAGCTACTGCATGTGCTTGAAACGAAGATAAAATCTTATATTGCATGTCTTGGACGGGAAAATGCTAGTGTTTCCTTCATAGTTGTCAAAGGCGAGAGGCGAGGCATCGGAGCCTCAAAGGATCTGGGCGAGTTGATATGCGACTCAAGAAGTTGGGCGTACGCCTTTGGCGACTTTTTTTGAGGTGAGAGGCACCAAAAAGTCGACTAAGGCCCTCGTTGGTTTTTTTTTTTTGTACTTTTTAAGTGGGAAAAGACTTAGGTTCAGATGCACGAAATCAGGTTAACTGTGGCCCAATTAAAGCAGACATTGAATTCAAAAAATAAATAATAGGTGGACTTGTCAAGATAGCACAATTTGGTCCGCATGTGCGGGCACACGAGTAAGTCGGCTAAAGGCAAATTGGATCTTGATTCTTGACGCGCGGGAGGGATGGTTCTTTCTATGCAAGCTTACCCAACACAAGGGAGCCTTTGTATATAAACCATTCAAACCTTTCATATTTTTTAAATGTGGGATAACCCGCTTCCAACACTTCCAATGTCATACTTTAAGCCTCTATAACTTATTCATTTGAAATCCGAATTGGATAGATAAATTTAGTATTCTTCTATGATGCACGGACACGGCCAGGACATGGACACGCCACGGACACAGCGGATACGGCCCCAAATACGTTTTGGGGCCGAATTTGAATTTCCAGAAATATTGGACACGTACACGGACACGGGGTAAGACAATTGGATACGTACCTTTAATTTGGACACTGTTAGGGGAAAGTTATATTGCGCTGTTACTAATCGACCGTCGAATCCCCTCAAATAGAGGCACATCGACTCAAAACGAGCCCTAGCCCACATATCTCCCTCGTCAAAACGAGCCCTAGCCGTCGGAACCTTGCCCTTTCGACCTTCCCTCCCTGCGTAGTGGCTGTGTCTGGGTGCTGCGTTGTGCGCCCATAGTTGAAAAAGGCGTGTGCCTTTTGCGCCAGAGGCGAGAGGCGAGAGGCGAGATGAGGCGAGGGTTTGGCGCCTGGAAAGGTCGACTCCATGCGATGAGCTCCTTTTTTTGCCTTTATCGCCTTTATTGCGCCTTCTGTCGCCTTTTTGCGCCTATGCCTGTGAATGAGGATGATGAAGATTATAGAGATGATTATGAGATAGATTATGTGGATTTTTAGCTTCTTGTTGTTAGTTGTTAATTATTACATTTCATGACTTTAGTTCTCTTTCGCATATCTTTATTTTCATTTGCTTTAATGACTATTTATTTTCTTATTTGGAATTGAAGTTGAGTTCATCTATTGCTTTGGAATTTCAACTATGAATGTTGAAATTTGTGTTATTAATATTATGTTGTTAACTTAGTTTCATCATCATGACATGTTTTATTGAGATTTGTTATGTTATATATATATATTTATTAATTTTTCCTTAATATTTGTTCCGTGAGCACCTTTTTGCGCCTCGTCTCTTGCCTCAAATTTTGACCTGCCGCCCGCTTCTCGCCTTCCGCTTTTTTCAACTATGCGTGCGCCTCTCTCCCTTCAATTCGAACTTCGAAGCCTCGAACTATCCGTTGATCTGTTCTCTGTTTCTCTCTTCTTTGTCTTCAATTTCAATGTGTCTCTTCTCTCTTTTCGATATTTGTTGAGGTTTGTGACTTGGTAATGTTTTGTGAATACTGGAAGGAAGGGTTTCCTTAAGATACTTTATATGTAAATATGTAATAATTAATAAGAAAGACTTTCTTATTAATTATTATAAAAAAAATTATGCTATGTTCTGATTTTTGTAAAATTTGAATACTCTGATGAGTTTTTAAATATTACTTGTTATAAAATTGAATTATAAATTAAATGTTACTTGTTATAACAAAATTTTTAATAGGAAGTATTTATTTTGTAATTATAGTTTTTAATATTTATAATTTAGTCCTTATATTTTCAATATTTACATTTTGATATTATATTTTGAATATTTACACATTACCCCCTCTACCCGTGTCCTATATTTTTTGAAAATTGCGTATCCCTGTGTCCCGTGTCCGCGGATCCGTGTCCACGTATCTGTGTCTGTGCAACATAGGCATTCTTATGTTTTTATGGAGAAGAACATAATTCCACAATTACCCTAGACATTACATAAATGACTCTCAAATAAATTAGTGCCTCTAACACTTAGTTTCATGTATTATGCTCACTTATAAAATGTTTTGTTGATATTTGTTAAGTTATATACTTCTATGTATTTTTCCTTAGTATTTTTTCCCGTGAGCACCTTTTTAGCGCCTCGCCTCTCGCCTCAAATTTGGACCTATCGCCTTTTTGGCGCCTCTCGACTTTGACAACTATGGTTTCCTTTAATTAAGTTCCATTCATTATTTAATCTAAGACCTTTCCATCTGGCCATGAAAGTGATTTAGTTTTTGAATGAAGAATTAATCCATTTGTCAGCTTGTGCTAATTGAAGGAAACTCTTAGGCATTGGCATTCTGCCTTCATAACCATTCTCATCTCATAGATCCCGATGTCAGGTAGGATTTGGGAGACTAAACCCAGCCATTGTACTGGAATTGTTGCTCATCTAGCTCAGATTTTAAGGTAATTTTGCCAGAATTCCTATTCTAAGGCATGCATTATATGCTCCCAAACATAGCATGAGTCTGTTTTACTGTTTCTTCAATGTCTTTTTCTCTCTGCTTGTTTACATGCATCCAACCAATTCTTTTAGTTAAATTAGTAATTTTAAATATCAAGTCAGCCATATATAAACAGGAGCACGCCCTCTTGACTGATTCAACCTATCAAAACTAATATTGTCAAACATGAACCTTTACACCTTCAACTTATCAAAAGTCAAACATTTACGGATTTTTTTTTCTTTTTCAAAAGTTCTCCATCTTGAGTGCGTGATTGTACAGGGATTTTTCAACAATTTTCTACAATATGTAATAGGAAGGGCACATTTGAAAGAGACAATGTTGCAGTACAATTTGAAAGGAAAGAGAGAACATTTATAGTTAAGTATGCTCTATTTTTTCTGTTTTGAAGGTAGGTCCTCAACTCATCATTATTTCCAAAGTATTGTCTGCTGCTGCTGATGCCTCCACATCCCACATTATAATTAAAAAGAATTAGGCGTGTGACAGGAGTCAGAATTGTTTGACTTTACTGATTAAAGTATATCACTTAATTTGTGAATGTGGAATTAGAATGGGAAAAGCTTAACCTGAATTTCTTTTGGTAACTAATAAGTCTTCTTTGTATGGCAAGATGAGAGTCGTGAAAGCATTTTCACTCTGGTTACAGAGTCAATGGAGAATGGTTAAAGCAATAGGGTTGTTCCTAGATGTTTATAGTTTGTGTTTGGCTTGGTATTTTTACTACTATGTTAGATTTACACCATTCCCCACAAGTTGAGTTTGACTAGTTTTGTTTTGGGAATCTGTTTACTTTTGAATCTGGCTTTGTACTTTGATCTCCAACTGCATAAAATCGGACGTTTCAGAATTTAATGGAATGATTATGCTTTACGAAGTCTGGTCTAGTCAGAGGGATGGACAGACACGATGATTTTATTTACTTTCAATTTGTATCTTCTCTAAATAAGTTAAGTATTTAGAGTATGTAAGTTTGGGAGATATTGTCCCCATCTTTGTTAAGAGGAAGATGCATTAACTTTTCCCTCTGTTGAGGCTTTGATGGCGACAAAGTCGATTTAGACCAATTTCATTCCTGTATAAAAAATATATATCTTTGAGTTGATTTAATATGAATTCATCCATACATATCTTAGCTGTTAATCCTATTTTTTTTTGATAAGTTAATCCGAAAAATTATTGAATTTAATCCCTTATTTTACAACAATATTACACTTTATCCCACTAGGTCTAGTGATTTGGCATTGAATGAACACAAAAAATGAAGACATGGATTCATGTGGCTGACTCCAAGTTTTAGGGACAAAGGTTGAATTGAGTAAGTTTTGTCATATAGTTGAATTGAGTAAGTCACGTCTTGTGTATACTTATACTTTACAAAGCCAGATCTCCTGGGTCAAATCAATCAGCTTGGAATTTGGAAATCATGCTTAACCAAAGGAGTAATTAGGAAGCTTTGTCACAATAAAGCTGATAGGTGGTTGAGACATTCAAGTTACCGATGGCCGAATTGAAGTATAGTTTTGTATGATCTGATAGAAACAATTTCTTATATCTGTTTCGGGCTTTATATATATGTGTGTGCATAAATATGTATGTATGTATGTATGTATATATAAGCATATGTCAAGGATGTCCTTATGAATTGCAGAAAAAAAAAAGGAATTGCAAATGTATGGATAAGCGAGTATATATGTTGATCAGGTACATCCCGAGGCAACATGTAGGATGTTTTCAAATATCTCCGTGCCCAAATGAGTTGTATTTGAGGTTCACTTACATGAATTCAAATGAAACATACTTTTTTTTCTCAAATTTATAGTCCACGTGATACTAACTATATCTGAGATCAGTTTAATCTATAATATTTCTTTCTTTAATGTTCTTAAGCATTAGTATTTAGGAGTATTAAATACACACTTTTTTTTTTTGGCTTGCACATTCAAATTTACATTCTTTCTCTGCTGTAGTAATGTATGATGTATCCGGTGTGCTTCTATTTACTCTTTTGAACTTGGGAAGTTTATCAGATAGATAACTATCCTCAATGTATTTCAGGTAAATTCCATGAGGTTTTGGAAATCTTTAGCAAAATGCAAGAAGCTGGGGTAGCACCTGATAAAGCTACATGCAATATTCTGATTGGAAAATGTTGTGAAGCTGGGGAAGCGTGGACTATAACAAAAATTCTTCAGTATATGAAAGATAATGCTCTCGTCCTTCGTAAACCTGTATACATGGAAGCCCTGAAAACTTTGAGAATTGCTGGCATGAGTGATTCCCTCCTCAAGCAAGCCAATCGTCATATTTCTACTCCATGCAATGATGAGGAGCTGGCTGATAATTTTTGTACAACTGCTGATATTAACTCCATAGACCGAGGCCTTGTGGTGAATTTATTGACCAGACAGAATTTTGTTGCTGTTGACTGCCTACTCACCAACATGATTGAAAAGAATATGAAATTGGATTCTGATCTTATTACAGCTGTTATCGAGGTATACAGTGCTAATAACAGAGCAGATGGTGCTTTATTGGCATTTGAGTTGAGCACAAAAATGGGGATCAACTTTGAGAGAACTGCATATCTTTCTTTGCTAGGCTTATTTATTAGAACGAATTCGTTTCCAAAGGCTGTTGAGATTGTTCAAGAAATGGTTAAAGCTGGAATCTCTTTGGGGACACATCTAAGTGCTCTCTTGATACACAGGCTTGGCTGTGCTAAAAAGCCCCTTTGTGCTGCCAAAGTGTTTGATCTATTACTGGAAAATGAAAAGAGCACAACTGCTTACACTGCCTTGATTGCTGCATACTTTGCGTCAACAAATGCCAATAAAGGACTTAAAATGTTCAAAACCATGAAAGATGAAGGGGTTCCAGTTGCATTAGGAACTTACAATGTGTTATTAGCTGGTCTTGAAAGAAGTGGAAGAGTCCTCGAGTTAGATTTATACAGAAAGGAGAAAAAATGCCTGCAAACTTCTAGGCCATCCGAGCATTGCGTTCCTGTTGAGGAATTGACTTGTAACCTTCTATTTGCTAGGGATGTTGTATTTTGCCATTCCTCTTGATTGATCTGCACATATTTGTTCTTTATTCATGCAGGCATGGTTTGAAGTTCTGATAATTGATAGGACATGGTAAGTTTATTTCTTTTATTTAAAATTTGAAAGTACTTGGTGCTTTCATGTAGGAGTAAATATTTTAGCAAGCTTAGGCCCCACCCCGCCAAAATGTTTGGTACAAGAATATTCCACTGAATGTGGTCATCTGGAATTCTTGATAGGGATTGCATACATTCATGAAAGTGTATTTTCGTAGATTCCGGCAAACTTGTGCTGGGTTCCTGGCCTGTTTCGTTCATGGGTCAAAGCTTACAGCTGATGGTAGATTGAAAATAACCGAAGTCTAGCAATGGGTGCGGTTGGATCGCTCTTTGAACAAGCTGAAAAGTGGAGACCAGCTGATTGTGGCTTCCTATTGTTTTTTTATTCGGTTATACTCCATCTGTTTCGGGCAAAGAGTTTTCGTCAGAAAGTTAATTTTTTTATTTTGAAACACACTTTTAGTAGTTTATTAATTATTAATAATAGAATGATATTTTTATGTCTTAAATTTTTTAAAGTTAACTCTTTAAATGGAATATCTCAAAATAAAATAGTGGACTCTTTATCTGAAGGGATAAGTTTTTTACTTATCAACTTGAAATGGTTAATTGGACATTGCTGTTAATACTTAAGTTTTAAACTACGACATTCTAAAGAATCTAAACTAACAGAATAATATATAAAGCATTTAGGGCTCATTTGTTGTGGCTGATGACTTACGACTTATGATTGATAGCTTAAGCTGGTGGCTGAATGACTTATGGCTGATTGTATGATAGACTGTTTGTTACAGCTGTTGAAAAGCTGCTTATGAGTTGTTATAATTATTTGTTAAAAAAAACTTGAAAATTAGTATTCATATTTTTATGTATATTTCATAAAATGATGAAATGAGGATAATCAAATATTTATTAATAGATAGTTGTCTTCATGTTTAAAAAAACCAAAAAAGCTTAAAATTTTGGCTTTTTGGCTTTGACTTTTCAATGTATAGAGGGTGTTGTACCTTACTTATTGGCTTTTGACTTATAAGCTGAAACAAACACTCTAAATATGACCTTTCAAAAACCAAAAGCCAAAAGTCACTCCAAATAAGTTGTAACAAACGGGCACTTAGTACAAGTAAAATAATATACTCATGCGTTACGGTTAAGAAGTAAGAATGCTAATAGCAATTTTTGGCTAATGTTATCGTTATTGATTGCTGGCATATGTCTGTGTTAGCTTGGGTCGCGTGTTTGAGTGGAGAACAAATTGGAGGCTATCAAACACATGTGAAGTGGGATGTATTGATGTAACCCTCGAAACTAATGAAAACTTAGAGCATCATTACTAATGGTAGTTGGGTTGAGTTGAGTTGGAGTGGGCAATGAGTTAAAATGAGTCACGATTCAATACAACCCAAATAATAAACGGGTCAGATGGATTTGGTCTTAAATGGATCGGGTTTAAACGGGTCCACCCATATCACCCCGTTTGTGTGTGTTCGTAGATATTCAAGACCCAGAATGAACATAGCTAATGACAAAGAAGTTAATACAAAATTCACATACTTCTATTGTAGTGCATTAGTATACTGCTAAATCAGTTTTTAAAAAACCAACAGAAAACCTGTTATATGTAACTGATCACGCCAAATTGTGGTGTGGCTATATTTGGAAGTCCACGTGGAGGGACAAAGCTGGTGGATGTCTATTATGGAAACAAAGTTAGGATATCTTGCTTGTCAGCTGTTGAATGTGCTGGTTCTCGTGGTTCCTTGAACTCGTAACCTGAACTGCAAAGAAGGGCACCGTTAGGGAGCTGGGAGGTTATCCCAGCTAAAGCCCTTCGGCGCGAGAGTCAGTAGTGGAATAACAAAGATGAAATACAGGCGTTCCCTGAGATCACCGTGCTTGAGTGTTAAGTGTAGAATAAGGGTTTTGAGTGAATAGTTCCTTACCTTGTGAAGGTGACCATGTTCTCTATTTATAATCTCTTCCTAGCTTGTCTTGCAAGCCAAAGCTGGATGCCACAACTGGAGTTCAACCCTATTGGTCGGCTAAGTTGGCTGGCTCTCATTGGTCTATGCCCTTGTCAGATGTGTTCAGTGTATCAGGAAGGAAGTTAGCGGTAAATGGTACGGTTTGCACAGAGCACGTTGACATTTTCCCCATCAGGCGAAGCCACCTGGCATATTTCGTACTATGGTGACGTCTTCTTGTTCGAGCTGGATGGGCCGTGGTGTCGACCATGGGGTCTCATGGTCACATGGTCGATTATGCTCGAGCTTTTGGATACTTTCATGGTCGGCCTTGATCATGGTCGGATTGATCTTGGTTAACTTGGCTATGATCAATTTGTTTGGATAAGTGGTTGTCCTCGGTCCAGTTTAAGTTATACTAGCTGCCACGTGTCATCCACGTGGGAGACGCCAGGTCGGGTCCCTTCAGTTGCCCCGACTTTCCAAGTGCGAGGATTCATCCCAAGCTTCGAAAGTATAGCTCGGTTCGTCCTCGCCTGAGATTTCCATTGTTGATTGTAGTATCCTCGTTCTTGTTTTGGACGCAAATCGAGGATATGTTCGACGAGGTCCTCGAATCGAGCTTGCTTTGTGGTCGAAATGGAGGCGTCGTTTAGGGTCACATCTCATTAATAACACATCTTTCGAATCGTCACTTAGCCGGCTTTTCATTTAATGATCGTAATTTCGGCGCCGCTTCCCTCTTTTTTGGCGACGTCGTTTCATTGGTTGGTGGCACGTGTTAGCTGGATAGTGGTACAACGGGATCCGCGTGCCTTGAGTCGGGTTAACCCGATTGGTCGCGGATCATATAAAACCTCAAAAACCCTGGCTTCTTCCTTACGACTTGAGCCATTTTTGCTTTCTTCTTCTCTTAAACCTCCAGGCGATTTTTTCCTTTCTCTGTCAAAATCACCGTTTGGCCTCTTTCTGGTTTCTCTTTCCTTTTCTAAAGCAGCGTGCCAAATTCGTCTTCTTCTCCTTTCTCTCTTTCACCCATTTGTGGCCTTTTCCTGAGTTGATTTGGTAAGTTCTAAGTGTCTCATTCCTTCTCCGGTGACGTGCTGCCGGTTTCTGTAACTTCCGTACTAACGCCGGGAGCCTTCCCCTTTCAGGTTTCCGTTTCCGTCTCTTTCTCTTGCCTTCGTCTGCTCCAACCTCGTCTGTTTCAGGTACTTTTCCCTTTCGCTTAACTTTTCATATTTAGTCCATTACTTAGGTGTTTTTATGAGTTCAGAGTCTAAGTCTTCGTGCCGTACCCCGGACCAATCTTCTTCGAACATAGCTTATAAGTCACCCACCCAATCTTTTTCGTCATCCTCGATAAAGGTAGTATCTCCTTCTGTATTTTCTTCGACAATGAGGACTAAAAGGGCAAACCCTGGACCAATCTATGCTCGATCTCCTACCCTTTCCCGGGTATACAGGCAAACCGATGGAAATTGGAAGATAGTTCTTCCTAGCGAGGAAAAGGAGTTGTTGCTCGCCGCTGGATATGACTTGGAGGGTCTTTCTGTGGTCGCGGATGAGTCTTTTAGGGCCGAGGACCGGCCTATCGGATCTGACATGTATATCTGTAAGTCGAAGGACCAGGCTTATTTTGACCTATACCATATTTTTTTCAGTGAGGTGGCGGCTTTGAAGATGATGAACAAAAATAAAGAATTGGCGAAGAAGAAAAGGAAGGTCGCCCTTGACTCAACCTCGGCACCCGAGGTTGAAGACTGTACGAGTAAGATGAGCAAGAAGGCTCGTCTCGGTAAATCCAAGGTAGGTGATGGGCCTAGCGAGGAGGGTGGCAAGCCTGGGGGTAGGTTGTTAAGGGGTTGGAGAAATCACGTGTGTCCCGAGGATTTCGCGTTGTGGAATACTTAATTCAACCACAGTCCAAAAGATTTTTGGGGGTATTCACCAGAACTAAGCTTGTCTTTACCCGAACTGAGACTTCTTCGGAGTGGGGTTGGATTCTATACAACTTTTTTCGAGGCAGGACTTCGTCTGCCCTTGGATCCCCTCGTCTGTGAGCTTCTTGACGAAGCCGGGGCTCATCCATTAGATCTTTCTCTGAATCTGGTGAGGTATTTGGTTAGCTTTGCTTCTTGCCTGCGGGTGCTCGGCTTCGAGCCTACTCTTCCTTTGTTTAAGACCTACTTTAGCGTGAACATGTCTCTGGGACGCTTACAGTGCAAACATCACAATAATGGGATCAACTTGTTCGCTCGTCCTCCGGGTAAGACGGGTCACTGGGCCGATAAAGCGTTAATTGTAGAGAGTCGACGAGGGTGGAATTTCCCTGTCCCCTACGACTCGGTAGAATTGGTAAAGTCCCTATCTCTCGCCCCGGCCTTGACTGAGTACGAAGAGAAAGTGAAGATGGCAGTAGAAGACTATTTGGGAGTTCATAGAGATAATCCCCTTGTGTTTTCTTGGAGCTCGGTTTCTGGGGCCGAGGAGTTGCTAAGACTGGTCGGTATGTCGACCAAGGATATTCAAGGTGTTCGTCCTCGATGCACAATGCCTGAGATTGATACCTACCCGGGGTGGCTGGTGCACAAAGACCTCGTTTTTAAGAAGAATTGCCTGTCTTGTCGGGATATGAGAGCCGAAGAGCCTTGCCCTGATCATCGTGAATATCTTTTCCTTTCCTGTTTGTTTACTTGTTGTTTCATTGCGATTTGTTCTAACTTAAATCTTTTGCTTCGGTTTTTCAGCCATGAGGAATCTTGATGCTCGGATGAACTTGACCAAGAGCCGTAAGAAGCTAAGTGTGGACCGCCGCGCAGTTCTGGAGGTCGCTGCTTCAGATATTACTAGGGGTTATAGTCTGTCGACCCAGCCTCTGACCGAGGGCGTGGCGGCCCCTGTTGTCAAAGTTGTAAAAGCAGTCCCAACCTCTTCCCGTGCAGCTGGATCGGGGAAGGCTTCACAAGTGACGATTTCATCGACCCCGTCCCCAGCTGCTATGCCTGCCAAGTCTCCGGCGATCATCTCTATTCCGGCCATCAATCCCCCTTCTCGCAAGAGCCTCTCGAACAAACAAAAAAGGAAAGTGTTGGGGCTTATTGATGAGGACGATGATGACGGCATCGAGGATGTTGAGTGGCCTTCCTCTGTCAGCAAGGGCAAGTCTGTGGCCGAGGCCGCCTCTCCTGCCTACGAGGAGGCCGGGGCACCTTGGCTTGAGGATGATTTTGTCTTGCCGACCACCCAAGAGGCAGCCAAGGACTTAGCCAATGCCATTGCCGATATTCCTCCTCTCGGCAACTTTGATTTCACTGCCCGTGATGATATAACCACTACGCTTGGTCAGGGGGTGTCTTCCAGGGCTACTCCGAAAGACTTGGTTGGAGTGATGAACTCTCTTAGATCTGTCCAACTTTTAGGTCGCTTCAGGCTGATAACCAGCGATGTGAGCTTTTAGTTGCATTTTCTGTGTTTGATTTCTTCTCGTGCTTTTTTGCTTTAACTTGACAGTTAACTGTTTTGTATGGTTGTAGGCTTGCGTTGTGGTGAAATCTCTGTCTACTCGCCTCGGCCGTGTGGCGACCAGCGAGAAGAAACTACGCCGGGAAGCTCGCTCGGGCCAGGAGGAGAGGGATGTTTTGAAAGTTAAAGTTGAATCCCTGGAAGGTGATCGCAACAAGAAGGATGCTAACTTGGATGAAACTTTGAAGCTTCTTGAGGAGGTGAAGGTCCAACGGAATGAACTGTCTGATCGGGTTGATGGTCTACAGCAGAGGGCAACCAAAGCCGAGTAGCGAGTTGCCGAGGTCGAGCAGGAGAGAAACACAATGCAGAGAGAGTGAGATGCAACTTTAGCTCAGGTTGCTAGGTTTGATGAACGGTTGAGGGAGGCCCGGCTGTCCGCCATCGAACAATATAAAGACACTGATGAATTCACAGACAAGCTGGTGCCGTACTATGCCCAGGGTTCGCGTCATATTCTCCGCTGTGCTGCTGCTTATGGGGTGCCCATGGGGGAGCTGGTTGATTGGGGCCTTGAGCCGTTTTCTGGTCCTTTTGCTCGGTTGGGGCACGTCATGGTTCCTTATCAGGACGAAGAGCTCAAGCTTGTCCATGACCAAGACCGTAGCGAAGGTCTAGACGAATGGGTTCCTCCAGCACCTTGGGATCTAAATGTGGTTTCTTTGGTGGAGGCAGCGAAAAGGAATGAAGAGGTTCCTTTCAATCCTGAATTGAGGATGCGGGATTTCTTGGGTGAGAAATCCAACAGGGAGCAACTCGCCGATGACATTGAAGCTGCCGAGAACCGAGCTCTTCCCCCAGGAAATCCCAACCCCCAATCTCCTCTCTAGGTCCATCATTAATGCTTGCTGCGACGAGAGTTTTTTGCACATGTGTGCTCGTGATTCAAAACATTTTTTCTTTGTTGTAACTGATATTTGCCTTTAACATTTTTGTGCTCACATCTATTTTACTTTCTTTTGTCGTTAATCACATTGCAACGTGTCCATCTTACTTGTTTCTGTTTGTAGGAATGATAGTCTACCTCGTATCCGAGGATATTCCGTTAACCCTTTTCGTTTTGTCGAAGTTGAAATGATCATGTTTAGCTCTTGCAAATTGTGGCCTTCCTCGCGTACCGAGGACATGTCTTTTGGTCCTCTTCTCTTTTTCGAGATTGAGGTAAGCATGTTTGCTCTTGTAAGTTGTGGCCTTCCTCGTGCACCGAGGATAGGTCTTTTGATCCTTTCCTCATTTTCGAGGTTGAGGTGAGCATGTCCTGCTCTTGTAAGTTGTGACCTTCCTCGTGTACCGAGGATATGTCTTTTGATCCTCTCCTCATTTTCGAGGCTGAGGTGAGCATGTCCTGCTCTTGTAAGTTTTATCCTCCCTCGCGTACCGAGGACATGCTTTTGCCAACAATTTGAAATGATAATAAAATCTTTCCTTTTGACACCCGAAAAATTTTACAACGAAATTTTTTATCATTGATAGTACATTTTTAGTTGGTCGGCGTGCCAAGGGTTCCTCAATGGCATGCCGTATGGTTCTGCTAGTCGGTAAGTTCCTTCTCGAATGATACTGGTGACTTTGAATGGTCCTTCCCAGTTTGGGGAGAGTTTGTTTCTTCCAAGTTTCTTGCCCGTTGCTTCTATCTTTCGTAAGACCCAATCTCCCACCGAGAAACTTCTTGGCCTGACCTTTTTATCATGGTTGATTTTCGTGAGTTTCTTGTAGTTGATCATCCGAAGACGAGCTTTAATTCATTTCTCTTCAATGTTGTCGAGGTCAAGTAATCTTGATAGCTCATTGTGGTTTTGGTCGAAGAAGGTGACTCGAGCTGTGGGGAGGGCCAACTCGACTGGTGCCATGGCCTCCGATCCGTAAGTGAGTGCAAAAGGGGTCTCGCATGTGGAACCGTGGACTGAGGTTCTGATTCCCCACAAAATGATCGGCAGTTGCTCGAGCCAGTTCCCTTTCCTTTCGTCCAGGTCCCTTTTCAATGCATGCAGAATTTTCTTATTCCCCGCTTCTGCTTGGCCGTTGCCCTAAGGGTGAGCTACCGAGGACATTCTATGCTTTACATTTAATCTTTCGCAATTTGCCGTGAACTTCTTTGAAAATTGAGTGCCGTGGTCGGATATGACCATCCGAGGAAGGCCGAAACGACAGAAGATCTGTTCATACACGAACCTTATCGCTTGGCCCTCGGTTATGCTGGCCAGTGGTTTGGCTTCCACCCATTTAGTGAAGTAATCTACAGCCACTATGATATACTCACATCCGTGTTTGGCTTTAGGGAACGGACCGATGAGGTCTATTCCCCACATGTCGAACGGCCATGTTGCGATCATAGGCGTTTGTGGTATGGATGGAAGTCGAGGAACATCCGCGAATCTCTGGCACTTGTCACATTTCCTTACGTATTCTGCCGCATCTCTTCTCATGCTGGGCCAGTAGTAGCCATGAAAGTTCATTTTGTCGGCCAAAGTCCTTGCCCCCGGGTGTCCCCCGCATTCTCATGTACTTCCGCTAGAAGGTCCTGTACTATCTCCGGCCTTACGCACCGGAGAAGAGGTTTTGCGTTGGACCTTTTGTACAACATTCCCCCAATAACCGAGTATCTGCATGCTCGATTTCTTACCATTTGTGCTTTGTCTCTATCCTCGGGCAAGGTCTCTTTTTCAATGTAACCTTTTATTTCGTCAATCCAGCATCTTGGGGCTTCCTCGATTGCCATGATTTCCTCCTTGTCGATTGCGGGGTTTCTGAGGAACATTAACTCGACCTCCGTCGGTATGTCCTCGTTCTAAGATGAAGCGACCTTGGACAAGTAATCTGCTCGGGCATTGTTCTCTCTTGCGACCTGCTCCAATTCCCAGTATTTAAATTTCTTTAGCAGTCCCTGGGTCAATTGTTGGTACTTGGCTAGTATTGGATGGTTTGCCCCGTACTAGCCCAATACTTGCTTGACTACTAACTGGGAATCATTGTATATCACAACGTCCTTGGCCCCTAGCTTTAGTGCTAACTCAATCCCTGCTATCAACACTTCATACTCAGCTTGGTTGTTCGAAGCTTTGAAGCCGAATTCCAACGCCAAACCCAATTCTCCCCCTTCTGGTACAGTTAGCGAGATTCCTGCCCCAATTTTGTTAGTCCTCGAGGAGCCATCAACGAATAAATTCCAGTGCTCGGGCGGCCTGGACTTCGTCTGTTTGTCTTCGACCTTTTCCCCGGCGACATCTGGCTCTTCCTCGATTTTCTTTGGCTCGTCCTCGGTTGTTCCCCTGGTAAACAAAGTTTTGGCGATGAAATCTGCCAAAACTTGTGCTTGTATTGCTCTCTTCGCTTCATACTCGATCCCATATCCTGACAATTCGACCGACCACTTTAACATTCTTCCTGCCATGTCTGGCTTATGCAAGATCTGTCTTAGGGGAAAATCGGTGTAGACCACTATTGGGTGTACTTGGAAATATGCTTTCAAATTTTGAGCCGCGATTACCAAGGCGAGCACCAGTTTTTCGATCTCTAAGTATCTTCCCTCGACCTCGGTGAGGGCATGTGACACATAGTAGACCGGCTTTTGTAGCTTGTCCTCCTCTCTGATTAACACTGCGGCAACCGCCGAGTCGGATGCTGCCAAGTACACATACAATTTTTCCTCGGGGGTGGAGATGCTGAGGAGCAGGGGTTGACCAAGATACTCTTTATGCTCATTGAAGGCCTTTATGCAATCACCTGTCCATTGAAATTTTTTACCTCCCTTCAGCGTTTTAAAGAATGGCAAACTTTTTTCCGCTGACTTGGCTATGAAACGGTTGAGGGCTGTAATTCGGCCGTTGAGTTTTTGGACGTGCTTGATCGAGACGGGAGGATCCATGGTCGACAAAGCCTTTATCTTTTCGGGGTTGGCCTCGATTCCCCTTTCATTGACCATGTAGCCTAGGAATTTTCCCGCGACTACCCCGAAGGCATATTTTGCAGGATTCAGTTTCATCTTATGCTTCCTCAAATTCGCGAAGGTCTCCTTCAGGTCCTTGACATGGTCGGCGTGTTTGGTCTTGATCACCATATCGTCGATGTATGCTTCCACGTTCCTTCCTAACTGATTGCAAAAGACCTTGTTGACCATCCTCTGATATGTGGCTCTGGCGTTTTTCAACCCGAAGGGCATCATGGTGTAACAGTATAACCCTCCTGCAGCCCGGAACGCCGTGTGTATTTGATCGGCTAGCCACATTCTGATTTGATGGTATCCGGAGTAAGCATCCACGAAGCTCAAGATATTGTGCCCGGCTATGGAGTCTACCAGTTGGTCGATCCTCGGCAAGGGATACCAATCCTTTGGGCAAGTTTTGTTTAAGTCGGTGAAATCAACGCACATTCTCCATTTTCCACTCGATTTTTTCACCATCACCACATTAGCTATCCATGTTGCGTATAAGACCTCTTTGATGATTTTTACTTTGAGTAACTTGGACACCTCTTCTTTAATTGCTTCTTGTTTTTGTGGGGAGAAAATCCTCGCCTTTTGCTGGATTGGAATAGAGTCGGGGTCAATGCTAAGCTTATGCACAACCACGTCCTGGCTGATCCCTCGACTCTCCAAGCAAAAACGTCTAAGCTTTCTTTCAAAAGTTTGATAATTGCTGCTTGCTCCTCCTCAGGTATCTCCCTTCCAACCTTGACCTTCTGTTCCGGAAAGTCGAGGTTGATGACGACGACCTCTTCCAGGTCTTCATGTGGTTTAATCTCTAGTCGATCTCGGGTGTCCAAGCTTTCAATCACTACTATCTTCTTGGCGGCCTTTTTGGAGTTTGTTGGGGCATAGGGTACTGTGGTACCCGGATTTTCCTTTGACGGCGAGTTGGCGTTCCCAGCTCGTGTTGATTGCTATGCTTAAGAGGGTTCGGGGGGTGTGGGGTCGACGACGGGAATGATTTCCCCTTCGCCTTCCCTGACCTTTTTCGTCGGTCTGCTCTCTTGGATCATTTCAGTTCTAGGCTGGGCCACAATCACCTTTTCCTTTGTTTCTTCTCCTTGTAAATGTATTCGAGCGTGCTGGCTGGGTCGTTTAGTATTGTCCCCGTTCCGTTGGTCGTGGGGTATTTCACCCTTTGGTGGGCCAGTGAGGCGACCATCTGAAATTTTGTTTGTGCCGGGGAGCCCATGATTGCGTTGTATGGAGAAGCGAGGTCGATCACAAGGAAATCCACATCCTCCGTTCGAGGAGTTGGACTTTCTTCCCCCAGGGTGACCTTAAGGGTAACCGACCCTTTTACTGCCAATTGGTGACCAGTGAATCCTTCTAACTGCACTGTGCTCGGTTTGAGGTGGGCGTCCCCCAACTCCAATCCGAGGAAACATTTGTAGTATAGGATGTGAAAGGACACAATAGCTAGGATTCTCAAGAGAAACCAAAGTAATTTCCAATGTAGCTGTGAATGTAGCTACAATGGGAATCACAATGGTCAAAGAAGATTATAGCAGCGGAAGAATAATATCAAAACAGTGAACTGAATGCACAGGTTTACCAAAATCAATCTACAAGATAATACTTGTAGACCTAGCCTCAAGGCCACAAAGATTTCACTAATAATAATAATCGTTTTACAAAAACAATTGTGAAATCACTCACAAAATATTCTCACAAGACAATGAGTCTTGGAGAACAAAAAACCCACATAAACAGATTAGACAAAACGTGGGAAGAAATAAAATCAGCTTCCTTAAACTGAACATGAAGACAAAACAGTTTCCAAATCTTCAATGTTACTGCCGATGTTATAACATCAACAGCTTCAAGCGAACTGCTGAACTTCAAGACTGGAAACAGCTTCTGAAACACCTTGATTCTGAACACAACTTTATGGCTTTTTGTTCTCTCTCTCAAGCTCTGCAAACAGCCCGTATCCTTGCTCCTTTATTTATAGTTATGCGATGTCCTACACACACGCAAAACAGTCCTGCTACTACATGGAAAAGGATTAGCAAAAAGGAAGGACTAACAACTTACCAAATTTGTGAGATTTTATTTCCTAATATCTAAGTGCTCCAAGAATCACGAATTGCCTAGGATTTATACAAAGATTTAGTTACCAAAACAGATGTACCATAATCTAATAAAAGATTTTGGTACCAAATATACCATAACTAAATCTAATAAAAGATATTAAATCCTAAAATACCACAAACTTAACAAAAATAATATATTGACCATGAAAAGGGAAACAAGTAAAAATAGGCATGACCTATTTTACCCTTACAATCACCCCCTTTGTTGAGCATTTCTGGTCAAATCCAAAGCAAGTGTTCCATTATCAATTCATATGACATCCTGCAAATGTTAGAGAGAATAAACCAAACAACTCACCCCCTAAACATATACACTCATCAGAAATAAAGAAAAACAAGCTAAGAGAGTAATACCAACCAATCAGTTTTGAAAGAGTTACAGACCAACCAAATATCAAATCAGTTTAAGAACAGATTACAGACCCAAAATGAAACATTGTTTAAATAGAATCAACCACAGATTTCCCAAATATGTAACCACACATAATATCCAAGCAACCACAAGAACCACAGTTTTAGCTTCAATCTTTTACAGCTTCTTTGAACAATTAGAATCAGAATAGCAGGAAGAACACTAACACTTACACCCCCTATTTGGCCAGAATGCAAGGCCAACCAGCAGTGTATTGAGCAGCCAAAGATTTAAGAAGAGAAGTTTGAGTTTCCAGAATTTCCAATTGAGAATTCACCATGTGCAACTGTTCAGAGACAAAAGCTATGGAAATTGGAGCAGAAGGATGTGCTGTGATGACTGATGTAGCTACATTAGAAGTAGCATCGACAGAAGAGGGAACAGATGGTTGTGATGAACCAGGAATTGAAGCAGAAGGGATTGTTGAAACTGGAACATATGGATGAACAAGAGGAAGATTCACAATTCTATCTACTCTCAAAAGTTTGGCTGAGATGTGTAGTGGTTCAAGAAGGGGAGAGAGTCTAGTTCCAGCAGAGGGTGAGTAACCTTGGGAGACTAAGATTTTGTAAATCAAAGACCTCTTATCACCTTCTGACTCAGCTAAAGAAGAGATCTTTCTGAAGGCAAAATCTCCAAAATCAAAGGGTTTATTAGTCCCAATCTGAAACAGTACCCTAGCATGCTCTTCAGTGAGTGTGTTTGAGTTAGTGGTGGGTGACCAATTTGCACAACAAATTTTATGCATGAGTGCATAGAGGGATGACAACTGGGAAGTGCTTATAGATGAACCTTTTCCAGACCACTTAGTCAAAGTGCCACCAGTTAACTCCAGAGTACACAGATTCAAATCAGTATTCATAGCAAAAGGACCAGACACAGGAGTGTTGAACATGTCATTAATGATTGAAGATGAAAACTGATACCATTTACCACGAATAAATTTTTTTTCAAACCTAGCATCAGAGGTTGAGAAGATGCGGTTTTCAAGGTTGGCGTAAAATTCGTAAATGAGATCACGAAAATATGGGGAGGCAGAAGAAAGTGTCCCTATCAGACCTCTATCAGTGAAAAATTGGGTCAAGTTTTGTGCATCCAACTCAACAGATGGAATAATTCGTTCATCCACTATTTTGCGAGAAGTATTATAGCGAACAGAAGCTGCCTTTGAAATAAATTTAGAAGAGAAAGGTTTATCCACTGAAGTGCCCACAGAAGCAGAAGGCTTGGAAATTTTGGATGTAGCTACATTGGTAGCTACATTGGCTGAAGATGCCCGGCTTATGGTGAATCGCACAGGAACCTCCTCCGTATCTTCACTATCTGCAGGCGTTGCTTCTTTGCTTTCAAAATTTTTGTCCGAACTGTCATCGAATTCAGAGGAACTGGACTGATGAGCTAAATTTTCTCGCAATGTGATGGGAAGGCGTGGAGAATTTCGAGAAGAAGCGCTTCAAGCCGAACAAGGTAGTCAGCCAATGTTCTATCTTCATCAGAAAAATTGATATCAGAGATGGACGCTGAAGGAGAATCATGTTGAGATTCAGATGACTCTTGAGCTTGAACAGAAGAATCTGGAGGAAATATGACTCGCGGTGACGGTATGGGATAGTCATTGTCTCTGGCTTCCTCTTCAACTGGAGCAATGATTGGAGAAGCAGGTTGAGAAGTTGGTTCTTGAACAACCTGGGTTGGTCCTGTTTTAGGAACAAAATCCTCATCATCGGGGTCGCTTTCAATGACCATTGATTCTTCAAAAATTCCAGAAGCGACCTTGTGCTTCTTAGCAGCAATAACATCCTCCTCACTTGGATTTTCGAAATTTGAGGAAATCCCTCTGAGTCTCTTCGATTTTCGCAAGCTAGGGTTACCAATTTGAGGTAACCCTGATAAATCATCTGGATTTTCCACATCTATTGCGTTACCTTTTTCTCCTGGAAGAATCATGGTCAACGGTTCAGGTAATGGCTGAGCAACAACAATGGCTGTAAGGGGATTTTCGGGAGATGAAAGAGGGGTTGATGTAGCTTCATCGGAAACTACATTTGAGGGTGGATTGTGTATGGGAATTTTGTGTGTAGAGGAAGATGAAGAGGCCATGGGTAATTTGAGGAGAGAAGCAAGAATGGAAGATGAGAGAAGAGAATTTCGAGGAAGAAGATCTGCAAGAAATTTTCTGCCGAAGTTTGAAGGATGAGAAGCTTCTGGGAGAAGTGATTTCTTTCTTCCTGAAACACAACACTAATACTAACACTAATGACAATTAGCCGTTAGTCCTTAATTACAAGGAATGAGAGAAGACTAATCCACTACACCAAAATTTCAAATTTGGATGAAAAATCAAATATTAACTAATCATCCATGAGAGATAAAAATCTGTTGAGATTGCCATGAGAAATAGGTGGAAGATTAAATGAGAGAAAATAACAACTAATTTTAGATTTCAAAATTTGAATATTTCAAACTTAATCAAGTATTTTGGGGATACACAACACTTAATTAACCAAAATTGCTACCACACCAACCTGCCAAGACAGTAATCATAAACCAGTTCAGGGCCTCATGATTAACACACAGATTAGACAACCACAAAAAATATCAACATGAAGAACCTTAGGATCGAGATTGCACTAATCTGCTTATGGAAACAAAAACAACAAGGGGTTGATATGATCAACAAGAAATATGTCCTAGAAAATATGCCTAACATGTGCAGAAAAACAAGAGAAATAATGCAGTCACACACATGTGATATGTCTAGATCATCTGAATATAGTTCCCAATGTAGCTGCATTGGAAGACACATTCGCCAAAATTGTGATTTTATGTACAAATTCTCATCTTTTGGTCACCAAATCAACACATAACTCCCATCAAATTCATAGGTACTTTATTTCCCTAGGAGAATAGCTTTACTTTATTTCAATCATATTCAAAAAATGCCACTAGGAACCTTTCACACTATTTACCAATGGTAGCAACTTTACTTATTGATCAACCCATGTAATCCGAGGATTCATAGTTCCAAAAGAAAGGTGCCACAACCTTGTTCATAGGTAGCTCTTTTCCGTTAGGTAGCTTTCACACTTTTTCAATTAAAGGGAGTCAATTTTCTCAAGATCAACCCATGAGAGCCTAAGCTCCATAGTACTTTGACAAATTGCAGCATCCCAAAAATTTCAAAAGGTAGCTCTTTCCTTTGTGGTCTTAAGATTTTTCAGATTCAATAAGCCTTTTAGGGAGATGGTGAGGAGAATCAGAACAAGAGAATCACAACAGATATTGAATGCATATCCAAGACATCAACCAAAGGTACTAAACCATAAACAATGAAACTAGTGTGCCCCCCTAAGATACAATGCAAGATGCCTATTTTTTTTTATATAAAAAGAAATGAGGGGTCACATGGCACACATACCGAGAGATTTTCTAAGATTTATAAATCTCTCAAAATCTAGACTCTTAGTGAAAATATCAGCCAGTTGATTTTCTGTTCCCACATGCTCAATGCACACAATACCTTGTTCAACCAAATCTCTAATAAAGTGGTGTCTTATATCAATGTGCTTAGTTCGAGAGTGTTGAACATGATTTTTGGCTATACTTATGGCACTAGTGTTGTCACAATACATGGTTAATACATTGCTGTGTAAACCATAATCCTTGATCATTTGATTCATCCATAAGAGTTGTGTATATCCACTACCAGCAGCTATATACTCAGATTCAGCTGTTGATAGGGCAACACAATTTTGTTTCTTACTAAACCATGAAATCAAGTTGTTTCCCAAATAAAAACACCCACCTGAGGTACTTCTCATATCATCTACACTACCAGCCCAATCAGCATCACTAAACCCAACAAGAATGGTGTTTGTGTGTTTAGTATACCACAAACCCATGGCACACGTCTCACTAACATACCTGATTATTCTTTTCACAACTTTCAAGTGGGAGACTTTAGGGTTTGCTTGATGCCTAGCACACAAGCACACACTATACATGATGTCTGGACGGGTGGCAGTCAAATACAACAGACTTCCAATCATACTCCTATATAGTGTATGGTCAACACTTTCTAATTTTTCATCCTTATTGAGTTTATTGGATGTACTGTAAAACCCTAGTTTATTGCTTACTTGTTTATTGCATGAGATCATACATTCATAATCATCATTAGTATGTTAACTTAGCTCACTTATATGTTTAAAATCGATAGCATGTTCATTGACGTCGTTTGAGATGCTCGTTTGCACCTTTCCTTCACGAGTTGCTTTGAAACTCGGGTTTGTGTTTTATGTTGTAAACACTTGGATTAATGTTAGAGACCACTCATAACATCATTAACACGCTTTAGATGTTGGTTGAATGCTAGTTGCATCGTCGGTTTGATTGCTAGTTTGATTCGAGCGTTAACCCTTCTTCGTTTGACCTTTTCGGTTGTTGTTCGGGAGTGTTTTTCCTAAGTTCTTAGCCATGTTTGAATGAGGGTTTGACCATGGATTGATTTGGTTATGTTTTAGAAGTATTTAAGGTTGAATTCTAGACCATTTCGAGCATTGGAGGACTTGAGGGTGCAAGAGGGAAGGACCTAGAACAACCAAGGGGGAAAAATGGAAGATTTGAAGTAGGCAGACATGAAGCGCTCGCATGGGTATCCCACCATGCGACCGCATTGGTCATTTTCCAGATTACGGGATTTTTCTGCCATCTCACCAATTTGCCTAACCAAACCCTACCCAAACCCAACCTAACCCACCCTAGTTCGTCCCACCTAGCCTCTCATGCATGCTTGACAAGTTTTAAGTGTTTTGAATGCATGTACAACACTTGGCAAAGAAGGACCTCCAACATGCAAAGCCATGCATTGGACACCTTCTCCCACCCCACTTCAGCCATTGTGTGACCAAATACCTCCACTAAGCTATCCTAATCAGTCATTCTCTTCCAAATTCGTGGCTGAACATTTCATACAAGTTAGAGAGGAGTTCTTGAAGGTTCTTGAGTGATCAACAATGGTGGCCAAGTCTTGAAGAAGCCATTTCCAAAACCGAACCGTAGAAGTGAAGAGGAGGGCAAGGAGAACACATAGCCACCCTTGCATGGACGTTTTGTACAACTTGTAGGGCTTGTTTAAGGTGAGTTACAACATCTCTTCTTATTTATTTTAGCCTCATTGACCCTAGGGAAAACAATCTTGCTATATGAGGTCAATGAGAGCACTTAGGACTTTGTAGAGATGCCATGTTCTAGAATATGTTATATGATGAATTTTGGTTGTATGAACAGATTATAGACATATTATAAACCATGATTTTGATGTCATTTAGGTGTAGTAATGTATGATAAATCATTCTACTTTGTTGTTTAAGTGTTGGGAGCATATTGGATGAGATAGTTAGGCTTGTAGAGATGCCATGTTCTCGTATATGCTAAATGATGTATTTTGGGTTGTATAAACAGATTATGATCAGATTGTAAATCATGATTTTGATGTTATTTAAGTGTGATAATGTATGATAAATCATTCCATCTTGTTGTTTAAGCATTGGGAGCATGTTTGATGAAATATTTAGGCTTGTAGAGATGCATGCTATGTTCACGCATATGCTAAATGTTACATTTTTAGTTGTATGATCATATTATAAACAGGTTATAAACCATGTTTAGGATGTTATTTATGTGTGATAATGTATGATAAATCACCCTACTTTGTTGTTTAAGCATTGGGAGCATGTTTGATGAAATAGTTAGACTTGTTGAGATGCTATGTTCACGTATATGCTAAATGTTACATTTTTGGTTGTATGATCAGATTATAAACAGGTTATAAAACATGTTTAGGATGTTATTTATGTGTGATAATGTATGATAAATCACCCTACCTTGTTGTTTAAGTGTTGGGTGCATATTTGATAAAATGGTTAGACTCCTATTTGATGAAATGACAAGAATGTATATGCCTAGTTTGTGACTTTGATTCTATGTTCATACTTGATTGTTTGATTGGGGTTTTATGGGTTTAATGACCTTAGTAACCTATTTAATTACGTTAGTATGAACATAGGAGAGTATTGAGGCCAATGGCTTCTATACCCTAATTTTGAAAGATTGATTATAACTCAACGGAGTTGACCATTGGGTTAGTATGACATTAAGGAGTAATATGCCTAAGTCCTACGAATTTTGGGGTAGTATTAATGGAGGTTAAGCCTCCAAGCATTTTAAAGTGTATGAAGAACACTTGATGATTAGAGTCTGGATTTATCTCTAATGTGATTATGTGCTAGTTGTGAATTAAAAGCATGACTAGATGATTGTAGAGTACTTGCCTACTTATTTGAGCATATGAATATGAATTACGTGTGCTTGAAGTTTGAGTCCAGTGAGTCGGTTTGTTGAGTCTTTGGGGGCGGGGACGATGCATCATCTTCACGAATTGTGAGATTCGTGATTTTGATGGATCGCCGCCGGATTGCACACACCCTCTATCGATGGCCACGGTAGGGAAGTAGTTGATCTTAGTTGTAGTATGGAAACATGACTTTGATAACTATCGGAACTCGAGCGGGGAAATGTCTCGGGGACGTCGATATCCACGAAAGGGATATCGAGGACACATAAAGGTTTTGCACGTGTTTTTGCAGGAGCGACACGTGGAGGAAATGGTAACGGTATCATATCCCTTTTTATATGAATTGACTCACGAGTGCTTATATGTGAATAATGTGCTACGTGAATATGATATGATATGAAATGATGGTTGAATGATTTAATGAAATGTTATACTTGTTGATAACATGATATTCAAGATTGTTAAGTATGAATACCTTGACATGATTATTTATGAAATGTATATTATGCAATAACATGAATTATTATTGTTGAGCATGATGCCATGACAGGAAGTTATGTTAGTAACTTGCTAAGTCTTTATGACTTACTCCTATTTGTTTTGATTGTTTTCCCTAGATCCGAGCCGTGCGAGTGGTTCGAAGTAATTATCAAGTTGCGTTGGTGAAGCTTTGGCGAGGTTGCTACCTTGTAAATTTTAGTACCTTTTCTTTTGGCAAGGACGACGGGAACATAAAGTTATATAAACTTTATGTGGGGTAGCAAGACTTGATGTGTTTGTTTATTAGTACTTAATGTTTTGAGAGCCGACATATGTTAGTCGTGCCTTGTGTATTTATGATGATCATGCTTTAGTTGTTTTAACCATGTATTGGTTCGTTTATTATGTTTGTTATCCGGCATGTTTTAGCCGTTAAACATGTTAGACTAGAGTTGTAGACTTAGTTTAATATTGGGTTCCGGCCGAAGCGTCGCCGATGACTTGATGTATAATTGCTATAAATTGTTATATGTGCCTATTGTTGCGTCACATGATTTTATTTTTGGACCAAGAGATTCATTATCTCTAAGGTTGTGTTAGTTTGAGCTTGTTAGCTCGGGCGCCACTTGTTATTATTACGCTTCGCATGTGTTAAAGTTTTTGGCGTACCGCCGTTATGGCCTTACCCACTATTTGCTACTTGTTTTTGTTATGTGCCTTTTTGGAAGCGACACGACCTCGGGGTCTCGTCTTGGGATCCGGGTCGGGTCGCCACATGTACCCATAGGGGTTTTCTTTTGTTTTCCATTCTCAAGATGGAATTTCTTCACCAAGTTAAGAGCATACTTGGCTTGAGATATGGACATCCCTTCATGTGATTGTTTTATCTGAATTCCTAAAAATAGGTCAACTCTCCTACCATGCTCATCTCAAAAGTGGAGGTCATGCAATTAACAAATTCCTTTTCTAAGGACTTGGAGGTGGATTCAAACACAATGTCATCAATATAAATTTGTGCTATCAAAATGTGTTTGTCTTGATTTTGAATTAAAAGAGTTTTATCCACCTCTCCCCTTCTAAACCCACTTTTCAAAAGATGGTCTGTAAGTCTCCCATACCAAGCTCTAGGAGCTTGTTTGAGACCATACAAGGCCTTTTTTAGTTTGAACACATGTCTGGGTTTATGGGGGTCCTCAAAACCTTTTGGTTGCTCAACAAAAACTTCTTCTTCTAGGATGCCATTTAAGAAAGCACTCTTCACATCCATTTGTTGAAGAGTTATATCAAGAAAACATGCAATGGCAAGTAGCAGACGAATGGACTCAATACGGGCTACAGGAGCAAAGGTTTCATCAAAATCCACCCTCTCAACCTGTGTATACCCTTGAGCCACAAGTCTACCTTTGTTTCTTATTATCTCTCCCACTTCATTTGTTTTGTTTTTGAAAATCCATTTTGTTCCAATAACATTTACAGAAGTGGGTCTAGGAACAAGATACCAAACATCGTTTTTAGTAAATTGGTCTAGTTCTTCTTGCATGGCATTTATCCAACATTCATCTTTAAGAGCCTCATGCACATTTTTGGGTTCAATGGTGGAAACAAAACAAGATGCATGGATTTCATCAAATTCTAGTGTAGACATGCAAGCAAGTTTTTTTGTAATCCACCTTACCTTTCCTTCTAGTTGATACACCATCCTGAACATTACCTATGATTTGAGAGGAGGGATGTATTTTCTGAATTTTGCTTGGTATGTCGTATCCCTGATCACAACCGACTGATTATTATCTGTTTCGGATCGCTTACGCCAGGTTCTATCCAATGTGACTTTCGATGTAGCTACATTCGGAATCACATTGGGTGTCACATTCTGAATCACATCGTCTGAATCGCCTCGAGCAGATCCCGCCGATCACCGGCCGGTTCACCGGATTCGATGTCTTTGGTTCTCGGATCAATATCTCCAAAATCAAGGATTCCTAAAACATCTTCTTCAACAGTTTTATGGCCAAGATCCGTTAGATCATCAAAAACAATGTTCATAGATTCCATAATAGTCTTAGTCCTGAGATTAAAAACTATGTAAGCCCGACTATTAGTAAAATAACCCATGAAGACACACTTGTCACTTTTAGAATCAAACTTAGAAAGTTGGTCTCTATCATTGAGAAGGTAGCACACATAACCAAAAACATGAAAATATTTTAAGGTTGGTTTCTTCCCAAGAAAAATTTCATAAGGAGTCATTGTACTACCTGGTCTCAAGAAAACCCTATTTCCAATGTGACAAGCTGTATTTAAGACTTCGGCCCAAAATCTTTTTGCCAACCTTTTGAGGTCAACATAACCCTAGCCATCTCTTGTAATGTCCTATTCTTTCTTTCTGCCACTCCATTTTGTTGTGGAGTTTTGGGAGCAAAGAATTCATGTGAGATGCCATTAGAGGCACAATAGTCAGAAAAGGACAAGTTTTCATATTCTGTGCCATGATCTGATCTAATTCTAATAAGCTTTAGATCATACAAGTTCATCACACGGGTGTACCAAATTTTAAATGCCTCAAAGGTTTCAGATTTTTCTCTCAAGAAAATCACCCAAGTGTATCTAGAAAAGTCATCCACACAAACAAACATGTATTTTTTTCTTCCTAAACTTTCGACCTCAATGGGACCCATGAGATCAGTATGAATCATCTCTAGACACCTAGATGTGGAACATTGTGATATGGGAAGATGAGATGCCTTGGTTTGCTTACCTTTTTGGCAGGGACCACATACCTTTGTATAATTCTTTTCCAAGTTTGGCAATCCTTTTACTGCATCATGTTTCACAAGCTCATGGAGCTTACGAAAACTCATATGTCCAAGGTTTTGATGCCAAAGATCTGTAATATCAAGACTAGTTTTTTGGCATGATTGGCTATTGTTGAACATATAACAATTATCAGATGACCTTGTACATGTCAGAAGACATTTGTTAGTTTGATCAAAAACTTCACAAGAATTTTTATCAAACCTTACCTGAAGGTCATCATCACACAATTGACTTATACTGATCAAATTTGTTTTAAGTCCTTCCACATGATAAACATTGGTGAGATTTGGAAGACCTTCAACATTCAATGTTCCTTTGCCAATTATCTTGCCTTTGGCACCACCTCCATAGGTCACTGAACCACCATTGATGCTCACATAATCTTTCATATTCTCAATTGAACCTGTCATATGTCTAGAGCAACCACTGTCAAAGTACCATGACCCAGCAATATGAGATTTCAAGGAAGTGAAGGTAACATTGCACATCTCATCATCAGACATTCTAGCACCAGGACATATGTCAAAAGGTTCACAGTATTTGGACTTGCCTTTGTCATTACTACCCTTAGGAATCCACATCTATTTAAAAACTTTAGGTTGATTTTTCTGAGAATGAGATTTCTGATGTGACTTCGAATAAGATTTCCAATGTGACTTCCAATGTTGCTGCATTGGCTGTTGCATTGGTTGTTTCATTCGATGTTGCACTTGATTTTTTGCCAAGAAGGCCTACCTAACTTCATCCTCATATATAGCCTTTTTCAGAAAACAAAAAGGTTGTATATGTCCAGGCTTATGGCAGAAATGACAAATAAAGTTTTTCTTTCTTGTTTTTGGCTTTTCGAAGAAATCAGGTTTCTGAAAATTCTGAACAGTTGGTTTGGGTTCAGATGTGCCTTCTCCTTCTCTCACAAACACTTTTGGAACAAAACCAATACCTGCCTTGGATGAGTTACCTGAATTGAGCATCTCATCCATTTTATGTTGACTTGAATTCCATTTGGCGATGGTTTCTTGTGCTTGAATGAGCTGCTCCTTCAAACCTTCGATCTCAACATCCTTTTTGCTTAGCAAGCATTCCAGCCTTACTATGCAATCTTTCTGATCTTCATTGGCCTTTTTCAACAGCTCATTTGCCTTACCAAGCAATGTAACTTGGTGAGCTCGTTTGTCCCAATCTTTGTACAGTTCCTTGTACCCTTCCAGCAAGTCAGACTCTGAATCTCCACCTTCATCTGGGGCTGTGGAGTTAAAATAGTAGAGATCATCCCTGCTTTTGTTCACTGCATCATCTGATGTTACTCGGATGTAGCTACATTGGATGTCACATTGACTGAACAACCTGCACTTTCAGTTTCAGAATCATAAGCAGCAGTGAGAGTGATAAGATCACCTGGATCTTCTCCATCACTATCACTCAAAGTGGCTGAAAAATTCAAACCCTTTTTCCTAAGAGTATTAGCACACTGGTTAGCATAATGACCATACCTTTGACACTCTCTACATTGAATTGAATCAATGTTCTTACCATTGTAAGAGGACTTTGAAGCAAAGGGGTTTGTGAAAGGTTTTTCTGGAATTTGGAAAGAATTTTCCTTGGGAGCAAATTTTCCAGAATCAGGTTTAAAATTGCTTTTGGAGTTTGATGATGGAGTTCTATTTTGACTCTTAGTTTTCAAAAAAAAAATTTAAATTTGGTAGTCAAAAGAGCTATAGATTCTTCTCCAAAATCAGACTCATCAATGTCTTTTTGAATTTCAAGTAAATCAGAAGAGATATCAATAGGAGCAGGCATAGCAATATTTTTCACAGTAGGTGTAGAAGATGATGAAGCTCCTTTGCCTTTTTGTTTGATTTGATCATTTAGGTTCAATTCAAAGTTTTGAAGGATACCAGCCAATCGTTCAAAACTCATCTTGTTAATATCATGTGCTTCCTCTATAGCACATATTTTGACATTGAACCTTTCAGGAAAAGTTCTCATCATCTTGCTAACAAGACGTTCATTAGTGATGGGATCTCCTAAGGCAAGAGCAGAATTTGACATGTCAAGAAGTCTACCATAATAAGACATAATATCTTCACACTCATTCATTCTTGTGTTTTCAAATTGTGTGGTGAGCAATCTTAACTTAGAAGCGTGAACACTGGCAGGTCCTTCACACAAAGTCTGAAGGGCCTCCCAAACATCTTTAGCAGATTCATAGTTGGCAATCACCCTAAAAGTATTAGCATCTAAAGCTTTATATATAACAGAGAAAGCTTTTGAATTAAAAGACGCAGTATTCCTATCTTCATTAGTCCATTCAGATTCTTTGGTGATCTTGACATCACCATCAGAATCAGTAGTTTTAGGAGGACTTCATCCATTCAAGACAGCAAGACATGCTCTTTCATCAATTGATTTGATGAAGATGCGCATCTTGACTTTCCAAATAGAATAGTTAGCATTAGTGAGAGTAGGAGGACGAACAACATTCTCATATTGAGAATCCATCACGGCTATGACCAGAATCAACTCTTAGTGATGTCAAGAGAAGGCTCTGATACCAATTGAAAGGACACAATAGCTAGGATTCTCAAGAGAAACCAAAGTAATTTCCAATGTAGTTGTGAATGTAGCTACAATGGGAATCACAATGGTCAAAGAAGATTATAGCAGCAAAAGAATAATATCAAAACATTGAACTGAATGCACAGGTTTACCAAAATCAATCTACAAGATAATACTTGTAGACCTAGCCTCAAGGCCACAAAGATTTCACTAATAATAATAATCGTTTTACAAAAACAATTGTGAAATCACTCACAAAATATTCTCACAAGACAATGAGTCTTGGAGAACAAAAAACCCACATAAACAGATTAGACAAAACGTGGGAAGAAATAAAATCAACTTCCTTAAACTGAACAGGAAGACAACAGTTTCCAGATCTTCAATGTTACTGCCGATGTTATAACATCAACAGCTTCAAGCGAACTGCTAAACTTCAAGACTGGAAACAGCTTCTGAAACACCTTGATTCTGAACACAGCTTTATGGCTTTTTGTTCTCTCTCTCAAGCTCTGCAAACAGCTCGTATCCTTGCTCCTTTATTTATAGTTATGCGATGTCCTACACACACGCAAAACAGTCCTGCTACTACATGGAAAAGGATTAGCAAAAAGGAAGGACTAACAACTTACCAAATTTGTGAGATTTTATTTCCTAATATCTAAGTGCTCCAAGAATCACGAATTGCCTAGGATTTATACAAAGATTTAGTTACCAAAACAGATGTACCATAATCTAATAAAAGATTTTGGTACCAAATATACCACAACTAAATCTAATAAAAGATATTAAATCCTAAAATACCACAAACTTAACAAAAATAATATATTGACCATGAAAAGGGAAACAAGTAAAAATAGGCATGGCCTATTTAACCCTTACAGGATGTCTCTTGACGCTCCGGTATCTACCAGGACTCTTTTAACATCACTATTATGGATTCCCACTCGCAAGGTTAGTGGTTGTTGTCTTGTCGTCTCACTGATCGCTAATTCACTTGGCTTAAACGTGATTCCTCCTTCTTCGTCATCTCATGGTATAGTGTTCACCACGTGCTTTAGATTATAGATCATGTTTTTCAATCGAGTGCCGCTCGGGGCTGCCTCCCTTATGGTATCAATCACGTTTCTAGGCCTTGCGTTGTTCGGTTGTGGATTTTGGTTTCTCTATTGTTCCCTTCCTCTTCCCCCTTGGTTGTTGTTTCTCTGCTCGAACCTCTTGAGTTCTCCTCGATCTATCAGCTTTTGAATTGCTCACTTCAAATTGATGCACTCCTCGGTCGTATGACCGATGTCTTTATGGAAGGCACAATGCTTGTTCGGATTTCGTGGGTAACGAGTGTCCTTCAAAGGAAATGGTCGTTTGATCCTATCTTGGTCGAGCAAAACATTCATGATGTGTTTGTGGGTTGTGTTCAGGGGAGTCCAGTTCATGTCATCCCATTTATTCCGTCCTCGGTTATCCTCCTGTCTTCATGTGTTTCCTCGGTTGTCTTTTCCCGAATTGTCATGGGCTCGTTGAGCCCCGTCATGCTCTTTCTTCTTCCCATCTCTCTTTGCTTCCTCGGCATCGATGACCCGAAGTGCGTGTGCGTACATTTCCCCTACGGATCCATGATCTCGGAGCATCATTTCCTGCCTCATCAACCCCTGTTGTAGTCCTGAGATAAAACACATCTTGATGGACTCCTCTGAAATGTATGGTATTTGATCAACCATAGCCATAAATTGGTCCATGTAAATCTGGTTGGATTCATTATTGCATTGCTGTATGCCACACAAGTCTGTTTGTTTCTTCGGTTGGAGCCCCGTCGAGGAGAATCGCGTTACGAACATTTGCCTAAACTCGTCCCAGGTTCCTACTGAATTCGGCAACAGGTTGGTGTACCACTTTAGAGTTTTTCCTTGTAGGGTTCCAGCGAAGATCTTTCCCCAAGCGTCCTCTTCCTCGGGAGCCACGACATTCATCTTGACCTTGAAACTAGCTATGTGGTCGACTGCGCTAGTAAAGCCTTGATAAGAGTCAAAGTTTGGTAACTTTCTGTCGGGCAGTGGGGCCTTTTCTCATCTTTTCTTTGAAGGGTCCATTTTTGGAAGGGGGAGCATCAACGGTTTCCCCTTTTCTATGGCTTTGAGTCTACCTCGGAGGTACTTCACCTCCTGCTCGACTTCCATAGGCGGGGTGGGGATTGCCTTTTGTATTTCAGTGGTCGCGTTCCGACCGCTTTTCTGTTGCCCCGTTCCCGACTGCTGAGGGTGTGTGCAATGCTCGCACGTTTTGCTTTTCATTGCCTCCGTTCTTGGCCTTGACTCCCCTTCCTCGCTTCTTTCTCTCGTACGAGAAGGCGAGCATCTGGATTCGTCGGGGAAAGTCAGTCGACTGTGTATGCTTGGCTTCGACATATGCTCGACTATCCTTTTTCCCAGTCTTAACTTTGCGCTTGGGCGAGGTGTGGCATTCCTTTTTTTCCTTGTCTTTTGGTGTAGTCCCCTTAATGACTTGGGCTGGCTCCCGTGCCACTAGTGTGTTGGGGGTGCACCCCGCCTTTTTACTCAACTCAAACATCTTTCATTCTGCTTCCTAAATCCCCTGGAGATAAAGCTTCTGGCGTTCCCAGAAATTCAGTTCCTCCAAATATTGTTCTTGCTCGTTCGTTTGTGTCTCTCTATGGGTTTTGGAGCCTATAAGGCGTACCTCGTCCTCCTTGTTGGTCCACAATAATGCTCAAATAGGCTAGAGGGGGGGTGAATAGCCTATAATGCCAATTTAAAAACTTTTCTTTTGGATATTCGTAAAGCATAGTTTAGTTGGCAAATACAATTTATCAAGTTGAGCATGTCTGCCGGTAGAGGCTATAGGTAGACTTGCTCTAAGCAGAAGCAACAACTCTGCCGATAAACTGCTTATCAAATCAAAGGCCTGATAAAAGATTTGTATAGCGGAAGGTAAAAAAGCTATGATTTGGAGAAGTCAGAAGTGGCTGTACACGAATATATGTTCAAAACAACAACACACTTATTTCTTCTTTCAAATGCATGTTTAGGAGATCAAGTAAAGAATGGCTTTTCTAAGGATAAATCATTTATAAAAAGCTCATAGATATATAAGGACTGAGAGATAAAGTATTAGTAAGAACAAATGAATTTATTCAAAGATAAATTACATATTACATTAGTCGAAATAGTCTATGTCCAGTTTTCTGGTTTTGTCTTCCTAAGTCTCAATCCTTACTTAATTATCCATTCAAGGATCTTTAAGTTGCAAAGGACAATAGGAGACGAAACCAAGAAACTGTTATGAGAAGGAATGGATTTTCAAGGTCGTTCAGATATAAAGATATATCTGAACGAGTGAGTGTAAAACACTCGACCTTCCATGATGATTGGTTATTGCACAATCAACAGCATTTGTATTGGGATACAAATCTGAAGATATGAATGCAATATCTACAGACAACTCTTCATTTTCTTCAGACATTCTCTAACATCAATCTTCATATCTTGATCTCTGTCTTTTGAAGTTTCTGATCATTCCCTTCTCTTTTCCAAGCTTTTCTTCCTAGCAATCCACTGAGGGTGTTTTGCTAAGATCTGGATGAGTTCACTGCAATCTGTGTAGAAATCAGAGATACGTTGGTGAAGACGATCTCTTTGAAGATTTCTTTTCTTTGAAGTTCTTGAGTAGATTGAGGTACTCGTTGCTCACAGTGTATCGTTTGATGATCTTAGATGTAGCTTACACTGTCACTATGTTACTCCTTTTTTTTTTTTGTTGAGCGAGAGAGGGTTTATATATGCGAGAATCAATATGATCGTTGAGAGATGAAGACTCGAAGATTTCTATCCGTTGGAGATGTAGTGGTTGAAGACTATCGGATAGAGATCTTTGTTCATAAGATCTTTATTTGTTTGGAGCAGAGATTTAGTCAGTAGATCTTGGAATTCGTTGTGCGTCGGACTATGTTGATAAGTCTTTGAAGAGTAGGTCGATGTCTTGCCTTTGTCGGTGGTGCTTCAATAAAGTAATTGCTTTTTGACTTTAACAGACTACTTGAGTGAGAGAAAGTCTTGTAGCTTTAAGTATGTCAGGCTTTTTGAGGCACATACATATTTGTCTTGATTTGATCAGTTTCTTGACATTTCTTTGTAGCACGTGCAGATTCTAAAGTCTGCCGGTGGAATGCTTCGAGCCAGTGGAAACAAGTCTTCCGATTCAGGAGAACTGATGTCTGCCGGTGCGAGCATTTTATCTTGTAGTATGTCTGTTGGTGAGTCTTAAGGATATTCGATCTTTATCACTAAAGGCTTTTGACATAGCTACGGTCTTCCGGTGCCTAGTGCATTCGAAGTCTTTCTTTTGATCATCATATAGGAAGGCAGGACCTGATCAGGTTGAACCTAATTTAAGACCTATGTGATATCAACATGAGTTGCCACGCTAACCGGTACGCAGACCTTTTAGCCACTCGTGATGACTCACTTGTAATGGGGGCAAGCAAATTAACATATATAGAATATGCAAGGTGATAATTGAATTATCAAGAAGCATATTCCAATAATCAACAATCTCCTCCTATTTGCTTGGAACCATTACAAAATGACATATACAAAGCACTAAAGCATTTTATCAGACATAGTAATAGCATGTGCACAATGAATGATCATTTTATCTCAAGACATGTCATATGTTGATAATTACATATAAGCGATGGCTTTGGTATAGTCTACTATTGCTATTACAGACTCGATAAATCAAGGTAATGAACAGGTAATGCAATAGTAAAAAACAATTTAGATCACTTAAAATTTAAAAGAGATTTGAATAGGATCTAAAAGGTTTTTGGATTTCTTACTTTCACATAAATTTATATAAACTGAAAGCTTGTTTTGGCAAGTAAGAGTAGTAAATCCTTAGTTAAATGTATGTTTTTGAAAGAGTTCAATAAGGATTGCTTGTAATACCAATTTTCTGAAAAATCAATTTTTGGAAAATCAATTTTTGAAAACTTTTTATTTCTGTTGAAAGTAAAGGATCTCTGTTGAAAGTAAGACTCAACAGAGGGTTTTATTTTTAAACAAGGTTTTCAACAGAAGTGCCACAAAGGCTGAGCATGATTCACAAAGAATCAGCTATGATGATGATGACTAACCTATTAGGAGAAAGGAAGTCATCTTTGTTCAAGACAAGAGAAACAAGAAAGAGTTTAAAGCAAAGTTGTCATTGAACAGAGGAAGTAGTAGAAAAGAAAAGAATTTGAGGAGACTACTTATTTCCTCGAAAGGTCATTGCTACAACGGCAGAGATAAGGTCTACCGTTGAAACTAGAGAGACTCAATTGAGCTTCGAAATGATTACTTCGCCGGTTCTCATTTCAGTCTGTTACAGCTCTTTTAAGGACACTCAAACGACGATTCTTGAAATGTGTGTTCTTCTCGCTCAGAAAGTACTGAATATATATACACTTTTTATTATTAATCTCCATCGTTACCCAAATCAATCTACACGATTAATTATCAGTGCATATTTTTTCCTGAGAAATTCTTCATGGCCGCTTCTTCTTCCAACAGCGTCTCTAGCCCAATCGCTCCCCCTGAATCTTCTTTCGTCACCATAGTAGGTCGTCAATCCTACATTCTTGGTAGAACGATTCAAGGAGAACAATTTCTCCTTGATAATATTGTTGGAGCAAAGATTTTAGATCTTTTCCATAGTTCTAGACTCGTCTCCATCCTTTCCTTTCGCGAAGAATTCTACAGCCTTCGAGTGGTCAACGAATTTTACACAAGGATGCACCTGTCAAGAGATGGTAAAAGCCTCCACGGTCGCATTCGAGGTACTGATCTTGTCCTCAATGCCGATAGCCTTTCAAGAGTCTTTAACCTTCCCTCTGCTAGCCCTGACTCCATCAATGATTCTGTTCTCAACGAATCATGGCTGCACCGTACTGGCCACCACTCTCGAGATGACTACAGTACATGGGATACTTTTAATTATCCCTTGGACATATACTGTGTTGGAGAGATTCTGAGCCAATTCCTTCTGTTTCATGAACCTGGCTCAAGAAGCGACACCACAAGACTTCGGAACTTCATCATTGCCGTTCTTGACTCTCATGTCATCAACTGGTCTGAAGTAGTCTTCTCTCTCATCTGTTGATCTTTTCAGCGAAGATGAGTGAATGGGTCTGGTATTCTCATATATGCAAGGATAATCAGCTACTTCCTATGCTCCTACCACACCATTCGTTCCACGATTCTTGAGGACGAATGCCTTCCTATCACTGGAGAAATGCTGATCACTCGGGAATTATTCGGCAATCGAAGCTTTTCTGATCAATATAGAAACTACTCTCTAGATTCTAGCACTGGTAGTTTTGGAGATTCAAATTAGCTTGTATTATTCAGAACTTATTAATACTTTCTTGCGTTATTTAACACTTTTCTCTATTGTTATCCTCTCTAAATACTACATCTCTTCTTGTCTCTTTCTTTATTTTTGCTTGCAACTGTCCTTCAGGATTAATTCTTATTGCTTGCATCCATTAATGAGGAGAGTTATATGACATATACATATAACTTAGGGATGTGAGTAAGGAGGAGAGTGATAACATACCTATCATTAGTAGGAAAGTTTTGACATAACTAAAATTTCGCAAAACTAAGAGCAATAAGAACACAAACACACACTCTAAATGTGACAAATCACCCTAAGCTGATTCTTTGTGAATCATGCTCAGCCTTTGTGGCACTTATGTTGAAAACCTTGTTTAAAAATAAAACCCTCTGTTGAGTCTTACTTTCAACAGAGATCCTTTACTTTCAACAGAAATAAAAAGTTTTCAAAAATTGATTTTCCAAAAATTGATTTTTCAGAAAGTTGGTATTACAAGCAATCCTTATTGAACTCTTTCAAAAACATACATTTAACTAAGGATTTGCTACTCTTACTTGCCAAAACAAGCTTTTAGTTTATATAAATTTATGTGAAAGTAAGAAATCCAAAAACCTTTTAGATCCTATTCAAATCTTTTTAAATTCTAAGTGATCTAAATTGTTTTTTACTATTGCATTACCTGTTCAGTACCTTGATTTATCGAGTCTGTAATAGCAATAGTAGACTATACCAAAGCCATCGCTTATATGTAATTATCAACATATGACATGTCTTGAGATAAAATGATCATTCATTGTGCACATGCTATTACTATGTCTGATAAAATGCTTTAGTGCTTTGTATATGTCATTTTGTAATGGTTCCAAGCAAATAGGAGGAGATTGTTGATTATTGGAATATGCTTCTTGATAATTCAATTATCACCTTGCATATTCTATATATGTTAATTTGCTTGCCCCCATTACAAGTGAGTCATCACGAGTGGCTAAAAGGTCTGCGTACCGGTTAGCGTGGCAACTCATGTTGATATCACATAGGTCTTAAATTAGGTTCAACCTGATCAGGTCCTGCCTTCCTATATGATGATCAAAAACAGACCAGCACTTCAGAATGCACTAGGCACCGGAAGACCTGTAGCTATGTCAAAAGCCTTTAGTGATAAAGATCAGAATATCCTTAAGACTCACCAACGGCAGACATACTACAAGATAAAATGCTCACACCGGCAGACATCAGTTCTCCTGAATCGGAAGACTTGTTTCCACTGGCTCGAAGCATTCCACCGGCAGACTTTAGAATCTGCACGTGCTACAGAGAAATGTCAAGAAACTGATCAAATCAAGACAAATATGTCTGTGCCTCAAAAAGCCTGACATACTTAAAGCTACAAGACTTTCTCTCACTCAAGTAGTGCATTAAAGTCAAAAAGCAATTACTTTATTGAACGCACCACCCGACAAAGGCAAATGACATCGACCTACTCTTCAAAGACTTATCAACATAGTCTGACAGACAACGAATTCCAAGATCTACAGGACTAAATCTCTGCTCCAAACAGTCAAAGATCTTATGAACAAAGATCTCTATCCGATAGTCTTCAACCACTACATCTCCAACGGATAGAAATCTTCGAGTCTTCATCTCTCAACGATCATATTGATTCTCGCATATATAAACCCTCTCTCGCTCAACAAAAAAAAAAGGAGTAACATAGTGACAGTGTAAGCTACATCTAAGATCATCAAACGATACACTGTGAGCAACGAGTACCTCAATCTACTCAAGAACTTCAAAGAAAAGAAATCTTCAAAGAGATCGTCTTCACCAACGTATCTCTGATTTCTACACAGATTGCAGTGAACTCATCCAGATCTTAGCAAAACACCCTCAGTGGATTGCTAGGAAGAAAAGCTTGGAAAAGAGAAGGGAATGATCAGAAACTTCAAAAGACAGAGATCAAGATCTGAAGATTGATGTTAGAGAATGTCTGAAGAAAATGAAGAGCTGTCTGTAGATATTGCATTCATATCTTCAGATTTGTATCCCAATACAAATGTTGTTGATTGTGCAATAATCAATCATCATGGAAGGTCGAGTGTTTTACACTCACTCGTTCAGATATATCTGAACGACCTTGAAAATCCCTTCCTTCTCATAACAGTTTCTTGGTTTCGTCTCCTATTGTCCTTTGCAACTTAAAGATCCTTGAATGGATAATTAAGTAAGGATTGAGACTTAGGAAGACAAAGCCAGAAAACTGGACATAGACTATTTCGACTGATGTAATATGTAATTTATCTTTGAATAAATTCATATTTTCTTACTAATACTTTATCTCTCAGTCCTTATATATCTATGAGCTTTTTATAAATGATTTATCCTTAGAAAAGCCATTCTTTACTTGATCTCCTAAACCTGCATTTGAAAGAAGAAATAAGTGTGCTGTTGTTCTGAACATATATTCGTGTACATCCACTTCTGACTTCTCCATATCATAGCCTTTTTACCTTCCACTATACAAATCTTTTATCAGGCCTTTGATTTGATTAAGCAGTTTATCGGTAGAGTTGTTGCTTCTGCTTAGAGCAAGTCTACCTATAGCCTCTACCGGCAGACATGCTCAACTTGATAAATTGTATTTTCCAACTAAACTATGCTTTACGAATATCCAAAAGAAAATTTTTTAAATTGGCATTATAGGCTATTCACCCCCCCCTCTAGCCTATTTGAGCATTATTGTGGACCAACACTCCTCTTCTTCGCCCTCTGCGAAGGAGGTTTCTGCTTGGTTAAAGTCAGCTCCTAAGTTACGGGCCGTGTCTGTTACGCCTCTTCCTTTAAAAGTTTTCGAGCTAGGAGTTGTTAGGTCAATTTCTGTGAGTCTGTTTGTCGTTAAGGGGGGTTTGCATGGCTAGAGGGGTGGCATCATTTGCCCCTTGTTGGCTCTGTTTTGTGGGTGTATTCTTTTCCATGATTTTTCAGTTAGGGTTGAGAAGTAGCCAAGTAAGAAAATTTTCGCTCCCGGCAACGGAACCACTTGATCACGCCAAATTGTGGTGTGACTATATTTGGAAGTCCATGTGGAGGGACAAAGCTGGTGGATGTCTATTATGGAAACAAAGTTAGGATATCTGGCTTGTCATCTGTTGAATGTGCTGGTTCTCGTGGTTCCTTGAACTCGTAACCTGAATTGCAAATAAGGGCACTGTTAGGGGAGCTGGGAGGTTATCCCAGCTAAAGCCCTCCGCCGCGAGAGTCAGTAGTGGAATAACAAAGATGAAATACATGCGTTCCCTGAGATCACCGTGCTTGAGTGTTAAGTGTAGAATAACGGTTTTGAGTGAATAGTGCCTTACCTTGTGAAGGTGACCAGGTTCTCTATTTATAATCTCTTCCTAACTTATCTTGCAAGCCAAAGCTGGATGCCACAATTGGAGTTCAACCCTATTGGTCGGCTTAGTTGGCCGGCTTTCATTGGTCTATGCCCTTGTCAGATGTGTTCAGTGTATCAGGAAGGAAGTCAATGATAAATGGTACGGTTTGCACAGAGCACGTTGACATTTTCCCAATCAAGCGAAGCCACCTGGCATATTTCGTACTATGGTGACGTTTTCTTGTTCGAGCTAGACGGGCCATGGTGCCGACCATGGGTCTCTTGGTCGCATGGTCGATTATGCTCGAGCTTTTGGATACTTTCATGGTCGGCCTTGATCGTGGTCGGATTGATCTTGGTTGGCTTGGCTATGATCGATTTGTTTGCATAAGTGGTTGTCCTCGGTCTAGTTTAAGTTATACTAGCTGCCACGTGTCATCCACATGGGAGATGCCAGGTCGGGTCCCTTCAGTAACATTACTAACAGTTTCATTGTAAATTCACTGACTCTTCTATTGCTAAATCATCTACAAAAAACCAACAGAAAGCTATAAAACATAGCATCATCACAATTACATTCCAATGCACTTAGAAAGAACAACAAATTTACTATGAATACTTGGCATATATAGTAGGCACAAACTAATTCAATCGAATCTCCCTCCTATTCATCATCCTTCTTTGTCCATGTGACAAACAAGTGGTAAATGGGTTTGTGGTAACCAAGAGGAGCTGGAGCCTCCCTCAATTCTTTTCCCTGGAAATGAATGTCCTATTAATGTCATGCAACGTTATAAAACACGAAATAGTATATACATGAGAACCACCCTTGGAAGTTTGATACAATCATTGGAAAAATAAAATGAAAGTATCCTCACCTAGATGTATGACACTAGGATAAAAGCGTCTTCTTACTGAGCTAAAAGACTTCAACAAATTTTCTGGGTAAACTCCTCAATTGGGGTTGACATGCTTCCCTTCTTTGTACTCAATTAACTTTCATGTAAAACAAAGTAACCACCAGACTTTTATTATAATTACTTCAACCTATAACAATGCAATCAATTAATATGTCCATCATCTACAGATCTTGAGGCAAAGTTACAAACTGATCTAAGAGCTTTAGCTTTTAGGGACGACCCCACAATGCAAATTACGTTTCAACAATACATGTCACATGCAACAACTTGCAAGAGGATGGCTGGAAAGATGGGAAACCGAAAGAGAGCAAACTGGAAGAGGATGCAGGTTGGAGGAGTCGAAAATGAGACTCTGATATCATGTTAAAATGCCAAATCATCTAAATGCAATATGTAAGAAATGAATCTAAGATAAACCAGAACTCTAATACCCTATTAAGTAACATATTGCTCTGATGGAAAAACAATGTACTATACCATATTTCAACATGTAATATACCCTCACTAGTCCAAGTCAGTTATATGAAATGTACCTATTCATTAACATTTGAAGAGGTTTCACTCCCGTGCTCTAATCTGTAAAAGTCCTCGACGCAATTCTTCATCTTCTCTATCCGCAGAAAATATATCCGCTGTATTTTTTTTATCACCAATTCACCATACAAAATTAAAACCAGATAAAATTGATTCTAACAAAATAAATTTTAAAACCAACCCTTGTTTTACTTTCTTTTAAATAAATGTATTATCGTATAACCCGTCTTGTGTACACAACAATGCCTCAACATTTGATGGCAAAAGAGAATTGCGATACTTTCCAAAAATTTGACCCCCAATACTAAATGAAGATTCTAAGGCAACAGAGGTTATAGGAACACTCAAAATATCACGTGCCATCATGGAAAGCTCCAGGAGTTGAAGTCAATTTCCTTTCCAATAACTCAAAATATCTAAATCAGAATGTAACTTTCTGTCAAGGGGGCTATCTTCAAGATACAAATCTAATTGGGACTTGTTACTGTTTGGCACATGGCATTGTCTTTGAAACAAATCAAAATCCTACACAAGTACAATTAAAATATGAGTAGAAAATAACCTTAAACAAATTCATAAGCAATGACAATTAATAAAAAACTTAAATTTAACTTACAACTAAATCATCTTCATCATGACTAACATCCAAATCATTGTCAGCCGCTAGTGGGAAATGTGTGGAAGGGCTAGAGATATGCTTGTATTCCTTGAATAAATGCTTTAACTTGTCATAGACATTCACCACCATTATATCAATTTCCTTTCTAATGTATCCAAGCTTTGCATAACAATACTCCACCATGTTCAACTTATACCGAGGATGAAGAATAATTGCAAGAAGACAATACCACACTATACTGGTCCCAATATTTTTCAAAATTTCTCATCATGTCTTTTGCCATATCAATTAAGAAAAGATCACCACTAGCCATCTCCCCTTTGATAAGCATTTGAATCTTCCACACATTCAAAAAATACAAATTCGCGGTCGATATTTGCATCTAGAAAACAAAGTAGTGATGTCATAAAATGTGTTGGAATATGCTTCTTGATAATTTACTTATCACCTTGCATATTCTATATATGATGATTTGCATGTTCCCATTACAGTGAGTCATCACTACTGGCTAAAAGGTCTGCGTATCGGTTAGCGTGACAACTCATGTGACATCACATAGGTCTTAGATTAGGTGTGACCTGATCAAGTCCTACCTTCCTACATGATGATCAAACAGACTAGCACTTCATATGCACTAAGCACCAGCAGACTTGCGGTAGTGTCAAAAGTCTTCAGCAGACTCGTCACCAGCAGACTTGTTATATGCACTAAATGACACTTTGAAGACTCGTCACCAGCAGACGTGCTACAGTGACAAAGTTTCTCAAAGGACTCATCACCAGCAGACCTATCATGTGCATCACAGAATACCTTGAAGACTCACCACCAGCAGACTTGCTATGGTTTAAATGTTCACATCATAACCAGCAGTCTTTTCCTACAAAAGACTCATACATCAGATTTGAACTTCTCACCAGCAGACTTGGTTCTGCACGTGCTTCAAAGAGACAAGATTGCAGCAGATCGAAACAAGACAAATATGTTAAGCTTCAATGTTATTCAAATCTTTATGAAGCCTGACATCCCTGATACTGCAAGACTTTCTCGCTCTCTCAGTCACGTAGTCTGAAATAGTCAAAAGAATCTACTTTATCGGACAGATCAGCTGACAGTGCATCAATGAATTAGACTTATCCTTCAGCGACTTATCATACAGTCTGACAGGGTAATAGTTCGAAGATCTAAATAATGAAGTCTTTTATCCAACAGTTAAAGATCTATCGAACAACATCTTTATCCATCAGTCCTAAAGACAAAGCATTCTACAGATACAAAATCTATCAACATATCTCAACGATCAAAGTTCTCCAGTCTATATATAAGAAATCTACCTTCTTCTTCAATAGAGCAAGTGGGTGTAGAATTCAAAGACACCTGCAGCAAGAACTTCAAAGAAGCTGTAAGATCTACAAGAGATCGTCTTCACCAACGAATCTCAGATCTTAACAGAAGATTGCAGTAAGCTTACCCAGACCTTAGCAAAACACTCTCTGTGGATTGCTAAGAAGAAAAGCTTGGAGAAGAAGAGAGATAGAGAGAGAGAGAGATCAGAAACTTCAAAAGACAGAGATCAAAGTCTTGGTCAAGAACCCAGTTCTTGATTTGAGTTCTTCACCCTTCTTCGAAGAACTTAGCCTTTAGCTAAGCTTCAGGACTCAATTCCTAAAGCTAGAGGTCAAGCTCTTGGATCGTTCTTCAGATAGATTTCAGATGGACCCCAAGGAAGATGAAGAGGTGTCTGTAGATATTTCATTCATATCTTCAGATTTGTATTCATATACAAATGATGTCGATTGTGTAATAATCACTCATCATGGAAGGCCGAGTGCTCTGCACTAAATCATTCAGATATTTTGTATCTGAACGACCTTGAAAATTCTCTTCTCATATTAGTTTCTCGTTCTTGTCTCCTATTGCCCTCTTTACTTAAGAATTTGTTTACAAATAATTAAGTAAAGATTAAGGCTTGAAAGGACGAGGACAGAAACTTTACATAGAGTATATATGCTGATGTAATCTGTAATTTATCTTTGAATAAATTCGGATGTTCTTTCAAATAATTTATCTTTCAGTCTTTACCTCTCTATGAGCTTTTATAAGCTGATTTATCCTTTGATAAGCTATTCTCTAATGATTCCTTAAATCAACATTTGGAAGAAGGATTAAGTGTGTTATTGTTTTGATCATATATTCGTGTACATCCACTTAAGACTTCTCCAAATCTAAGCCTAACCATTTCCGCTGCTTAAACTCTTCTAAACAGGCTTTTGATTTTCAGGTTGTTCACCAGCAGGGTTTCCAACTTTGCTAAGAGCAAGTCTGCTATTCAGTACTACCAGTAGACTTGTTTAACTTGTTAACTGCCTATGCCATTAAAACCTACTCTTTAACCGTAACTATAAGAAAAGTTTTAAAATGGCATCATAGGCTATTCACCCCCCCCCTCTAGCCTATTTGAGCATCATTGTGGACTAACAATTGGTATCAAAGCATGGCTCTTCAAGCTATATGCTAGGACTAACCTCCTGAGTGTTTGATCCTCGAATGCTCATTCCAAATACATGTTAAAAGAAAACTTGTTTTTAATCTTTATAAAACTTTTGACAAGGTTTTCATTTGAGATAAATTTTTGAAAAACGTACTTATTTTGAAAAATTATTTTGTTTTCAAAAATTTTATGAGATAGAAAATTACCATGATGATTATGGGATAATTATTCATATGATTTTTTTTTTTTTTTTTTTAAGAAGCAGGGCGGCACCTGCGAGCATATTATTAATAAAACACAAAATAAACCGGAGGGACAACCAAATTTTACCCAACAAACTGGGGGGACAAAGGAGCCTTACCTCTAACCCAACTAAACCGACAAGGGCAAGAAAAACCAACCCATCACCCTTTCCTATAGGTATACAGACCAAGCAAATCTTGTCGATAAAGCGATAAAATCTGCCTGGGGAGTTGCTCTATAGAAGAATAAGAGCGAACACTACGATGACTGTGAGCTTCCGCAGCAAGAATATCAGCCACTTTGTTCCTTTCTCTGTGCACATGCTACAAATTCATACCATTACTAAACCTCTTACAATCCTCCAACTCATAATTGTAACGCCAAGGAAAAGCACTTTCTCCATGAATGCCCATAACTGCCACTTTAGAATCGGTCTCCACCACCAACTGAGGTAGACCACGATCCACACACTGATGAAGACCATATCGAAGAGCCATAATTTCCGCATACGTGTTGGATCCCTGACCAAAGAAAACTGAAAACGCAAAGATCAAATTCCCATCAGTATCACGAATAATTCCTCCCCCGGAACATTCCCCATGTCTTGAAGAACCATCGGTATTCAGCTTTAAGCCGGATGTAGGTCGTTCCCATCGAAGCCATTGACCTCGGTTACACTTAACCGGGCTAATATGAATATGAGATAGCTCAAGTCGAAGCCGACTATAAAACCCCAAAGCAGAAGATGGGTGATATACGCAACTCAACTCTTGAAGATGAAGGCGAACCTTTTGAAAAATATGCATTGCCACCATAGGACGAGCCTCATAGGTAGCGCTACATCGAGACTTCCAGATTTCCCAACACCCGAACACAAAGGCTCCTAAGCCACACGCCCCAAACTGATTTCTTATGATGTGCACTGTCCATGAATGGAATAGCTGATTCATAGAGCTCTGATCCAAAGAGAGCTGGAACAACCTTGAAAGTTTGAACCAAACCTCCTTAGCAACCTCTGACCGAAGGAACAAGTGAGATACCGATTCAATACTCGGTCTATAAACGCAACAGACACACTTAGACACCATATAAACCCCTTTACACTTCAGATTTTCATCAACCGGGACGGCTCCATGAAACAGTTTCCAAATGAAACCACTAATTTTTTGCGAGATCCAAGGCTGCCAAATCTTTGATGCCCAAGCAGCTTGCGTGCCTCTATTGCGAATCAGATTGTAACATGCCGCACTTTCAAAGTTGCCCGAACTTGTGGGCATAAAAATTAGATGATCTTGAGAACCCGGCCGAATAGACACCCTATGCACTGCCCTATGGTATTGATCAGGGATGAGATGCAGAAACTCATCCAATAAAGGCCACGCATCCTTCACCTTTAACAAAGCATCTGTAGGTAAAGGGCCATGAAGAATAACCCCACACCAGTTATCCGCCCAGAACGAAATATCATATGATAGATATACATATCAATTGGCACTATGATTAATTATTTCTTAGATATATAACACTCCGATGGATGTAGCAATTAAAAAGATTTCTGATTTAAATTCTCTTGACATAAGGCTAACGATTATATTCAATCTAACACCTTCTCGAGAGAAAACTTTCTTAGTTAAAGAATTCTGGAACTTTACTGTGAAAGAATTTTAAAATGATTCCTATCTATTCTCTTGAAAATGTTAAGAGTCAAAAACTCTATATCATGAAACATTGATTGATCCCTCTGTTATATGATATTTAGTTTCTGGGAACTTGACCTATATTTCAAAGAATTATTTGAATCCGAAATCTAAGAAATATGAATCAAAGATCTCATAAGTTGTTGCAAAGGAAATCTACTTTTTAGAAAACATCTACTGCAGACTCACTAGCTCAGATTCCAAAAGGCACATTCTGAAGAACATCTGCTTCGATCTGAATACGACTGCCGCTTAAGGTATATCCCATGTCTAGTGCTCAATCTTTCACTCTGCTACCCTCCTTTCTATGATTACATAAGACCAAGAGAGAATAAGATATTCAAGATCCAGATTCCCCTTCTTCATCTCATGGATTCTCTTGAAATACTTATTTCTATACTTAGATTTTTCTGGAGCTTTCTAAAGCTCATAAAATGTTGCTAATAATCTTCTTGATTTTCATTCAGGAATACAGACTTTTTCAAAGATCAACAAGCACATTTTATTCTCTCTCTTGCAGCATAAAAATTATGCTTGACTGACTTGCATGATTCTATTTTACTTGCTTCAGTCTAATCTTCTTCTTTCTGGATTATGATTTATGATTGATATCTGCTTATGATTCCCTGCTAATCATGATCATGAATATATCAACACTACACAACCTTATATTTGCATGCTCTGTTCTTCACTGTCTATTCTCAGCAAAATATAAAGCTTGAGTAATTGCTTATCATACTTTACTCTTTGATCTTATTTCATTCTCTTAAGTATGATTTCCATTACTCAACTGGTTTGATGTCTCCTTATCAAGTATTTATTAGAATACCTTGATCTGCTTTGAATGTGTTATCTTCAAACCTTCTTCTTTGTCGAATATTCTCGCTGCTTTGCTATACTTCATAAGCTCAGTTCTGTGTGCTGACTTATAAGAGTTTCCACCTTAGTAGACAATGTGCAAACTACATGGGTATCTTTGCAATTTCCACAAAGGTTGAGGTTAAACTTTTTGAAACTGACTATTTCTCAAAGTAAAAGACTAATTTCCTAGACTCTTGGTAGAGGTAAAACATGTTTAAAAAGGGAAACATATTTTTCACTAAAAACATTTTTTATAAAAGGTCACTTTTGTCAAAAACAAATCCTTTTCTGAAAAAGTTGTTTTGCTAAACCTTTTTATTGAAAAGTTGTTTTGTCTTTGTGAAAACCTTTTTATCTTCTCAAGAAAGTTGTTTAGTCTTTTGAAAATCTTTTAAGCTTTCCAAGGAGAATACTCTACCGGATATCTAGAAAATACAATCATCTCTCACTCTACCCGATATAACTTTAATGAGAGTAGTTGACTGGACTCTTCATACTTAATGAATTCATTTCATTAATCGGTCCATCGTCTTGCCTCAATGAGTATTTATAGAGACATTCATTTCCTCTTCTCTATCACTCGCAAACTACCCCCAAACACTATGATAGACGCTGATTCATAATCCCTTCCTTCCAAAATGTTACTTAGGAGAATTCTTAGCACTAGATCAAGTTTCTCTCTCAACAACTTGGAATTACTCTTCCTATCCGCCAAAAGTTGTTTGGTTAGTTTCGAGGATTCCTCTTGTATGAAGATTTTCCTCAACAACCATTTAACATATATCTCTCGTTTCTCTCTATCCTTGTTCACATTTGAATGTTCCTTCTCATTTAAAAGATCCTCCTATCTTCAGTGAGCCAAATGTGATCCTCCTCGGATTTCCCCTCTCAAACCTCTGAGGATGAGTGCATGCATTGGAACTGATATCTAGAAATCTAGTAGGTGTTTATGTAGTGCACCTCGGATAGAGAAAACTTGCTAAAGAGGAGAAAAGGATGAGCCCCGCTCTCTCCTTGGCTCACTTTGAGTCTCTTGATCTGGACCTATACCCCGTTTGCCAACCGGTTAGACGGATATGGGTCCATGGTTTTCACAGACATCTCCTTGTAACATTTTTATCTTTAGAAATGTATTTTTTTTTGGGAAGCAGGGCGGCACTTGCAAGAATTTATTAAAAAGAGAAAATAATACAAACTTAAGGGGGACAACCAGCCTTACCCTTTGAACGGGGGGACAGAGGAACCTTACCTCGAAAAGGAAATACATCAAAGCCAAAAATCATTTACATTTTCTGAATTATGAAGACCTAAACTATCATGAATGAAAGCTTGCCGGGCTTCACGTGGAAGATCAACTGTGTTACTAAAACTCTGAAATCCTTTGTGAACATGGGCAACAGCAGCAAGCCTATCAGCAACACAATTCTGTTCACGGAACACATGATGGATAGAATACGAACCAAGAAGAAAGCCACATTCACGAAGCTCATACTCAAACTTCCACGGTATTTTATGCAGATGAGTTAACACTTTAACTGCAACCAACGAATCAGATTCAACAATAACATTTGTAATATTAAGATTACGACAGAGACGGAGCCCATCTCGCAACGCCTTAATCTCTACCCCCGTATTTGTCCCATTACCATAAAAGGCCGAAAAGGCCACAACTAAGGCCCCCTGAGAGTCACGTAAAATACCCCCACCAGTATGCTGACCATGAACTGCAGAGCCGTCAGTGTTAAGCTTGAAGCAGCCTAGGGAGGTTGAGACAACAATAGGGAGGTTGAGACGATCCAAACCCACTTTGGCTAAATTAGAAGGCTGAGATTTAGGCCGGAAGATCATGAACATATCCAGGAGACTACCTTTGATACGAGTGATGATTTCATCAGCCTGCATAGGATAGTCATCGAAAATAGCTTTACACCAGCCTGATTGTGACATGAAGCTTCCGTGGACCAGGTCTTGATCAAATGGTTGAACGAACCTTAAAAACTGCTCTTATTAAAGTGGTTCGCAAAAAAACCCCAAACAGTTTTAGCAATATCCAAATGGAGAAACAAATGAACCAGAGATTCACGACTCGACTGGGAACAACAACGGCATTTGGACACAATGGGAACCCGCTTGATATGAAGTTGCAAATCAACTGGAACCGCACCATTACACAGCCGCCACATAAAACAACTTACCTTGGTTGGAATCCAAGGCTGCCAGAATTTGGACGCCCAAGTAATAATGGGAGATGAATCTCGAATGAAATCCAGAAAAATCGAAGAGATAAAGGCACCCGACTTGGACAATGAAAATATGAATTTATCCGGATATCGTTGATCACAAACAACATTACTAACCGCCGAATGAAGATGTGAAGGCACCAGATTAATTAACTGATCAAGCTCTTTGAGGGCCTTCTGAACCGAAAGACAAGCATCAATAGGACGCGGACCTTCCAAAATCTCCCCACACCAATTGTCTAACCAAAAGGAAACCCGACCTTCGCCAATTATCCATCGACCGAGATCAGACACTGCCGAAAGCTGAGTCATGATAACCTTCCATTGAGGGGCTGCCGAAAGAGGACTTGAAAAGCCTTTCTCTCTATCATACTTCGAGAAAACAAAACGAGCCGAAAGCGAGGTGCCTTGAATGGCACTCCAGGCCATAAGCGTGGAGGGACTGCATGACTTGACTGAGAGAACGTAGGCCAAGACCAACTTCACAAATAGGCCGACAAATAGTAGACCAAGCAACCCAATGAGACCGGTGATTCTCAGCTGAGCTCCATAAGAAATTGGCCATATGAGATTCAATCCGACGAATCACCGAAGCAGGAATACGCACCACAACCAAAGTGTGAATGGGAATACTACTCAAAACCGATTTCAATAGAATAAGACGACCCCCCATCGATAAAAGACGAGCCTTCCAGCCAGCTATCCTCCAAACGATTTTATGCTCAATGTCTTCAAAATAAGAACGTTTAATCCGGCCAAAAAAAATAGGGACCCCCAAGTATCGTAAGGGAAAGGCACGCCTATTACAACCCGACCAAGCAGCAATCTTCCGGGCTTTGGCAGTGGAACACGAAGAATGAATATAGAAACCACTCTTACTCAAGTTTATAAGTTGGCCAGAACTAAGTTCATATCGAGAGAGCAGATGTCGGAGAGCCAATATCGATCGTTTGGAAGCATTATAGAATAACAAAATATCATCCGCGAACAAGAGATGAGAAATCAAAACCCCACCCCGGCCATGAGAATAAGGCAGAACACCCTGTTCCGAAATCGCATTATTAAGAGCCATAGACAACACTTCTTGAGCGAGAATGAAGAGTAAAGGGGATAAAGGATCCCCTTGCCGAAGTCCCCGAGACGACGAGAAAAATCCAAAATAACCACCATTAACCCGGATAGAATACCAAGAATTTCCAATCAATCTGTCAACCATATCATAGAATGCCGAACCAAAGCCTAACGACACTAGCGAATTTTGAAGAAAATCCCACTCCAAACGGTTGTAAGCCTTACTCATATCAAGTTTGAATGCCACATTACCACCCCTACACTTCCAACCAAGCCTGTGAATTAACTCCTGAGCCAGAGAAATGTTCTCATGTATGTTACGCCCCTTGACAAAACCCGATTGTTCACAGGAAATAATATTGGGCAGAACAGAAGCTAGACGAGAAGCCACAATTTTAGAGATAATCTTGCTAGAGAAGTTACATAAACTGATCGGACGCAAATCTGATAAACTGGCTGGAGTTTCCACTTTGGGAATAAGAATTAACGTAGTTGCCGAAAAACCCCTATGCATCCCAGCCCCATCAAAAAACTCCCGCACTGCTGCTATAACGTCACTCTTGATAATATCCCAGTAGCCCACAAAGAAATGCCTCGTAAAACCATTCGGGCCCGGGGCATTGTCGGGATTAAGGTCTTTAATTGCCTGCCAGACCTCAGCCTCCAGTGGCGGTTGTATGAGAAGATCATTAATCTGGGGGGTCACCTTAGATTGAACATGTTGAAATAAGGAGGCATCAATAGAGTGTGGCGAAGAAGTGAAGAGGCTGGAGAAATGAGAAACCACAGCCTCCCCTATCGTATGAGCATCGGAACACCAACTACCATCTTCCAGCCGAATCGAAATTTTATTCGCCCGAATGCGATCCCGAAGACTAGCATGAAAGAAGGATGAGTTTCGATCCCCATCCTGAAGCCATTGAAGCCGAGCTTTTTGTTGTACAAGTTCAGAATCCCAAGCCAAAAGTTGAGAAACTTCCTTCTTGATAACCTCTAGATTCCGAGCAGTCTCAGTATCCCACGCTTGTTGGAGAATCATTTCAAGTTTAATAACATCATCCTGCTTAGAAGCAAGCCTCCGTTGAACATGGCCAAAGATATTCCAATTCCAAGATTTAAGACTAAGACGAAGAAGCTGTAATTTCCTATGCAAGACAGCCAAAGCCGAACCCTCCACCGGGTTATCCCATTGACATTTAACAAAGTTCTGAAAATCGACATGATCAAGCCACATCCGCTGGAACCGAAACATACCCCTCGGTTTTTAATACACGGAAGGTCTACCAAAAAGGGAGAATGATCAGAGTGAATTCTACTAAGATGAGTGACCCGCAGAGCAGAATAAGACGTATTATATAAACCATTAACCAAAATGCAATCCAGACGTTGCCAAATGCGACGGGGGCCATCCTGATTATTACACTAGGTGAACTGACTACCCTCATAACCTGCATCACACAAACCTGCCATCGACTGAAAATCATTGAAATCCCGAATGCTTGGCCAATCAAAGCCCACACCTCCCAATTTTTCATTCGAATGGGCTATAATATTAAAGTCTCCACCAACTATCCATGGTTCAGTGAACTGCTGGGATATGTCTACCAAGCTGCCCCAAAGCTCTTTACGATCCTCCCCATCACACTTTGCATAAACACATGAGATAAGTACCTTGAAGCTATCCCCTACCAAACAACGCACTGTAATATGTTGGGAATGAGCAGCAACTAAATCAACCTCCATACAGTTATCCCATAGGGGCCAAATATTCATATTACATGGGTTACAGTGAAGAGAATGCTGAAATTTTAATTTCTTTGCCAACTTAGCAATACGATCCCCCCTCAACTTGGGTTCTAAAATCACAAGCAATTTGGAATAGTGCTGAGCCTTAAGCAATTAAGATACTCCCTAGTATCTTTGTTGCCCACCCCTCTGGCATTCCAGAAGATGACCGCCATATGGAAACAATTAATTAGTCGGGGCAGAAGGGGCCTTAGAAGCAGCCCTAGTACGGCGTTATTAGTTTCCAGATAAACCCGTTTCTTTGCTTTTTGGGACATAGACTTACAGTATTTACGGAACTGCTAGATATCAAAATCCGATGGAGGAAAATCACGTAAATCATCAATAGAGTTAGACCTTGTCAGTTTGTGTGTGAACCGAGGCTTACAAGCTCCGTCAAATGAGAAAGTACGACTTAACACCCGATGACAGTCGTCTACCCCATCAATTCGAACTACATCCTGAACAGATATGTTGGGAACTTTCTGAACTGGATGTTCGCCAACTCCCATCTCCACTTGTGACTTAGGTTGTATAGGCTTGAACCCCCGCCACATTAGCCGCTTTAGCTGGGGACCCCGACAAAGCCACAGTTGGTGCCTGGATAGAATCCTAAATGTCAATCGTCTCTACCGAAACTGGGCAGCCATGCCTATCCTCTAGATCAGTGATCGATGTTTTATTTAATCTTTTTCCTTGCAAGTGGACAAGACTATTATAAAATAGTATTGGAAGCAAGGGTCGAAGCCACAGAGACAAGAGATCACGAACAGTGCACTTTATTGATAGCAAATTATTAATCTAAAGGGGTTTTTATGATTATTTTATTCTAACTACTATTTAAATTTAGATGTTTAACTAATTAGCAGTAATTACAGATATGAAGATCTTATGGTGGGTGGCAATCTAGGATTCTAGGTTTCACTTGTATCTCCTTTATGTTCAATTCATAATAATTATCATTCAATTTCTTGGGTTCGTTCACTAAAGATAGATATAGTCTGTTCAACTATTGGTTCAGCCTCCATCCCCGCAACATTCATCCATTCTATATCCTAAGCACAGGAACTTTCAATCTAACTGTCACCTAGATTATGATCTATCTGTCACCTAGATCATGTATGAACCTGGTCCTAACTTATCACTCTCGTGCATCGATAGGTCCAATTTATTGTGATGGTGAGCCAGTGTACGACATATACACATTGATCATGCAGTTATCCGCATCTCTAGGCCTTTATTATTTGCGATTACATTCATTTGTTCAAAGCAAAATAATATAGGGATTGATAAACACCACAATCAACAAGAATTGAATGAACATATATAAATGAATCAAAACATAAATTTGATACAAGTTACCTCCCACCTCCTAGATTATGGATGATTTAGTTCATCATAGACAATGAACAGCACATGGAGATGAATGGAAACATGATTTGATCTTCAATTTTTGTAATTACACAATCTAACTATGTTATACAACCTAAAAACTATCTAAAATCTACCTAAGACTGTTCTCAGCCGTTTTTCTCTATATGGATCTTGGCATCCGACTTCAATTTATACCCGGGAGTTGTAATCCAATCGAATCTCTGAGTGAAAATACGAAAAAGTCACATTCTGACCACCTTGCGGTCGCAAGGTGTTGAGTACCTTGCGTCCGCAAGGTCTCCAGTACCTCTGGCCTTTGATTTCTTGCTTCTTAAACGTACTGCCCACCTTGCGGTCGTAAGGTCTGAGGTACCTTGCGTTCGCAAGGTCTCCAGATTAAGCTTCCTTCGTTTCTTCTTCATTTTTCATCTTTGGCCCTCCTTGGAATTTGCATATAAAACCCTGGAGTTTTGCATATTTTCACTAAAAACCCTGAAACTCACAAAACTCACCGAAAACATATATCAGTAGCCAAAAGCCTCGTGAAATAGCATAATTTAAGTCATATAAGCATATAAAATCGACGTATAAAATACATCGATCAAATACCCCCAAACTTAAACTTTGCTCGTCGACGAGTAAATAATACTTATAAATACAAAAGCATATAAATAACAATTAAAAAAAAGTAAAAATCTTTTTGGAGGGTGACACTATTTACACTCCTCTATAAACCCACAAACTCAAGGAGACTCTTTCGAGTGACTCGACTAAGCAGTTAAATACAAAAACTGATAAATACAAAAGCAGATAAAAATTAAACTAAAACAAAACAAAAATCTTTTTTTTTTTTTTGTTTCAACCTCAAATTAGATAGCATGACATGCAAAGCAGTCTCAGTTCGATGCTCACCACATATATGTAGGCTTAGTCACGTAAAACCAACTGATCTTTTCTTAAGATTGCTACTACTTCTAATTTCTCCGTGTGTGTGTGTGATCACCAGTCTTAGAGAATATCTTAACTAAAACAGTTTTATTAGGCTAAGCACCACATTCATATGAAAATCAAAGTTTAATAGAAAATCATCCATTATGAATTATGAGATCTACCATCCAAACACGGTCATTTACAGAAGGAAAGGTCCCAAGGATTTCAAAGACTTATACATCCATCCCATGCACTTCTATGTATAACATACAATGCTCTCCTATCCCAATGACTTGTAATAGCTAAGATTATGCTAACACGGTGAGCTTTAGGGCGAATAATAATGAACATGAAGTGTTTGATCAATTCCATATGACTCAATTGACAGTTAAAACAACATAAGCATTGGCAAGAAGATCATTAGGTCTTTATTTAGCTTGTAATGTAAGGCCAAGGTGTTGGGGGATTTGATGGAAAGGGATAGGAATTCAAAGTGAGAGAGTAAGACTACCCTTTATCCCTCATACTTCCAAGCAAAAGGAAGTTTTCCCTATTTAGGCTAGGACCTGCAAAGACTACAAGTGGAGGGGTGCTTTACATTACTTTTCACTTTTCTTCTTTCCCCCCCCCCCAAACTTGTTTTGGACAATATATACTTCTAAAAATATCACATCATTCTTATCAGCAGAATTTTTCTAACATATTTTCTCTTGAAAGCTATGCTTCCATTTGAATCTTTGTTACACTCTTCTTCTTCCGTTTCATTTTTCGTCGATACATAATTTTTTTCTTCTTTTCCTTTTCTTTTTCTATAATTTTTTTTATTTTTTTATTTTTTTTTTCGACGACGGAAAGAAGAAGTCTTCCGAAAAATAGCCCAACTGAAAAGAATGGTCCTCTTAAAATCAATTTCCCCACCCACATCCTACTCTCTCAAAGGGTAGGCTAAAAGTGTATAGGCTTTTAGGGTTAAGTTAATGTGGGTAATAGAAACGATGGCGAATGGGGGTTTAAATAGTGTGCTTGGCACACTCCATTCTTTTTCATTAGGCTCAACGGGGACACTAGGGATATTTTTAGTATAGGTTAGGGAATATTTAGGCTCTAACGATCCAAAGATGGCCTAAGTCATTTCTTAATGCCAAATGCTCATGTAGTTTTTAAAGCAAGTAAAACACACAAAATATCATATCAACTATGAGAATTGTGGGGTTGAATGTTTAGCATCACTGGATTTCACATAAGCATTCGCTAAGACAGATGGTAGGGACAATTGAGACTAACATGCAGACACGGTTCGAAAGTGTGTTTGAGATATATAAATGAGAAAAATCCAAGGGATCTAACTATCATGCAATTGACCCTAAGTCACAATTTAATGCAACAATTATGTTTAATGGCTATGCATCATATTCTTGTGCATATCTTGTTGTAATGAAGTAGGTGCTATAAACTTTATAAAACTATTCTAATCAATCCATAATTATGACTGGTGTGGGTGCATGAAGAATTTGGAGAAAAGTAAAAGTTTCGCAAAATCAAGTAAATTCCAGAGGGATCTACAGACTAGCTATGCGGTTCATTGCATTAATTCCTCATGGACTACGGCTAGCATTACCACACCTAAACTTGAGGATGAAAATTTTGAAATATTTTATTTTTTTGATTTTGATTTTGAAATATATATTTTTTTAAATTTTTTTAAAGAAAATTGGAGATGACGATGACTCTTTTGATGATGGGTTCCTATAAGAGGAATCCACGAGCATCCAATGTGAGTGTATTCTGGTCAAGGCAACACTTCCGAAAATAAGAAAAAATTAAAAGCAGGAAAATTGGGTGAAGAGTTAAATGGTCATCAAGAAAAGAAAATTTTCTTCACCCTAGAAACATAGCCCAACTCCATTCCTCCTTAGACTAGGACCTGCTAAGACTCTGGGCTTAGAATCCCCCCCCCCAAACTTAATTTCTATTTTGTCCTCAAAATTGAGGAACATATGAGGGGATTGATGGGGAAGGACAAATATCAAAAGGAAATAGCAGACTCACCTAACGAAAGAGGATGGAACTTGGGCCTCGACTCACGGTGAGTCGGGCGAAAATAACGAATGAGGACGAAACTCGGGGATCGTGCCAGGAGGCAACCCATAATAATTTGAGACATTTTGTCCCACAGTGTTAAACCATGCAAATAGCCGCTCTTGGTCGGCACGAATTTGTGCCAACTGTTGATTTGCCATTTGGGCTTCAAGGGAAACCTCTTCTAGCCTATTGGAGATCCCTACGAGCGGGTCCTCCTCTTCCTCTTCAGGTTCCTCCCCGTGAGGAACCCTCACTCTTGGCTGCTGCTGGTGATCAAACAAAATGGCCCTAGTAATGGCCGGACCAGCCTTAAGCCTCTCCGCGTGTCTGGGCCATCTCACGCCTGCCCTCCTACACAACTCGGTGATCAAATGCGGGAACGCGAACCCCGTATTCGTGGCACCTCTAATAAGGGTCTTGATTTGGCCATTGATCAGACGGCCAACATCAACAGACCCACCGGTCATAATGGTGTAGGTCAAGACAGCCCTCTCCCAAGTCACCGTATGTTGGTGACTGGAAGGCATGAGACGACCACAAATAAATTTGAACACGGGCTTGGCCGTGTTCAGAAAGAAGGACTCTTCCATGGTGCGTGGACCGAAGGGTGGATTACGGTTTTGGGTCCACTCAACACTAGGGAGGGCGATGGTCGCATTGACCACCTCGAGGGGGATAGGGGTATGGAGGTGTGTGCTAAAATGGTCGGCACCAACCGCAAAGTTGAAGGTGCCGAAATAGTTGTTAATGCTTTGGGACGAAAAATCTACTACAACGTCCCTAACATTAACAGTGTCTAAAACACCCCCATCTATGCCAATGCTGCCATTGGCATAGAACTCTCGGACAATAGGCACCACTGCTGCCTTTTTCGGAGAGTCGGTCAAACGCCCCCACCTACAGGCCATAAAATTGGGACGGAGGCCAAATTCTTCAGCATTAAATCCCCTCTCGGGAACCAAAGACTTAGAGAGTTTGGCCGCATATTTTTCTGAGGCCTCGTAAGACACGAATCGGGTGTGGTCAAAGTTAGGTTCCTCCTCCTGAACAGGGCGGGAGGACGAAGCGCCGGTATTTCTACGCTTTCTAAACATTTTGTTTGAAAAAAACTAAATTTAAATATTTAACAAAAAATGTATTTTCAAAATTAAAATTAAAATTTATGTCCTAAAGCATGCAAAATTATATCTACGTGAAAAATGTCTAACACCCTAGCATGCAAAAATTTGACGTAAAAATTAAAGAGAGGGGTTAGGATTACTTGTTTAATTTGCAGCTTGGAAGTTGGAGAGTAGCCGGAGTGGTTGATCTTGGCGTCGGCTTGAGATTTCTTCTCCTTGTTTCAAGCTCCTTTAAGTTTTCAATGGAGTGCAATGGAGAGGAGATGGAGAGGTAGAAGATGAAGGGATTTGAAGAGGGAGGAGATTTCTTGAGATTAGAGCCGGAATCTTTAAGAATTGCAAGAGTTTCGCCGGGATTGGAAGAGAATTGGGCGGCTGGTGCTGCTTTGTTGAAGGAGGAATGATTTTCTGGTGTTCTGCAAATGAGGCTCGGCAGGTTCTTATATAAAGGGACCTTGCGGTCGCAAGGTCTGCCACACCTTGCGACCGCAAGGTGGTCAGTCAAAGCGATTCAACTTCCGGCGATTCCCCATGTTCGATACGTTGCACGAGATGCGCATTCTTGAGGGCCTTGCGGTCGCAAGGTCCTCTACACCTTGCGTCCGCAAGGTGTCCAGAACTGTCCATCTTGATTTCTTTTCATTCTTTTCAACAGTTTTGCAGTTTAGCCCTTTTCCGTTAACTTCCGTTATGTTTTGTAACTTTCCTGTATTGCAAAAACTTAACAAAAACTCTAAACTAAATATTATTAGTAACTTATAAATACAACATTAAGATGCTTTTCTCCCCCAAACTTGAATTTTGGCATATTCAATTTAAAAATTAAATGTCCAAAAATACATTTAACGGAGAATAGCATATTTAAATTAACTATAAAAGAAATAACATTCACAATAGTGGGTTGCCTCCCACATAGCGCCTTTGTTTGACGTCTTTGACTCGACCAAACTGCAAGCCTAATCCTGGGGTGGTTCATTATCAGCCAAACGAATTAACTCAATTGTTCGTTCGACTGACATCGGCTCTAGGTATGGCTTGAGTCGGTGTCCATTAACTTTGAAAATTTCATTATTTTTAGGATTTTGAATATCAACATCTCCATGAGGATAGATTCGTACAATTATAAAGGGACCAGACCATTTAGATTTCAATTTTCCTGGAAATAGCCTAAGTCTAGAATTGAAAAGTAACACTTTCATCCCTGGATGAAACATCTTGTTGGCTAACCCCATGTCATGATATTTCTTGGTCTTTTCTTTATATGTTTTAGTATTCTCATACGAATTCAACCTATGTTCTTCTAATTCATTCAATTGAAACAATCTTTCCTCTCAAGCCAAAGTTAAATCTAAGTTCAATTCTTTAACAGCCCAATAGGCTTTATGCTCAATTTCAACTGGTAAATGGCAAGCTTTGCCATATACCATTCTATATGGACTCATTCCTATGGGGGTTTTAAAAGCAGTTCGGTATGCCCATAAAACATCCTTAAGTTTAGATTCTCAATCTTTACGATTAGGCCTAATAGTCTTTTCTAATACTGCTTTTATTTGTCTATTGCTTACCTCTACTTGGCCGGATGTTTGAGGATGATAAGGTGTAGCTAACTTGTGAGTTACACCATGTTTCTTAAGGACATTATTCAGTAACTTATTGGTAAAGTGAGTTCCTTGGTCACTTATTATGGCCTTAGGTACTCCATATCTAGCAAACAAATTTTCTACGAATTTAACCATTGTTTTGCCATCATTTGTCTTGGTTGCTACTGCTTCAATCCATTTAGATACGTAATCAACTGCTACTAAAATATATTCACAATTATTTGATACTGGAAAAGGACCCATGAAATCAATACCCCAAACATCAAAGATTTCAACAACCAAATTAATATGCAAGGGCATTTCGTTTCTCTTTCCTATTCCACCTGTTCTTTGACACTTATCACATGTTCTATAAAATAGTTCACAATCTCTAAAAACAGTAGGCCAATATAAACCAAATTGCAAAATTTTTCTAGAGTTTTTTGTTTCCACTAAAATGATCCTCACAAGAGTATCCATGGCGAGAATTCCATAATACCTTGTTGGTCTTTTTCTGGAATACATCTCCTTATTAAAAAAGATACGAACAAATTTTATATAAATGAGGTGCTTTCCCAAAAATAATTTTTCGTTTCCGCCAAAATTTCTTCTTTTTCATAATGATCAAAATCGAGTTAATGATATCGGACACATAGTAATTTACAAAATCAACATACCGAGGGTCTAAATCTTTAATTGCTAAAAGTTGCTCATCAGAAAATCATCATTTATGGGAACAGATCATCAAGAAATCATCAAGCAAGTGAAAATTCT